>CM032667.1:4700332-4731438 GCA_019095985.1 Streblospio benedicti | reverse complement strand
AAATTTGATATATTGCGGATTTCTGGCTTCCATTATGTTTAAATTTAATTGCTAATGGTGTGTGTTATTGTGTGTTAACTGTGCACTGCACAGACACGTCTTCTCTTGACAGAGTTGATATAAAATGCTCTGGCGTCGTTGTTTGAACTGTCAGAGGTGGGTGGTGGTTGGGTTTGCCTGTAGATTTGAGGATAAAGCACATTGTTTTTGCAATAAAAGACATACAAATTGCACTTCATATTGACTTCAATGAATTTGAATTTCTGAATGGATAAACTGTCAAACTGCCCCACTATCTCTGTCTATTTAAGCCTTTCTACTAGAATATACTTAGGCAAAGCATGTCCCCCCAGGCGAGTACATCCTAAAGAACAATGACCCTGCCTTCGATCCGCCTCCTGAAGAACTAGGAGTCCGTGGTGAAAAGAGGAGAGTACGTGATATTAACTGGATAGGCCTGCCAGCTATGTCAGACGTGCAAGAAGGCAATGGGGTGGCATGCTTTGCAATGTTTTTCTGCTGTTTATGGCCATCTCTGAGGGTTTAAGGGTTTAAGTAGCTGATTTAGATGTGCCCCTCTAGGGGCTGGGTGGAAATTTAGCTTTGTATCTGATGGGCAGAAAAACTTAGTAATATTCTATATAACTTAAACATAGGCAGGGGACTATGCCACGTTGCTACGTCCAATTTCGCCCAGAATAGCAGCCTCAAACTAGCTCAATGCGGCCAGGGGCGTGGGTCTAATGCCATGGCCGTGTAGGCTGGGGTCTTAGCTTCAAAACAAGCCATTATCCATTGCAATAGACCACGTAGTTTTCGACTGACTGGCAATACCGCGAGGCCGCCCCCACCGGCGGCGTTTGCCGAGCGGGCGAAGGAGACGTACTTTGTGGGGGCATTATCTCAGTCGATATTGGGAGCACGATGGTCTGGTTTGGACGACGTGGTAGCTCGTAATCTCTAGATGAATCTGCACCTGTCACTTTTTCTTCTAGCCCCATGGGTTGTCGAGAAAAACGGGCGTTTTGCCGACCGCCGTTAGCGGTTTTTTGGCCAAAAAGTGTCCTATTTTCGATTTTTACGACTTCATAACTGGAAATATATTTGATATATCAAAATAATTTTTATTGCAATGTACTCCTGAGACATAGAACGTATGCCAAAATTAAAATTAACAAAATCCATGACCTCTGATTTTTTGTGGAGAGACAGTCATCACTTTTCTCAGTGTGAGGACTGTACTCTTTTGTAATTTTGACTGTACTTTGTAGGAAATGTAAAACCGCGTCTCTATGACCATTGAACTTGTCCTTTTGGGACCAGTGTTTGTCAAATGTTGGGTTTGAACAAATGAACTAATAGGCCATAGTCTGAGATATATGATCTGAATTCTTCTTATTCATAGGCATGCCATTAAAGTATGTTGAAAATCATTTAGCTTGTTGCATACTTCTCATCTTGGGTTATGGCGGCCATTTTGGTAGGTTTCAACACAACATAACAACTGCCTCTTTTCATCATGGTAACAATGCCTTATCACAACAATAATCTAATAATAAACTAGTACATACCTTTAATGCGCCAGTATTGATGGAAACTTCATAATACCATATGTACCGACAATGTTGCACATTATGTATCCTGCATATATGCGCCCTGGGACCTGGATGGCCTGCGCATTGCCAGTGATAGCTTTGAGTCTATAGGCATGGCCGGGCACTTGTACTTGATACTCAGCACGCAGTACAAACCTCCGTGTATTAATACTGAGTACCTCAATCTTGAGGCATGTCGACCTTGTGAAGAATGCCTCGTGCTGGATATGTCCACAGAATACTAGACGTTCATTTGGCGTGTCACATTCGTATATCACGAAAAGAAGCAGATGAGCAGTTTTTACTGTAGTCAATGTATGAATTATAAAGTGTAAAATTAATGGCGTGCATTGGTCTTGATGTTATTTATACCCAGAGGTAAACACGTATTGTGCATGGTTTTAACGTGCTTCTGTATTAGCTGTCTGCTTTGGAGGAGATTTTTGAAGTCCATCCCTTGTCAATGCCGATTTCAACTTTATCCACTTTGAAGGATCCATCCTTGGCAAAAGATGGTTTAGGCCAGATTTACTAAAAGTTCTGTATATATATATATATATATATAGAGAAAGAGCATATATATATATATATATATATATATATATATATATATATATATATATATATATATATATATAGAGAGTATATATAGCATATATATATATATATATATATATATATATATATATATATATATATATATATATATATATATGAGAAAAGTATATATATATGGCGTTATATATATATATAGGAAAGATATAAAGAAAGCAGTATATATATATATATATATATATATATATATATATATATATATATATATATATATATATATATATATATATATATATAAGTTATATATAGCATAGTTATATATATATATATATATATATATATATATATATATATATATATATATATATATATATATATATGTTATATATATATATATATATACAGAACATAGTAAAAACTCATATTTTGGATTTAAAATATTTGTAAAGTAATGTAATTTAATTTGTCATAGATTCTACTAGCTGTTTACCCGGCGTTGCTCGCTGAAACAGATGAGATCCCTGAACACATTAAATGCTCCTCCCTCCCCCATCCTTCCTCCTGTCCCACATCCTCGAACCAGTTCTTGTCAGTATACAGGTCTGTGACAGATTAAATACACCTCCATCACTGTCCTCCCATCATCATATATGTCACAGCCATTTACACAGTAAATGTACTAAATATGGCAATGATTGATCCCTCTAATATCCCTCCCCCAGCTACTGGTACCTATGGAAACACGTGCGGAGCAGTTTAAATGTCCCACTATCCCTACCCTTCCTTCCACCCCCCCCTCTTCTCCCCCAACCCTCCTTACCTCATCCCCATCCAAACAGGTCCGTCCATTAATGCACACCACCCCTTCAAGCTACTGCTCTGGTTGAACTGGAAGAGATCTGGAACATACTAAATGCTCCTCCTCCCTTCCCATTCTTTTCCCCTGTCCCACATCCCTTACACCAGCCTCCTGTCACTACACAGGTCTTGGAAAGACAAAATACACCCCCCATCACCTCTCTTCCCCACACTCCATATGACTCTATACACACACTACATGTATGTGTCAATGCTTGATCCATTTAACATCCTCCTCTCCCTCCAGCTAATACTCCTACCCGTGCTAAACACGTGCATCCATTAAATGTCAATCACCCCTCTGCCAAGCGCGGCTGGTTAAAAGCCTGTTGTGACGCAAAAAACCTCCTCTCCTTTTATACATATAGATTACCCTATGTCGGTTTAAAGGGCTTTATCATGCCAAATTTTGTTAAACGGAGTCTAAAAACATAAGAGATTGTACAATACCAGTTATAATACTATTTTCGACTCTAACAATCTTTTTCACTCCAGGCAAACTGGGGGCACATCACTTGTGTTCTTTAGCCCCAGCCCAATATCCCTAAAGGGCCGTCATTAACATAAATATATGTAATGAAGTGATCCATATGGGAAAAACCTGATGATGTCATACAATCTGGTATAGTTTTGTGTGACCTACTTAATACTTCTTTCAAAAGTAAATAATGTGTGCATCTAGAAATATTTAAGTTAATTTTGATCTATGGATACCTCTTTAGTATCACATAGTATAATAAATGTAGTATTACTACAATACTTTATTATTTAAGGATATGAAACACCTGGTTCTAATGGAAAACAGTTGATCTACTTAGTTTCATAACCCCTAGCTTTTACAGTTATTCAAACCAAACTGCAAATGAGCTTTACTCTGATTGGCTGCAGACACCAGTTACTTTATGTATTTTGGCTGTGGCATATATATGTATATTGCCACAGACTGGGGTGCCTTTTTCTAAAACTAACAATGAGTTTCCGCCATATCAAAGTAAAAGTATCAATATTTCTAGACACACAATTGTGCTGAAATACTAACATCATTTTTAAGATTCATATTAAGTAAGTGTTCTAAATATTCAATTATACGCTGTTTGTAGTTTTCTGACATTTACTTTTTTTATACATGCACCACAACTACGCACAATAAAACTATTACAATAGGAACTGAAAAGTTTGAGTTTGAGTTTGACATTATCAGTATAATTATAAAATTCTTAATTGAAACATTGCCCCTTGAATAAACAGATTTAATCTGTCGGTTTATATCACAGTTATCTTCCTGATCACATGTAATCATCACACCAAGATACTTTTGTTTCTTGGTAACCAATAATTAAACACTATTTAAGTAAAAGCATGAAACATAAATTAGACATACATTTTGGTTTGAATAACATACATTTAGTCTTGGACTCATTATATACTAGCTCATTTTAAAATGCAAAGTCCTGGCAACACTCTAACAATCTTAGCAGAGCATTAGGTCAGGGTGAAAGTAAAACAGAGTCAGCAGCATAAAATAAGTGGTTACAAATACCTCCAGGTAGTTCACAACCAACATTCAATCCGTACAATTCATTACCCCTACATTATACCAAGGAATATGTTGCAGCGGCACTCGTTTTTGTGCTTATTTTTAGTAAAAGTTCCTAGAAATGGTGCCCATGCCGCCTGGTAATTACCAATACAGCGTGGAAGAAACCAACACCGCAACACTGCGATTTCATTCAGTGATGTACGAAATTCCCAATTTTCGGTGCCGCGATGGGACCCGTCCAAAAATGTCTCGGTACGGTGCCGACTTCGCTTGAGAGGACTTACGGTGCCGCTGAGACCCTGCCGCGATAGTGTGGAGATCATCGATCGTTATTGATTGAATTCTCTTTGATCTTTTGTGCCGGTGCGGTGTGTGTCGATGTGCCGGTGCGTTATTATTTGACACCTCACTGTATGAAATATGATGTAATCTTTAACTTTCATCGCTACACACTCGTCAATGCATTTTTACGACATGCCGATAGGCATTTGTTACTATATACATCTACAGTGTGCATTACAAAAGTTTTGAGCCTTATTTTGGAACAAATGAGTATATAGGTCTCATACATTCTTTTTTGTCTAGCAAACCTTGACCAATGAGATGTTTTAATATTGTGTAGGTCATTACTATGGTGTCGTCAACAATATACAGTCATCTAAAGAAGCTCAATTTTCTTCGTGAGGGTCAAAAAGTCAGTTCTTGTCTGTCCCTTCGGCAATTGCCTATGGTTTTAAGTAGAGATATCAAAATAATTCAAAACTTTGCAACTGTACTTGGTATTTGGGTTGTGTATGAGTAAAATATTGGCAACAAATCTGTAGAATGCAAAGCTTTTACATATGGAGAGATCTTGTTTGACCTTATGGTATATTGTGGTTAAATGTGCATTTAAGGTTTCCATGCTATCAGACACTTGGATTTCTGCAGCCCCATCACGGGTTAATATAAACCAAGTTTACAGATAACACAAAATTTGGTTGTGTAGCTTCCTACACTGTAGTGAGATTCCTGACACTCTCTATGCAATAAAACTTTATAAAATAATTTATACCGCGCCCAGCCGCTGCAGCGCCAGTGCAAAATCCCCATGAAAAACAGATTGCAAAAAGTCACTCGTAAAATGGCGCCGCAGCCGCACCCTTTTACACTGCTGCTTCGGCATACTTCGCACCGCTGCAGTGTCAACAAGGACACCGCGTGCCGGCGCGTTGTTTTTCCCATGTTAAAATCATATAATTCATGCCGCAGCCAATGCCGATGGCATGCGGTAACATTTCAACACCGCAACAGCCTCGTACCGTACTGCAGCGCAAATAGAAGGACACCTAAACAGTGTGGTGGGCTTCTGCGGCACATCTCAATGCACTGGGATGCCGCAGCGGCACACAAGGACATTTTCCCGGCCACAAACAGTGTAATTTGCCGAGAATCGTACTGGGGGGGGGGGGGTATGGAAAATGTGCCCAAATCCTGGAGCGGTATATGCTCGTGGCATCATTTTTTTTCATCCTCCAGGATATTCTTAGTTTCTACCCCTTGGTACCGCGTACCGTGAGGCGGCGCTGTGGTATGATTTCTTGGTGTAATGTAGGGGTTACTGAGCTCTGCTTACAGAATATATGTAAAAAGTGTTTGTTATAGTTTACATACTTACATAGGTCGTAACCAATTTGGTATCCAATTAGTAAACTTATTGCTGATGTGTTAATATGTCATATGATGTTCATTTTATTTTTGAAAAGGAACCTGTACAGTTCGAAATCGATCAAAATTTGAATTTTAGAGTTTGTTTCGAAAGAAAAGCAGGTAATACATAAATGTAAATTGCATCATGATATCAAACAACATATAGCACCACGAGGACCAGCGTATACAATAACGCTGACAGAGTTTTGACTTGGACAAAAGAGCCTCTAGATCTGTTGCAATTCTGGGTAGATGTAATATAATCATTCATGGGAGAACAGACGTCTACCAGTACTGTGAACTTATAAACTTGTGTATCATTCTTACCCTTACCGCTAGATGGCACATATACAGAACCACCAGTTACAGGAAGATAGTAACCAGGACCAACTTCATGAACAACTTTTAACTCTTGTTCAGTTTCAATAAAGCAATTGGATGTAGGCAAAGCGTATACTCTATTCTTGTCAATAACAATTCTTGTGAAATTTTTGAACGTGCTGTTAGCAATGAATTCTATGTATTCTTGACTGCCTCTTCGTTCATCAAAGCTCGAATCGAAAAGAACGTGAGCGGTGCTCTCCACATCATTGTGCACGTCCAAGAAATACGCATTTGGCGACCGTTCATACTGTGGCGGGTACGTGAAAATGGCGAAGTTTCTGCCCTCGGGACATACGGTGTTTCTATCCTTAGTTCCGTCACACGTATACTGTGGTTTATGTGCATACACGCATGAGCTTTGGTGCTCGTCTTCCAAGCCCACCACGCTGGTTTTTGTGTAGAAGTACTTGGTGTTCAGTTCCTCCTCAAGTACCCCTCTTAGGTCGCTTATTGGGTCGCTTGATTTGTCGGGATACCGCTCGAAAAACATATTTGTATCTTCTGTAATGTAGTCAATGGCATTCCATTTCGCATGCTCTTGAAAGTCATGCATGACACCCCAGGTGGTGTTCATCCTGACTTGCCATGTGGAAGTGAGTCGATCCAGATGGCTGTCAAGCGCGCTTCCGGAAAAACCAGAAGCCACTGGAGCCACCTCCTGCACTACCATACCTTGTATCAGCCAGCCTATGCAGTCTTTCATTAGGGCCTGTGTTTTCCTCATGTCATATTTGAAGTACTTAAAGGCAGCCTCAAAAAAGGTATCCTCCTGTATAAGGTAGCTGCGTGTTACAAAGTTAAAAAATTCATCCACTGAAGTATCAGATGCAGTTTGAGACTTTATCTCGTTTTTCAGTACGATATCCTGGGGATTTTCTAGGAATTTCGTGGTGTCTTCAAACAACACTTCAATGGTTCTTATATAACCTGCATATTCCTCCTTATAGTATGACCATTCCAAGATATTCTTGATCTCGGTTGTGTCCGCTTTCAGATTGTCTATCTCTTTCAGAACTAAAGAAAACTTTTTCATGAGTCTGCTCTCTGCATCTTCCTGAGTTCCAGCTTTAGAAAAAAATATTATTGATTTAGTATTGAGCAAAAATTAAAATTTTGTAAATTGTTTTTCATGTTTTAAAAATGACTGAAACAGTCAAAAGACTAGGAGAGCTTAGCTAATGATGGATGGATCAACTATATTCGTAAAAGATAATGTGATACTAATTTGTACATAATGTATTGTTCCAATTAACAATTTCTATGGATTTTATATGTATATATACATGTAATTTATCTGAAATAAAATTATGTTATGTTATGTTATGTAATAAAACAGAACAAAAATAATATTTTAACAATACGCAAAGATTTTATTTGATTATAATTTGATTCCCCCTTTATTTGGGTAAATTGAATGAATGTCATAAATCATTGAGTCATTAGTTAAGGCGTGGGGAGTCAGAAGATTTTTTAGACGGTGGCTTTATGAACTTCTGACCCCCCACGGGTTCACAAATCTAACATATGACCCCCACGAGTATGCAAATCTAAAATATGACCCCCCAACCAATTCAAAGAATGCCTAAAATATGAATTTCCGACCCCCCACTTGTATATATGTGACAGAACAAAACTAGATACCCCACAACCACTCAACACATAATTCCAAAAATGTATTTCATGTCCTTGTAGCTATATAATGATATGAAGTTTATAAAAGAAATAATGGAGCAATATGAGGAAATCCAGCCTGAAAGGTTGATTATTTCCCATAGAAAGCTGTGCTAACAACATTCATGAATATGGAATATTTTCATATGCAATTTGAAGATGCTTCCCAACCACAGGAAAATCAGAAAAAATAGACTTAAAATTTCTTGGTTTTTGATAGAATATTTCAATTGTTTTCAATTCAACGGACATCCATGTCCAATGTGCCCACCAATGTGCTGGAGACTCGATGATGCCATAAGGACCGTTCCAAATATTTCACCCGCCATAGCCCACCCCTAAAGTCTATAAAATCAGAACATTTGACCCTCCCAATTTTTTTCAATTCAAACTTTTGACCCCCCCCCACATGTTTTCAAACTTCTGACCCCCACAATATATGTTTTCAAACTTCTGACCTCCCAATGTATGTCTTTAAACTTCTGACCCCCCACAACATTCAAATTTAAACATATGACCCCTCCCAGTTTTTTCGACCCCCCACACGCCTTAAATAATGACTCGGCCCTAATATTTCTCCTGCTAGTTGTTTATCGATAGTATGATTTAATTACCTGCAATCTTTACGATAAAGCTGACAACGGACAATATCGATCCAAAGATGGGAAAGGCCGAACCTATATCTACAATCATAATTCACAATACAAAATATACGGATCTATTGTGTTATCAGATATATTAGTTACAGTTATACATGGATCTTAAAGCAACAGACACAGCATATAAGTGTTCTTGAATCGAGGCTGTGTGAAAAGATTCCGGTTTTGATCAGTTGATGAGCATAGGCCTTTTCACGTGCCTTCGATTCAAGAGCATTTATGCTGTGTGTGCTGTCTTTAAGGTCCATGAAATGGACCCTGAACTATAAGGGGGGGGGGGGGGGAAAGATCATTCAAAAGATCCTAATAAAACTAACTTGTGGAGAATTTATCGTATGAAAATATATATTCGGAAAAGGATGGCTTTTTTCATGATGTAGACCAAATATGTTAATTCAATGGCTAATACTAGTAAATTCATATGAAAGTCTGAGCATCGGCAGTTAACTAGAGTTGATGGGCCACCTCTAAGAAGAAACTTGATATCAAGTGGCATAAGGTGGGCAAGCAGTGTGAAAACATTTAATTGGTCATCTTCTGTCCATGCATTGATTAAAAACGTGTGCTTAATTCACAATAATGGGTAAGTGACGGGTATATTCGCAAATCAGTAGTACACATTTTCCGACACTAGAGGCAATGTCATCGGGTCGGTTTTATAAAGATTTCCCCGATGGTCGGTAATTCCCGATCACGGGATCATATACCGACGATCGTTGATGGCTCGTTAATCAACTTGAAGGAAGAACATGATACAGTTTGGCACAATGAATTTTATTGAATGAAGATGAAAGTACAGAATGATGATAAAATTTCTACTATTACCACAAACGTATTTAAAATGCCAAATGTAGGAGTGCCAAACTGTCAAGGAGTTGTTTAGTGAGTGAGCAAACTAGGGAAGTGAGTTTGTAACAGGAGGGGTAGGGCTAGGGGGAAACATTGTGGTGTAATCAGGTTATGCACCATGTATGAACGTAATACAATGGGATGAACGCTCAGATACAACAATGGGTACATAAAATTATCACATTCACATGGAACAGGTCACCACAAGGCATCTGTTTCCCAGAGCAGTTTTCTGCAACCCTTGAAACAGACCTACCAGATAAAGCCGAAATAGCAGCACTGGCAGAGTCCAACTGGCCGGATGCACTGTCCAGATCTTCTGCTGTGGCTCTGCGTGGTCTTTGCAGGGTCTGAAACGGATGTTTGATATCATGTCAAATCAAATGTGTTGATTTTTAACGTGGGCCCCTATGGCTGACTTTTATTTGAATTGAATTGATCTATTTCATTTCATTTATTTCATTATTGTGACAAGATGTATATTATACAAAATGAGTAATATTTTAGCAGATGTTATAGAGGCTTTATCAGTCGTATTCACAAATACTAAACAGAGTGTGTAAGGTAATGGAAACTTAACTAAATCTAGTCAATGAAAAAACAACAACTTTCAGATTATATTACTGACAAAAGAAGCTGTGGAAATGTGCAGAAGTTATATAAATTGTGATTGCATAGGACTGTGTATGCTTATTTCAATTATGTTAAGTGAAAAAGTATATACCAGAGCATAAATCCAGCCAAAAATGGAGGCCCTGGCTCACCGGGTCTTTTTCTGTTATTTACCTCTATCTATACGACGATAAATAAAGATATTTCTTCTGTCTATTTGCACTGAGAAAAAAGTAGTCTTTTCATGACGCTTTGGACTCTAGGAGAATTTTCTGTTTGCACATAGGGCAAACATTGACGGATTGTGTTGACACCGTTTTTGATGATTTGGACACCAGAGAGAAAATTTGTTTTAATGAGCAGTAAGATTAGAGAAAAAGTACTGAAAATGGGACATCCTATTGATATAGTCTGTAATCGTCCATTCTTGGGATACAATGTAGGCCCAATTGATCATATCTCCTTTTGCGCAGTAGTAACGCATATGTAATAATAGTTATCGTTTTCATTGGTAATTAGAGTTACCGTTCTGCCGACTCATAAATTAAACGTAATATTCCTTTTCGCTGTCACAATAATCAACATGATTTCTGCACCCACAATGTAGCCTATGGCTTACGCTGCCCACTAGGCTTGTGTATTTTGCATCTTAGGCCGTCTCTGAGCATCTATGAATTGCGTGACAAATAGCAAATGGTAAGCTAACCCGATATAAGATGGAGCTCATTATTTTGTTACTTGTGATGGATAAGACTATTAGACCAATAGCATCCCCGCATTTTGGAAGCCCACTATTGTGAGAATTCTGAGCTACTGCTCTTATTATTATTTCGATTCCAGTGAGGGGCAGGGGTAATGGGGTTTCACAATTAATTCCAAGCTATCCATTTCATAGAGATAATTTTGAATCAACGATTCATTTTTAATTGGATATATTTCGCGTTTAACACACATCCTCAGCTAATGACAAATCTATAAATGGAAAATGTATTAGTAATTATACTACTACAACTGTATGTACAAGTACATGAATGATTCCAAAGCAATACAACTGTTACATGATATAGTCAGCATAAACTGTAAGAGAGATTAAACACAATACAATGATAGAAATCAAGTTTTAAAAGTGACCATGGTTTATAGGATTACAAAGTAATATCCTTTTTAGGTTTCATATAAATATATCTTCTTTCTTTTTACCATGCATGCAACATTGATAAACGCTCTAACGGTTTAAAAAGTTTTTATACCTGCTGATACTAGTTTCAAGGCAACGGCCTTCTTTTCAATCTGTACTCTATATCATACATGTACTTCTTAGGTTTGTTTACTGATATTTGTTTAAAGATTTCCGCCCTTATATCTAAGCTGCGTGCGCGAACTCACCTGAATATTATGATTAGCCAGCGTGACACACCAACACCCGGCCATAAGAAGGCACCACGTTATCTTCAAATGCATTGTTTAGATTTAATTGTTCAAATTTTCCAACTTTGGTTAAATTGTTATATCTCTGTCCTGTGTTATAGTCCAATCCTGCATGGAATGAATGGCGTGGGAAATACAAGTCCGCCAAGTCCTTGGCAGACTGCCATACACGTCTGTTCCAGTTTTGCTGGCAAACAAAAGTTTGAGTTTAGTCAACCAAAAAACCAAGGTTCTCGTCCATATAAATGTAGTTGCTACCTGGGCGTCCAGGGTTCTCCTACTACGAGAGGAGGAACATAACATACAAGTAACAAGTAAGTAAGTGCAAACAAACATAGGAAGCCTGAACGGAATAGATTCATTGGGTTTCTTTTGTACTAATACAAGGCATTGATCTTTTTCTAAACCCATACTTATTCATAGGCAGATCCAGGTTTTCGGAAAAGGGGGGCGCACTTACGGGATTTCATGAAAAACCCTATGAAAATGAAGTATTTTGGTGGGAAAAGGGGGGCGCAGGGGTATGCCTATGCTTATTTATGATCAATTACTTCAGTTTATTAACTGCTTTTCTTTCAAAATAAATTCTAAAATCCAAACTATGAATATAATCTTTAATCGATTTCGAACACTACAGGTTCTTTTACCCCCCCACCACCCACACAACATATGACATATTAACACATCAACAATAAGTTTACTAATTAGATACCAAATTGGATACTACTTATGTATGTAAATTATAACAAGCACTTTTTATCCTAATAAAATACTGTTGGTAACATATATTAATTGCTTATGTATTCAAATATTGCTCTATTTCTATTAATTTCTAAATAAACATTTAACTTTGAATATTATGTATGATAAAAATGGTTTTACACAATGCATTCATTGGTGTTAGTTATTGAAAATTTTGTTACTGCTGGTTTGTAATGGTCCAATTTACTATTCATCAAAATGTCTGGCTGTTCGAAATTTCCCTATTTTATTTATAGCAACTAATTCCCATATTTGTCTCTGCATTGGTCTCTGAAATGATTTTACAGTATTTGCATTAAAGCTTGAATTTGTTTCCCCATTATGATACTCTGATACATGTTTCATTGTGACTGTTCCCTCTTTTGTCTCTTAACGCACTCATGTGTTGTCTTCCCCTCTGGTACCCACTTCTACTAGTGACTGCTAACTAGTCTCCCCTATGTATATAGCATTTGTATTTTTGTCCCCTTTGAATTTCTTTATCCCACTTCCGGTTGACCTCGTCGTGACCATCCACGACTGTTCAAAGCCTTGACGTACGTGTTCACGACAAGGTCCCAATAGTGTAAAAGGGATGGGGTATGATGGACACGACTATTTTTATAGTTATTTTACTAATTTTCATATCTTCTGCCTTTTTGAGAAAAGAAACTTACGACTGTGCGTGGCCATGAGATTTATAACACCACATAATAATACTGGCCCAACAATGTGTAATGTCACTGGACCAGAGCAGACTTGGTTGTTACTTATTAGTGGGTGATGTGAGAAGGGTTGGTGCTCGATGTAGGTGCCAATGAAAAATGCAATACCTGGAGGTATAGTGTTTTTTTTAAATATACACCACACTGAAGTTCCCTATCATAAGTGCCATATTATGAATATAGTTCAACGTAAATACGTAAAGAATTGTTCAACAAAATATATTTCACTGTATAATAAAATGGGTTTTGTTATTCAGACCATACTGAAGTTCCCAATCATAAGTGCAAGAAGTACCAGGTCAGATACCGAATTAAAATATGAGGTCTGCTGCACCAAAGAAAGCCAGGTCTTAAACCAGTACCAATTAAACATCTATTATAAACATACCACACAAGTAATCACTGTTACATGTGTACTTCTTCACTACACAATCCGTACTCCTATACAGACCTATATAAGAAAATGGCAAAAAGTCTGTACACAAAATGGCCAAACCTCGTGCTATCACCTATTGCAGTTTTATTGCACCAACCTGCTTTCACGCAAACGTCATCTACACGAGGGTAAAAACGACCAGGTTAATTGCTCATTTCAATTTCTCAGTACTGTACTCATTATTCTATGCAATGGCAGATTGTCATACTTTAATGGTCTCCTGTTGCGTGACTGTGTTTGCACCACGCAATCTGTCTTCACGTGTCTTGTCATTTCCCTTTCATGGTCTAATTTCTTCACCCCATCTAATCTAGTGTTCGAATGTTGATTGGAACTGTTCTTGTGTCACGTACATAGCATACTGCTTATGTTCATTTTGAAATACAAAAAGGTTAATTCACCATATTATTTATGAAACATTCAAATAGTAATCAACCTACGCAACTAAATGAATAGTGATGATCAGTTTTTACTTAACAACCAGTTACAGGCCAAATGTTAACTAACTCGTGCCATACATGTTCACTGCTTCATAAAGGCCTTCACATACTATGAAATACACAGCAATACAGATTATACATTAGAATAACATAGGATTGGAACTAGTATACTACTAACACATCCATTTTATTGAGTATTACAATTTGATTCTAAATACCACATAACGTCATTTCTTACATGGGATACACAGTACTCCGTCTGACAAAAATCTTGAGGAAAGCTCCTCTGAGATCTTTGCGACTGTAGTAGTAGATGAACGGATGTAGAATGGACGGCACAGTGGTTACTAGGAACTGAGAGAAGCGGATCAGGATTGCCGGCTGCATAACCTGTGGACAAAACAAGTTTTTTATAGACATAATTCAACGTGAAGTATCATATTAAAAGGTACAGTAATATAATGGTATACAGGAATCTTTAAATCTTCATTAAACACATATACCGTGAACAAAGTGGATTCCCATTCCTACGTGATCCTTCGTGGCCCGCCGCCTTCACAAGAGTGACAGGGCGGTTCTTGGGCGCGCGCCACACGTGGGACATGTAGGCGCAGCATCCTGGCTCTGATATGGTCAGATAGACCTGAGACCCTATTCCTCGTTGTGTATTACGTAACTTGCACGTACACCACGCACCTGGGTCCCTTTCCTTTGCTGTGGTGTACAGACCCTGGTCTCACAAAAGGCCTCCCACAGGAGGACTTCGCACCAGTGCCGACACGCGTATACTGGCCTTGTACACGCTACGCGGGTCACGGAGTCCACTCAGAGAGATGAGGATAGCCATCGGCTAAGCCTCGAGGATGGAAGATTGGAGGAGAATAGGTTGACAGTCCTACCTATGCAGACCGTAGCAGCAACCTTCAAGTCCAAAGCCCTAATGGCTATCTCAGTACTGTTGCTAGTGTACTGAGTCCCTAATCCTACAAGTGGCCGTAGTAAACAGAACAACCTACAAGGTGTGTGTGACGTGGGATCTTAATTCGTGGATCAATGCAATTTATAGTTTTAAACACCTACTTTATACTCTGCCATCACCTGTGTGACTGCGCACTGGAGACCCTGACAGAACTACGGGTTTTGGTACAATACATGTAACTACGGGTAGCTACAGCAGTGTTCCCAGGTGTCATTTTGGGGGATACGGGAGTGAACGATTGTAAGTGGTTGACATACGGCGAGACATGCGCGTGGAGCGGGAGATGGTGGACTCTTGCGGGCGTAAAATTGGATTCCCCCTTTCCTGGGCACGATTGATTGATAGATAGATTGATTGATTGATATGATCTATATATAATTACACTATACACCCACAATACAAACAGATTATGAAATAAACTTAAAAACTAAACAAACAATTGACTAGTACAAATACACGTGTAATTATAAATTGGTTGACACCACAAAGTTTGAATATAAATATATTCATTAACTTATTTCCATGGTGGAGCCAAATATTTGTGCATGCTGAGAGGTGATTCATTCTTCCATTCCCGAAGTCTTCCACAGGGGAATAGTTAACATAACAAGGAAAGTGGCTATATTCTGCTTCTTATTCCACGTCATTAACCTAGGTTTGTTGAGGACTTTACTTTTTCAATGTTGATTGAAGAGGAACCTTTAAAGTTAGAATAAATTCTGTAGTGTTTGTTGCATAGGAGGAAAATAATGACAAGCTATGTGTTTAGGTTATGTATACATGTATATGGTGAATACTTTGAGTGACCTTTCTACTATCCAGGTCTATCCAGGTGAATCCGGAATTGAAAATGAAGACCCTGATGAGCCAACCTGGTAAATAGGTGCACCAGAATGCCCCAGACACCTGAAAGATGGAGAGGACCATTGATCTTTTGCAAAATGAGAAGTTGTTGGACAATGTGCGTTAGAATGAGCACAGTGTAAAATCACTTTCATACCTATGCAGCATTAGTTAACAAGGGTAAAATCTAATAAAGTTGATTTCTCTTTTTATATTTCACATTGGCCAGTTCATAATGTGTTCTTTTTACCTCTAGGGAGCATTCTCAGGGAGCACCACTATTGGTATTACCATATCTAATGTAATGTGTGAGTAATAACTTTTTTCAGTATTTCCCAGATATCTACTTACTTAACTCACGCCCAGAAAAAAATGCGTAGATGCATAATTAGCTAAAGGCATTCAATAATATGAACATTGCATGCACATATAAAAAATATTTTTATAAGAGGAATTGTATTCTGTAGATTTTTCCTTGCCTAGAAGCTAATAATAATCAGCTATCCATGATATTCGAATGTACAGCAAATGGCGCTATCCAGATTTGGAAACCGAATCCATCACTTAATAGGGATGGAAGCAGATAAGTTTTCATATCATATGGAATAACGTGTTGCCGCATATATTTGGTGTATTTCCATTGAAAAAATATTACCTTTTCCAACTTTTTTCAACATAGGGGCCGAAATATAGAAGGGCAAAATTCCGACTACTTCACCCCAGATAACGACGGGCCATTTAGATCTTTTGAAAAGTATGATGACGAGCCACCAGGATCTGACTATGAAGTTTGTGCTGACCTGCAGAATCAGGATGAGCGCCCTGCGGGCCTGCTTAGCCGTTGCGGCATCTGGGTTTGGCTCCGGAACGGTCACTCGTCGGTCTTGGTCAGTCTTGCCATCATCGGTGGCTGGCTGGTTATTTAGAGCAGTAGCAAATCAGGAAATACTCTTAGGGAACGTAGCGTAACATTTAATGACTGAGTGTGAATTGAATCTATACTCTGTTTTGATAAAGATATATTCACCTATAATTATTGGCCTTCTGTGGCTTTATTTCAGTGAAATTGCCAAAACACAATACTGTCAATGGTGATAAGTTTATGAAAGACGAGCGCTATATACATGTAGTATATAAAAGCTCTCATTCCCTGTATGCCTTAAAGTCATTTCGATAATGTTACACAAATACGGAAATTCAATGACGATCCTTCATGTAGTTTCCATCAATATATTTTAGGTTTGCACGTCTTTCTTTGAAACGGGTCATAGTGTTGGTGGTAAGTATATATGCACATATTTAAGATTATAATGGAATTTACCGTAGATATATTTGCCAGTGGATATTCTGAACAGGAAAGTATGCAGAAATGTAAAAAAAAACAATGAAAATCTCATGTTTAATATTCAAAAGAAAAAAAGAAAAAAAGAAGCACCCCCTCAAAAAAAATGAAAAAAAAAAAAAAAAAAAACCCACACAAAAAAACAAAAAAGTGTGGGGTAGACGACCCCAATAATCTGCAAGGGAAGGTGATTCTCACCTGCCTCCCCGCCCGTTGTGTACTGTGCGTAGCAGACGGCTGACTGATGGTGAACAGCGCCCCTGGAGGCGCCGGTGCAGACTCCTTACTCTTAATCAAGATCCAGATCTTCACGGCGCAGAAGATGGCCACAAAACCTGAGAGCCAACAATGGTTTGAATTTGAAATTTTGAGAAGAGAGAGCGGGACGATTTGGATGTCTGGTGTCTTATATGAGAGAGTGTTAGCAAAGGCAAAAAAGTACAATTTTAGAACACAATAAAATGCTTGCATGAATAAAACGCCGTTGTGAGTTTCCCCCACATATTGATATTGGGAATGCAATCCTGTAAAATGCATGTAAAGAGACTGAAGGCAGGGCTCGCTTTGGAGGTCGTATAAATTACAACTCATTCATAATCACCTGACTTTGGCCCTGGTTGTTTATTTCAAAGACCCAATTGAATCGTCAAGACACCACCAAGCTCAATATCCCCGTCAATATCCCAGAAGCGGATCTCCTTATGCGGCTATTCTATTGCACACGTTGTGGGAAAATTATTATAAGTTAAGTTATATATAATAGGATATAATAGGATACACTAGCCTGCAAATGGATAGGTGTACCTGGGGGTAGGTAGTGTAGCACGAGCTGAATGAGGCTCTGAATGGAACCGGCCGGCAGATTGGTGGCGAGGATACTGGCGTGGTACTGTCGCCCTATGAAAATCTCTGTCAGAAAGTAGTATGAACCCGCATAGACGCTGGTGGCTGAGATCATATAGATCAGTCGTCTGTTACTGAAGATTCGGTCATACTTCATTGGATGGCAGTAAAAAGTGTACCTGAAATTTATGAACAGTACTATAATAATGTGTAAAGAAGGCCGACAACGTATATAATGAGCATTTTGAAGAGTATTAGAGAGACAGACAGAGGGCAGTATATTTGTTTCTGTAGCCGAGTAGATAAGGAGGTTTGACTCGTGACAAGAGAGCAAACTCATACCTAAATGACTCCTATATAGTTGCACACAACTGCGTGGCACCTACACACTCATTAGGTGCATCATTGGGTTCAAAAAGTGAGTGAGTGATTGTGTGAATGATTATTATTGTGCGCTGAATGTGCTGAAGGTGAAAGTATGTGAGAAATGATCAATTGATAATCAATGATCAATAAGTGTGCTAATGACCTGGTGTAAAATGTAAGATCAAGAGTTGGATCACGCCTATAAACCACCACATTTACATTTATGGGTGTGTGGTAAAAAAAGTCTCATTTTGATTAGGTACTGTGACCGTTGGGTATAGAAGTCCTCATGTTCCACGAAGGTCCCATATGCTTTAGCTTACGATATGGTAAATTGAAACTTAGGCAGATGAACATTTTTAACGCTCTCAAATTGAAAACGAAAAGATGGAAGATAAAAAAACAGAACAAGAAAGGAAGAACAGCAACAAAGACAACAATCATAGTAGATAGACTTGCAGCTCAGTCACACTTCCTGATATATAGTCATGTGAGATTATTCTGTGTAAGCGAAATACATTAAATATAAGATTTTTTTTAGAAATGTACCTGTTTCTAACACTACGTGCGGTCTTGATTTTGTGTGAATAAGATAATGAGTATTAATGCAATTATTACGTTCTATGGCTTAATCATTTCTAGTCAGTTGTTTTTCCATGTTTCACCGAGGTCCACTATGGAAATAAGATCTTTTTAGAGATCCTTGTTTGTCACATGGTTTACTTTATTTAATTATATATGTATATTCCTATTCAATTTTACTTTTATTCATATGTTTTACCTATCCGTAATCTTTTATTTAGTTATTTGTAGTATTAATATGCCTACTGTGAACTTTTGGTCACGGGTCCAACTCCCTATCCATTCGACCACCGGAGCACACTAATCAGGCCTTGGCACATTATCTTGCCACAAATTTGTTTTGCAAAGTATAATTATCTGTTCCATTATGTATTTCTGATCACAGAGCACAGTGAAAATTCAGGTATGAAAATTCGTGATATACAGTAAGACAAACAAATTCTGGTCTACCCGTTATATATTACGTATATATATCACAGTCGAACCACGGGGTAATATTAGCATCACTTGCTTGCGTACATTAATGGAGTGTGTCACTAAATGAGTCTGTAATTAGCGATTCCTCCCCGTGCAGGAAAGGACGTGGGATAATGGTCATTCATTAGATACGGACTGTGGACAGCACGGGCACATGCTTCGTAGAGGGTAGAGGCCAACTGAGACTAATGAGTGACCATTCTTTTCCCCTTCATTGTTTACCTACTACAATAGTAGAGGGTAATCAGGTTCCATTATTAGGTAGAAAGAAAGTGTAAGGTACATAGATTAAGAATATCTACAAATTGTGTAAGTTTGTCAAGTAGGTATCTTCTTTTGATTACCCTCTACTATTGTAGTAGGTAAACAATGAAGGGTAAAAGAATGGTCACTCATTAGTCTCAGTTGGCCTCTACCCTCTACGGTGCATGTGCCCGTGGTGGACAGTGCACTTCTTTTTCATATTTTCACATTACTTGATTAAACGGTCCATTTATGGTGCTATTGGTGTCATGAGCATTCTCGAAGAGAGATGAATGATTTACTTTCAAACTCATTATTGAAGTACACATGTCAAGTTTCATTAATGGATTCGATCATTGTTGTTTACACTAGCGCATAAGCTTTACTTATATTTTTGAGACCAACTACACTGTAAGCATGAAGACGTTATGATTTTTTCTATTTTACAATAAAAGGTAAGCAGACGCAAGCAGTGTGGGGTATGGACACGTCACGTCGAGTGATAATCACATATAATTGTATGCGTATTAGTGTGTCTTTTCTATTTTCCCAGCATTTGGTCATGCATGATGCGAATTGAAGCCGGCCTGAAGCCTGTGATGTTAATTCATTTCCTGTCGGACTCCATGATATAAGCAAATTTGTGTTGTTGACGGTAACCGGTTATAATTTGAATTTAAAAAGAAAAGAAAACAACAACAACAACATTAACACATCAATAATTCGTCCATGGTCTTAGCAATTTCGTAAAAAATGAAGATAAAAATGAAACAATAAGTCAATCAATTTCTATTTTTTCTGTACCTTTCATATGCGAGGATCCAGTTGTTAACGATAAGGGCACATCCAATACAGATGGCGATGCAGGAGATGACCCGGATGTACATGACACTGACCTGGCCAGGCAGTGCCAGCTGGACGATATAAAGATGACTGACGAGTACGATGATAACGAGGTCAGCACAGCTAGCAGAGGAAGTAATGAAACAGGAAATTTATTCTGGTACTCAGGAGCGTAGCTGGTACGAGACAAATGAGGCGGTCGCCCCACTGCTTTTTCCTCCTGCCTCAAATACCCCGCCATTTTCAAACTTTGCCCAACTGTTTTTTTGCAAAGAATCTTTTGTATCACAGTCTATTCTAGATTAGATTGGAACATGCATACAAATTACTCTGTTATATGTATTTTTTATTTATGTAAAAGCACACCATCATAGAGCAAGTCTCTCAATATTGTGATGTATCTATGTCTGATATTATAATTTAATTTATATTCATTATTTCGACATAACCACCTCAAAGCTAAGAGTTTGCCCACAGTTTTTGAAAGTCTAGCCACGCCCCTGAGTACTACTTCGTTGGCGGTCATATCTAAAACAGAATGTGGCCATTTTGAAAGCGTCGGCCATTTTGGATTAAGCTTGCCATGGTGAAAGAAGCTGGCTATATTGGATCGAGGGCAAGCAGTCAACTCAGAAATACAGAACCACCCAAGTCAAGAATGTTGGTAACACGGCCCGTGTAGTCATCAGCACGGTGCTCACATAGTATTCTAACACGGTAGGTCAAGTGGTCACAATGCAGATGAAATTTGGTTTGATCTGAGGACTACCAAGCAGATGATCATCAGCACATGCAAAGGCTGCAAGCAGAGTGAAAAGAATAAGTTAAAATCTCTATCACCCGCCACCCCCCGCCCTTATTTGCCTGTGTGTTGATGTCTCAATCGTGATAAATATTGTTGTTCATTTTGTAGGAAGGTGACCATCTTGGATATGAGATGTGTGTGTACCTTTGAACCATACCAATGATGATCATAGATCTATAACAACGTAAGCTCCTTACACATCCCGCCAAGCTGTCCAATTCATTGTCCAATTCAATTAAAGCACCAATACATTAAACCTATCAGTGTTAATGTATGTCATTTTTGTGTGCAGAGGAACATGTGGATTAACAATGTTGCATTATGTTTATGGTTCTAATCATCATTATCTCTAATTACAGAGGGCTTAATCTGGTGACTGTAATATGTTATAAAGACATCTGTGCTAAAATACTTTTATAGTCTTGAGCACACCATAAAAATGTGACTTATGTTATGTCTATTAGTTCCAATATAAACTTTTGCAAGTTTACTAGTCTGGCTAATGGGATCAACCATTATACATACAAGTAGTAAGTGAAGGTCTATAAAGTTTGACAGTTGTGAGCTCATTAAGGTTGATAGGTCATGTTTGAGGCGTGAAAATGCTTTGAGTAGACCTTTGACCTGTCGTCGGCAGCGGCTATTTTGCGCGCGCGGAAAAAGCGCGGGCGTTTTTTTATGCGTGGGGTGTTGTGGTTTGTTTTGTCTGTAGTATGAGGGGTCATGTGTGTGCATCTCTGTGGTTGACATGTGAATCCGTCATGCTACTGACAATAGATGCACATTGTCATGTACATCACCATAGGTTTTCTCTTTATCAGCTTGGAAACCGAAAATTACTACCAATGCAACCATCATAGCTCAAAGGCGCCATTCTGTTACACAGACCGAATGGCCACTTTGATTTCCAAGGGGATTGTCATGAATGGTGAAATGCTGATGCTCAACGCCAAAGAAGATGACGAGGGTGATGTCGATGGAATGCTCTACAAAATCAACGAGATCGGCGAAGAATTTGAGGATCTCGTCTCCATAACCCTTTTAGAACTGTTTTCAAATAGTGACAAGACATACCTTGAACAGTCAACAATAATGTGCAGTGTTTTTTTCACACTGTGTGGCAAAAGGACATCTTTTAGCAGAACGTACTCTATTTTTTACAGCTCTATATTTTTATCGGAGTAGAAAGGAATTGAATGTAAAAGTATATAATCTTTTACCCATTGCGTAGTTAAAAGGTGAACTCGTCCCAACCTCAGTGAGTAAAGACCATAGTAACACTGTGCTTGGAGATTGCCCCCCTGAAAAAATTCAGGAGCGGATACACTTCGATCGCAAACATCTATTTGCCCCTTAGCATATAACCTGTGCCAAGATAGTCTGACCCCTGTAATCTACCACGCGTGCACTCTCAACACTGTATCTGTTGTCACATTTCGATTGGTTTGCTTTTTTGTAGAATGTTAAAACACACGCGAGGCTTTTGTTCCACATTTTTTCAATTGCAATTTATGTTTTAGCTGGGAAAATTGAGCGCTTCAGTGGAAATAACTGTCAAAGTTATGTATCTCTGACGAAGTAACAAAAGACAATGTGACTGAAAACGGACTTACATGATACACTTTAGAATGGCAAATAGATTTTAATCAGTATACACACAGTGTGGGGCTATTTCCTTTAGATCATATCATTTCACTCGTTTCTGTGTATAACTGCCGGTTAGAAAGGCCTTTGAGTTGGGAGGGTTGCATCGGTAGTAATTTTCGGTTTCCAAGCTGCTTAAACACACTCCCCCCCACATGCCTCAACTCACTATATAAGAAGCAATGATAAAGAGAAAACCTGTGGTGATGTACATGACAATGTGCATCTATTGTCAGTAGCGTGACGGATTCACATGTCAACCACAGAGATGCACACACATGACCCCTCATGCTACAGACAAAACAAACCACAACATCCCTGCGCATAAAAATCACCCGTGCATTTTCCGCGCGCGCAAAATAGCCGCCGCCGCCGCCGACAGGTAAAAGGTCTACTCAAAGCATTTTCACGCCTCAAACATGACCTCTCAACCTTAATGAGCTCAAAACTGTCAAACTTTATAGACCTTCACTTACTACTCATACAGATGTTATTACTCCTTTTTGACATAGAATCATTGCCTGCTTTTGAGAAAAGTGTACAGTAACTTTAAAAATACACACAATAAGGTCAGAAGATCTACCCCAGAATATAACTTTACCAAGCAAGAAAGCAAGCAAGCAAGCAAGCAAGCAAAAGCAATAACCTACAACAAACGGTCAAATAAATGAAAAAAAAATGCTTTACATACACACAATCACAGATTACCTTCGAAAGAACAGCAGATAAAAATGGCTGCAATGTAACTGGTACGTCTTGATGATGCACGTGAGGACTGACAGGTGGCTGCTGATAACCACCAGCAAGATCACCACGAGACCCCCGATGGTGAGGACCTGCTCTTCTCGGCTGCTGTACACCACTTGCGGAAACACGCCTGTCCAAGTTTCATTCTCGTCTGCATTTGTGTGATTACTTGCCATGTTCTGGAAGAATCTGCTCGTCGCATTGCCCGTTGCTACCTGACCAATATGATTTGCAGTGACTGGAATACTTTCATTATCCCATCGAGCCACATTTGCTTCAACCATTATTATTATTTGTTGATGTAAGTTACACTCTATATGATGTGACAGAAAAGATGCAGTGCGCTGCGCAGGTGACTTTTTAACCCAGTTTGCTGTGCGCTCTCTCAATGCGGAGATTATAGGAACGCGGAGGTACAGGCTAATAGACTTGACGGCAAATGCCATTTTTAGACTAAGATTGTTTGCTCGGTACAGTTCTCTCGCCATAGGTTTCATATAATACCCACAGGATACAAGCTTATATATCCAAGATGGCCGCCATGATTGTCAGAATATATGATAAAGGACCACAACCTTTTATTCTGGTATGGCAGAAAGACGAATTTGATACCTGTACTAATCATATTTTTTGTGTCAAGCAATACATGCAGTTAAGAAGATTTCAGGATGTTACACGAATAGTACATAGTTGATGATACGTTTCATAGGTAGATAACCTATAAACATTTTTCAATATATTACATGATATTTTCGTAAGAGTACACAACAGTAACACACAAAACAAAAGCAGTCGATATTTCATGAGATATTCAAAGACCTTATATGAGTTAACCTATAATATATTTATGACTTTCCTGATCGGCCAAGCCTTTCCCAGTGTTCTTTTGTCTGAATTAGATGCAAACCTGTTTCGGGCAAAGGGCAACAATTATTGTAGAACACCGATGTCACTGAACATATCTTTATGAAGACTGTTTTTAGTAGTAGGAATATCCATTTGGTTGAGATTTGAGGACACTACCACTTACATTTTTACATTGACTTAACGTTGCAGTCACCATCACGGGACCTTCAACAGAAGTGACTTCTTCTGGTCTTCCTTGATGACGTCACATGGAGTCACAATGGAGTCTTCTACAGACAAGTACAAGGAGCTCCCATGGGTTCGTCGGTATCACCAGCAGTAGCTGATCTGATGATGGAAGAGTTTGAAGAGAGAGCCTTACAGAACCCCCCAGTAGTGCCTTCCGTATGGTTCAGATATGTGGATGACACATTCACGGTGCTTCCCCAAAACAGAATCGAAGAGTTTACCAGCTACCTGAACTCCCAGAACCGAAGCATCCATTTCACCATAGAGGAAGAAGAGAACTGCAAGCTAGCTTTTTTGGACACATGCATAGAGAGACTGGAAGATGGGTCCCTGAAAGTTAATGTGTACCGAAAGCCAACCCATACTGATCAGTACCTCAACTGGGAATCCAATCACCACCTGGAACATAAGCGCTCCGTCGTCCGAACTCTACTGAGAAGAGCAGAACAATTGGTGACCAATGAAGAAGACCGCAGAAAAGAAACTAGCCACGTGAAGAAGGTACTCAAGATCAATGGTTATAAACCATGGGCCTTTAAGATCCCGCCCAAGAAGAACAAGGAACCGACTGAACCGAGTGAGTAGACATCCAAGAAGTTCCCGGTCAAACTACCGTACATTAAAGGTGCTTCTGAAGCTGTCCAACGAGTGTTTAAAAACCATGGCATTCCCTCGTTCCACAAGCCCTTCAATACCATACGTAACCTATTAGTACGCCCCAAAGACAAGAACGATCCCAAGAAGACGTGTGGGATTATATACAACATCTCTTGTCCCAGCTGCAAGGAGACGTGCATAGGGGAAACGGGCAGAAACCTGGAAACCCGCCTGAAAGAACACTTGGACCCGAAATCCTCTCAGTCAGCTGTACAAATCCACACCAGCAGTACAGGACACTTGTTCAATCAAGACTCTGCGAAGATTATCGGCAGAGAGGATAATATACACCGAAGGAAGATCTTAGAAGCAATAGAGATCTACAAGCACCAACCGCAGCTAAACCTCAACCAAGGCAAGAGCATCCCCCCGACCCTCCTCCATCTGCTGTCTGACTGGAATTCCACCTGTCAGACGAAGCGCCATGTGACGTCATCAAGGAAGACCAGATGAAGTCACTTCTGTTGAAGGTCCCGTGATGGTGACTGCAACGTTAAGTCAATGTAAAAATGTAAGTGGTAGTGTCATCAAATCTCAACCAAAAGTCACTGAACATATTTGATATACAAACAAATTTTCTTTGCCAAGAAAAATAGTTTACTGCAAAAAAAGAACATTGTTCCACTTTTGCAGAATGTGACTTAATGTACACCATCTCTTCGTTCATGTTACTTTTGAATAAAACACACATATTTAGACGCCAAATGTTTGGGACAGTAATGTTAGAATCCAAAGTTATCCCTTATAATAGCAAAAAATGACATATTAGTATGGCAATTTTTTATTTGCAGTAGTTCTCTTCGCAGTATCAAGTTAAATCATTTAAATACTATATTATAGTCATTACGTGTTTTTAATTCATAAAATATCTCAAAGTATTTATTTCTGAACTTCAAAAATTCTAACTATGCTACCTGGGTGTCCAGGGTTCTCCTAATATGACACAAGTAATAACGTAAGTCGTAGATCACACGGGCTCTCATGTTAACTTCCGGTGCTAGCCTCGATCAAATAGGTTAGAATATGAGCACGCATCCGATCCTTATTATCATATGAAAGTAACATTGTGTGATTTCCAATAATTTGGGCAATTAGAGGTGTAGGTAATTGTAAAAATGGTTGCATTACCGGTTTACGATTATTAGATCATTTCACACAATGACAAAAGTGACAAACTGCGAATTGCGACTATAAATAAGCACACTAATTTTTAAAATCTTGTCTACACCATAGAAAAATATTGGGTTTATGTAAGCATTTTGTTCTCACAGGTGATTACCGATTGACTCCTGCATCTGTTTTAAATAATTACACTAGCCGAGAATGCATAATCTTAACTTAAACTTATGCATTGAACCAAAAGCTTCAGGTGATCTCTCAAAAATTGGTTCAATGTAAAAGTTTAACCTAAGATGATGAATTAACACTTGAACAAATGAATATCCAACATATTACCTGAGAATGGATACACAAGAGTATTCACTAATATGGCATAGTAAATTATTGTTTCACTTGTTTTGTGAAGGATGTTATGTTCTAGTAGATGATTAACGTTTCAGAACAGCTCATTTGACGCGCATAGTTTTACGTGCTAAATAATGGCACAGCAATAAGTTTAGCTGCAGATACTTAAATTACATGTACATTGTACCATACAAAGCTTACAATGAAGGTTATGAAACTTACACATTCGACATTACAACATAAAGGGCATTAATTACAGCTTGCATTATTTATCGCACAGTGGCAGTCGTCATGTGAAAAAGAGAAGATAATCAAAACGAGCGCCCCCCCCCCCACCATGGCATAAATGGAAATTGTGCGACCCCTCACTACTTTGGATTCAATGAAAAAAATTGAGTGACCCACACACAGTCCACCGTGTTCCATTACATAAAAAACAGACTAGATAAATATTTTTTAATTATGCCTCAAACAAATATTGGTATACTTTGAAACCGAAGTGATTTTTAACTAAAAGCACCTAAATTAGGATAATAATGATATTTATATGATATCTTTAGACACTTGTAACTCATTTCCTATACTTAAACTGTAAGCCTAATATCAATAATTGGGGAACCAGCCAATGAAAAGCAGTCTTTCGACATTTTTCAAATGAACGTGAGTGAGTTCAGACAACAGTGTCCTGAAAAGTTGCACAAGAGTTTAAGCATCGCAAACGTCACGTTTTACGATCATAAGGGATACCTCTATATGGAAATAAAGAGAGAATTTGGATTTGAGACTTTTAACTTCTGCTACAGTCTCTGTACTGGCTTGAAAATATTACTTTTGCCACACTGGGCACACGCTTATTCCCACAGTGAGTTTTTGGCAGTAGAGAAGCAGTACTGCCGGTTCTGCTCTAGGCTGTAATTGCAGGTTCTACAGTATAACATAAAATTGAATAACGTGGAAAAGGGTACGAAGAAGTTTATTAACACAAATGTTCATATCATTGATGTTTTCTCAAATGAAAAAATATATACAAAATGTTGAAAATGGACTTAGAGTAAGGTACCGGTAGACATGTTTTGCAGGAGTGTTCATCCTGTCCAACTTAATAAACATAAATGCAAAGTGTTGTTTTAGGTCAAAGTAGGCCAATTGAAATAGTGTTGGTAGCATTGGATGTGGACAAGAGATGTAGAGCGTGGATTGATATGAAAATCAGAGACAACGTACATTTCATTTTATTTAAATGTATATTGATACTACTGGACATGACGTGCAATAATGCCAAAATCCGAAAAATATATACCGTGGACTATCTAGATGAAAATATTTTCAATTTGATACATACATGTGATATCAGATGATATTATATAGGATATTGTGTAGCACGTGTTCACTTCTGATAACATAGTTCACAGTGAGAATGGGATCTTTCAAAAAGGATACGGCGTATTCGTGGGTGATTCTGTTTGCAGCACTGGTTACAAATATTATCAATGGAGGAGCTAATATTGGTACGTGTATTGTTTATAAACATGCAATACCTTATAGCGATTTATCCAGGTGTAATAATCATAAGTGAAATAAATAAAGAAAAAAATACTACTGTGAAGTATGGAATCAGTTATAATGCTACATTTTGATTATATAAGAGAATTAAGTAATAATGTAAGTAATAGATGCGTGTAGTATAGGCATATGTGGCAATGATGTAGGGTCAATTGACATTGACTTTTAACTGGTTCAAATCTAAATTTCTGTTCATTAGGCACATAAAATTAAAAATAATCATCTTCAATTTTAGATGATAGTCACTTAATCGTAGCAATAACTTTTTATGTAATCCACTGAAATTGCTATCTTTACTAGTTATCTATCAAATACGACCCTCTATCTAATTGGTATTGATACATTATCTTGTTTGCATGCCACTGTCCACAATTTCACCACTTGACAAGATGTTGTTACCAAATATGTTTATCGGAATAATAAGGTGGCACATGTGTACAGGGGTGTCGAGGTCAAGTGCACTTGAAGTACAATGTATAGGTTCGAAAAGCAAATGAAAATAGATACGTTATAGTGCAACATTAGAGCATAATGTAGAAAAGATACTATGCACTTTGGAAAAAAATATAGTTTAGCAGGATGATTTTATTACTCTACAATAACACTAGAATATTTGCCATAGAATTTCAAATTTAATGATAGAAATCATCACCGGTGAATGAAAAGTAAAGTTAGGAATAAAATTGAAGTATGATGTGAAGGAAACGTGGAAATGTAATGGTGGTATTAACTGAAATAAGAACCCCGAGAATAAGATCATATACCAGGAAAGGTTTGTGTGTTTTTACTCTGAAAAGGACACTCTCCCGGGCCGTAGCCAGGATTGCAAAATAGAGGAGGCAAATATGTTGGGCAAGTGGCTATCTAAGACAGAAAAGCGAGCTTTGAAAGGCTCATGACAATTTTAGTACAGATACCTTCTAGAGGATGACATCTAAAGGAATCATTCCACCTACTTACTGAAAAACAAAACAAATAAGAGTTTTTTTCCTTTTATAGGTACAATTTTATTGCAAACTGTATTCTTTGTAAATTTACATTTTCAAGATTAAATTCAAAGAAGTTTCTTATATTTGTCACATCCACACCCTCCATATGACTACATATACTGACAGAGAAGTCTTCAATACCTATTCTTAGCTCTTTCAGCTCATCAATAGTTGATTTATATTTCTTGATAAAACTTGCAACATGCTGATTTTTCTGAGATTAGTACTAGGTGTATCACATTCTTCATACTATGCCAATAGTGCATCACGGAGACCCCGTGGAGGGGTGGGGGCACATAGGGGTTAAAATGGTGGGGGTCCTCAGCCCGCGCCTCATTTTAAAGGGCAAAAGTGCTGATCACGGCCATAAAAGTAGGGTCTAAAGAGCTGATAAAATGATTTTTGTGGGGTCAAAGACATGAGATATAAACATGTACACACTGCAGGGTTAAAAAACTGGTAACAGTTGTAGACAATTTTCGTGTTTTTATCAAGGCTCAATACAAGGCATTCAATCAGTAATTTCACTGTAAAAGTGCTGAGGTGCAGGGTTTCAGGGTCAAAGTGCGGGCTTTGGTAAAAAAATGCTAGTCAAAAGGGCTGTCTAGAAGGTGAAAAAAGAGGGTCACTTGTGCGCAGGGTATGTGTAATACGTATGTACAGAAGAACACCGACCTCCGCCCCCCCCCCCGGGAAGGAGACTCTCTTTGTACACTTTCGACGCTCCTTCAGAGGCTTTTCCGAGAAAAAAAAGGCTCCTTCGAACGCTACATTGGATACAATTGGTCGTAGCATTGGAGTGATTATGTTAGACCGCAAAATATAACCAACGCAAAATATAACAGTTATGATTTGCGTTAACGCAAGCTATAACCAGAGCCTCGAAAATGGACCTGGTGACGCAAAATATACCCACTGCCGCAAAATATAACAAGGTTTAGCCAGCAGGTTAGTTTTGTGCAGAAAATCGCAAACTGCCGACTACTCATTGTTTTACAGTTTACACGGCACCTACTCATACAGCAGAGGGGTAGACTCGACTTGCATAATGTCTAAAACTGGTTTAAAATATGTAAGTTTACTGCTGCATTTTTGTGGGTTGTATATGAATAGAACTACGGTAGTGTGTGTGTTTCTTTATATGTCTCTGTTTGTATCAAGACCTCAGGTGCCGTCTGTTTTTATTAGATACTGAAGAAGTACCAAGCCAGCTGGTAGTGTGAAATGGGAGGGTAAACACGTGGTACTTGAGTGAAAAGTGTACACTAAGTGTATGAACAGGCACTCTTTTTATGACGCTGAGGTTTTCTCAAATTACAATTACTATTCTCAACCTGACAGAAGTTCATCCGCAGCCACGGCAAAACAACCCCCCAACCCAAGACTCAATGAGTGGGCTTAATAGGGGTTCCACAGTATTAGGATGACTGATTTTCAGTGGC
>CM032667.1:4685387-4700232 GCA_019095985.1 Streblospio benedicti | reverse complement strand
AATACCAACTTTCTAAATTTAAGCGTAAATAAAACAAAGGAATTAGTAATAGATTTTAGAAGAAAGAAAAACAAAAAAATCCGATCACGATTAAAGATAATGCTCAGTCAAAATACTTTTTGTTCAATCAAGTCCAGTATCAATGAATAATGCCTTTTCCATTGCAAGTGTAAGGACATAATATATATATTTTCCACATCTACTATTTATTACACCTTTAAAAATAACATGCCTTCTTGCGACCTAAAACACAAGGTCACGTGATGTTGCATAATCGCATGATTTTCGCCAGACGTACCGTGAATTTCTGAGGGCAGACGTTTAACATGGCAGAGATAGCAGGCTTCTTACGTGCACCATGCGAGTTACGTCTGACGAAAATCATTCGGTTTACATTTCTGCTTTCACGTGTTTACTTGTGTGTACACTGGCCTCTTAATGCGTAGTATCTAAATTGCTCTACATACTTTAATATGCTGTTTAAATGAAAGACACTTTCAGATTGCATAGTCCACATCACATTGCTTCTGTACAAGCATATTTGTTCGGCCACTGAGCATAACCTTTAATGGGAGTAATGTTAATATTGTACAAGAGTATAAACATTTAGGTTGTATCATCAGTGATGACCTGTCATGGGACTCTCACATAGCTAACCAAATTAAAAAAGCAAACAAAAGATTCTATCATGTTAGATGACTAAGAAAACTAAATGTTAATCCTAAAATTATTGCTCTCTTTTTCAACTCTGTTGTGTCAAGTGTCACAATGTACGCTGTAGCATGCTGTTTTAATTCCTAGCCAGTCCGATAACCCAATTTAGCAACCAATGACTATGTATTCATTGGGTTATCAGATTGGCTAGGAACCCGATACAGGGACCCGATATGGAAATCCATATCGGGTCTAGACCCGATAGAGCAACCTCCAAATCGAGGCTCCTAGGAAAGTCCGTCCGTCTCGCTGAAAGAGGACGTTATGATTCCCTGTTGGAGGTTGCCGATACAGCTTTTTGACCGGACTACTTTTTTTCTATTTCACAAACAAAATCTTGGTATTGGTCATTGGTCACTGTTCATTGTTATGTTTTCCCCAACACAATGCGCTTGTCACTCCTTGTTCTCGGAACATTATTGTAAACACGCCAAATATTTTATGGACGGTTGATTCCCTGGGCATTTTAGTTGGAACAATGCTTAAAAAAAAATTACAAACAGCAGATGGTTAGATATATTCTGGGATATGGCAATAGGCATCATTTACTATGTACAGATTTTAGGAAAGCGAAATATTTGAATGTTGAAAGTCGTTTTAATTATTTATCTTGTAATATGATGTACAATATTTTTCATGGTTTGGCACCAACTTACCTATGTACATTTAAAAGAGTGGCAGATATCCATTCACACAATACCAGAAAGAGTGAAAATTGTTATGTCGTTCCACATGTAAAATCTCATGGTAGCAAATCCTTTATGTATAATGGAGCAAAAGTGTGGAATAATTTACCAAAATATATTAAATGTACTAAAACTAAAGACGATTTTAAAAATAAATGTAAGAAATATCTATTTAATACGATGCAAGATAAAAAAAAAAAAATGAGTTTGTGATGTAGTACTATGATATCTGTGATCCCAGTTCTTAACTTATTTAGATATTATTTGTTGAATTATTTAGTTTTGTTATTTTATTAGTACAATGTGATAAATTGCCGTCCTGTATCATGTGATCAATCCAGTGCCACTATGGAAATAAGCAATTGGCTTTATACCAAAGGCTTTTAGTGCTCTCTGTTTTGTAGCATATATGCATTAATCATTTTTTAATTAAATTACTCCTTTTATTCTAATGTTATTTGCATGTATGTGTACAAATAAAATAATTTGAATTGAATTGAATTGACACCACTCTCATGGCCGGTGGGCCTCCTTCTCCGCTGAACCTGGAACGACTCTTCAGTGACCACTTTCGAAAAGGGACCAAACAGTGCAAATACTTCAGTGATTGCTGCACCTCAGGCAACCGCCCGAGTGTTGGGGGACCCACGTCATGGACCCATACCCTCGGGTGTGGAACCAGAGGGCGTGCGCACGTTCTCCAACGCTGTTTTGACCGAGACAACCACGCAAGTGTTGGGGGATCCACGTCATGGACCTGCGCCCTCGGGTGTGGGAACAGATGGCGTGTGCACCTCCTCCAGTACTGATTGCTGAGCACCTGACAACCACGCACGTATTGGGGGATCCACCTCATGGACCTGCGCCCTCGGGTGTTGGACCAGATGGCGCGTGTGCCTCCCCCATTACTGATTGCCGAGCACCACAAACCATGATGTACGCCAGGACAGTCAGCCGACTATGCACGTGGACTTTTGCCTGCACGAGCGCATGCCACAGTTTCACCAGGACAGTCTCACTACCAGTAGTGGAGGTTCTGGAAACTTGTATTGGTTTGCATTGGGTGGCAATTGTGCCTTGCTGAACCCACACAGTAAGGACCTGGTTTATGGACGTGACCCACAAATGGGTGGTCGCAACCTGTGAACTGGGGACAACTGTGTTGGGGACTATGTTGCACCGATGGTTCACACGAATGGAGTGTGATAGGACAACCGCGTCACTCACGTCTGCCTAGTGTTGGTGGCACTCGTGGGATGACAGTAAGATCCTTAAGATCAATCGGGCATGTGTGAAAATTTTGGGATACTGGGTGCTTGTCAGCACTTCGCATAGTTCAGTATCTCGGGTGTTCAACCTAGGGATAATTTCTGTTAATGTTGAACATGCCAGTCAAAATTTGTGGTCGTGGACATCTCTGGGTCTGGAGGGTCGCTGGTACGAGCAGTTAGGGGGAGTTTACTCCCCTGAAGGTTTGTTTCCGCGATGCTCTTGTCCGGGGGTAACTGTGATGCACTGGGGGAGGGCTCCCCATTCGCTCTGTAGTTTTATAATTTGATAACTCCACCCCGTCCTTGCATGTTGTTTTATTTTTGATACAGGCAAAAGATGAAGTCCTGTGCGTTTGTTGGCTGCTCGATTTGAATGTTTGTTGTTTCAGATACCGTGGACCCTGGTCAAGGGCCCTGCCAGGACCAAGACCAGGGCGAGGCGGACTCCGCCTGGAAGGCAGGGTCTGATCTGCAGTAGAGGGTGCGGGCTGGTGATCCAGTTGTTGGCCGGACCTTTAGCCCAAGCTGGGAGGGAGGAGCATGTGTGCGTGTTTGTGTGTGGAGCAGCCAAACTAATCATTCTATGTATTTTTTATAGGATTTTCCGGTTCCCGAGGGTAGGTATAGTTACTCATGCTGAGATTGGGTCTTCCGTAGAAGCGAAGCCCTGGTCCCACCATGGTAACTGGGGGAGAGTGTGAGCTAACGCTAGTTAGAGGTGCGGGGTGGGACAATTGTAGCATTGTCCCCATTAGCTAGTCAATTCCTAATTGACCCCGCACCGTGATGGCCCGTACGTCCTACGCTCGCACTTTCCATAGGCACGTCATTTATGACGTACCGCGGTGTCTCGCGGTGTCCCGTAGTGTCCTGTTGCTAGGTTGCAGACCGGTTAAAACAGGACAAAACCGGTATGTATCCGGTTTTGTCAGGTTTTATCCAGTTTTATGTGACTTCGCAAATCGAAGACGGACTAGCCGTCAGTTTAGCTTGAGAGGTTGTTGCGACAACATCGTAGGAACCAACACCCCCGAATCTCGTAGATTCGGGGCCTTTCAAACTATGCTCACGTATTAATAAGGTTACTAGACCCTCGTGCATACGTGTCTCGGATCTAGTACCCTCTTTGATACACATTCAGCTTGGCGTGTGCCACGGTCTGAAGCCGTCGCTACCAGCACCAGTGCGAAGTCCCCCTCGTGTGGGGCCGTCAATCTGGTCTTGGGAGAGGCCCTGTACGACCGTAGTGTGGGCCTACGTATCATTGGGACAAACACAACGAGAACCCAGGCGGTGTGAGCGCCTCGACCAGTACCAGGAGCCGTGTACAGGTCCAAAAAGCTTACAATTCAATAAAGATCCAACATCCTCAAGTTTTCTGTAATCTAATAAAGCATATTCAAAGGCAGTTTAAATGGCTTTTTTAATATGATCGGAGTTGACTAGCTCACTTTGGTGAGAAATGATTTATCATCTTTTTCTTAAGCTTTAATCTGTCTTGTTACTACTATACTCCGACACAGATGGAATCTTTTCCTGCATATATTCTTGCATACTTGTCGCTGAATATTTATGTGCGTTTCTACATTCATCATGGTATTTAGCTTCTCTTGCCTTTAAATCTACATCTATCACTTTGTCTTCCCTGCAGTTTCTGTTTTACATGTCAAACTTTCACTAGAAAGAAATTTGCCAGGAAGAATTAATTCTGGAGTATTTTCACAAATAAGCAGAAATCACAAGTGAATGTTATTGATAAATTTGATTTTTTTTTCTTTATTGATAGTTCAACCTCTGGATCTTGATCTGATTTTCATTTTATTGCTTTTAGATATTTGAGATTTGTGAATTTGCTGTAGCATTCTTTGTGATAACCATAGCATTTACTACCATATTCAGTTGGTACACTTTTGCAAATTTCATCATAATGTTGTTTTAGATCCTTTAAACTATGTCTCACTTCAATTGTTTCTTAATTTTCCCCAAACTGAATCTGATAAATTATCTATTTTGAAAGACTGCATACTTCTAAAACGTATGATGCATGATTTTATGTTGCCCTTTTTCCTTGTTTTGCATTGCTTCTTAGATTTCATTTTCACTGAATTTTCCATGATTTAGCAATGACCATTGTATTATATAGATGTATCAAATTTGTTGCTCTTTTTGTAAGTTACACATTTTTTAGTCCAATGTCCAATCAAATAATACTAAAACATAACAAAATTTGAGAACATGCACTTTATGAAGATATCAATGATACTGATGCTGCCTCAAATTCTACCATTAAAAGTGAAACCCATTGATATATTAAACTATTTAGTAAAATATTGATTAAAATAAAACATAATGTAATTCCAATCTAGAATACAAATGCTTATATCAATAAAACTAATTTATCGTGGATTATTAACAAATGAAATATTCAAAGCTGCTCATTTCTTTCGTAAACACAAAAATGAACAAAATTCCTGAAATTGACCTACTAGTGTAACCTTGATGGAGAGGTCAAAGGTCAAATGTGATGTTTAATTTGAATTCCACATACACATGTTCCTATCTAAGGTCAATACAAGTTGTTACTCTAAATTTGTTATTAATCGAGATAAATGCAATTTTATGAAATTTTGACCACAATGACCCCTGTTTGACCTTGAAGGATAGGTCGAAGGTCAAATCTGATGTTTTATTTGGATTCCACATACACATGTTCCTATCTAAAGTCAATACAAGTTTTTACTCTAAATTTGTTATTAATCGAGATAAATGCAATTTTATGAAATTTTGACCCGATGACCCCTGTTTGACCCCGAAAAATATATTTCGCCATCAAATATTTTGGGCAAACGTCATTTTTCCTTAAGAGTAGTATCTAAGGTACAAAAAAAATATGTTTGCGAAAACTCCCCGGGGGGGGGAGTGTTTCGATACGGAGCCCGCGGACTATGTTATGTACGCTGAACGTATGACGTACATTGTATGGCGTTTGTCACGTCAGTACCATAGTACTTGATTGTATTACTTCCTGTTGCCAGGTGTTTCCTGTTGCCACGTGTTTCCTGTTGCCACGTGTTTCATTCCGAATGGTATACCGAAATATATGTGAACGACCAATACACTATACTCTATAGTCCTTGAATCTTGGTTAGAGACATTATGACATTATGTCCCATTACAAAACTTTGATTCACAAAGGGTTAATGATATGGCTCATTGGCAATGCAATTGCATATTTCATGTTTGGAACTATGATTAGTAACCATTTCCATATTGCTGGATTTAATAAAGGTAGATCTACCCTTCACAAGATTGACAAGACCAATAGGATCAAAGTAGCAATTGCGTGCGGATTAACATCTTCAAGAACTGGAACAACATGGTCAAGAGAAGATGTTCTAACCAAATTTCCACTATTTTTAACTTTTCTGCCAACATTTTGTAAGACGTGCAGCATTGGCCCCGGATATGAATACCACTTTTACTTTGCCTACGATTCAGTGGACCCTTTCTTCAGTAACTCCAAAATGAGGATAATGTTTCGAGGTTTGTAATACGGCTTAAGCATTATTTTAAGTAATCATTCACTTTCCAATCTAGTCATGTAAGGCTCCAACAACAAACAGTTGTCCCCACCGAATTTCCCTGCTTAGCTGCTATTCACTTAAAACAATTACCTATATATATAAACATTAAAAAACCATGTTTAAAAGTGGTATGGCTGTCAATGATTCAATGCGCTTATTTGTGAAATATTAACCATGGGCTATCTAAGTCATGTACAATAAATGTTATTAAAATAATGAAAGAACGGACATGAATTCTACATCCAGTGACAAGCGTTATCATTCGAAACAATTCTGATTATGGTGGACATTTGCTAAGAAAGTTATAATTTCTTACCACCTGGGGAGGGGGCGTTGTTACTGAACGTTTTATATCCGTTCTCAGAGATTTCATAAGCAGTAATGCATAGGCAGATCCACTGGACGGTGGTGGTGGTGGGGGGGGCGGCGCAGTACCAAAATACTTCGTTTTTATAGGGGTTTTTACACGTCCGCCATCGATTGCGAGTACAAAACCCATGAAATCCCTGAAGTGCGTACCCCCCTTTTCTAAAAACTTAATCTGCCATTGGTAATGTCACCTATGAACAAGGAAAGAACCTGCCACCACCACTACTGAGTACCATGTCATTACTGCTGAATGGATATGAAACGTTTAGGAAACTAGTCCCGGGAAACTAGTCCATACGTTTTTGACACTATATTGTAATCAAACTGCCAAACTGCCGAGTTATGGCCATATGATCTACTCACGTTGAACTTCACATTGAACTTCAGATGTGTAATCGAATTTCAATTAGTAAAGGATCGTTCACAAATGACGTCACCAGATTTTTGGCCTTTTTCTTGACCCCCTCCCCCACCCCTGTCTTGTCACCTTTCGTCATCTTTGCCTCACCCCACCCCCTCCTGGTAAGTTGACTGTTTTGTTTTCAACTGCTTTTATTGTTGTGCGTATGTGCAATGAACAGCAACACATTAATTAAACTGTTTGAAAATGTATTTTTACAAATTCTAGTCTAGCACATGTTGCCACATTGCAAAGATCAATAATAAATGACGTCACAACAAGGGGCGTATACCTTACTTCATATGCCAATAGATCTAGGGATACATTACATGAGTGTACATGTATTACATTATTACAACATGAAAACAAAACATGGTGACCCCAGACCTGTGCTGAAAACCTTTTTGTGCCAGAGGAGACAGTGTGGACTTTGAAAAGTGAGAATACAACTAGTGAAGCAGGTCAGTGCTGGTATCAGAAACAGATTGCGAAATTCACTATCTCACAAACTTTCAAGGCTAGCTACCAACTGCAACTTGTGCCAGTGTCAAAACACATAGATCTACTCAAACACTTTCATTAGTCTATCTGCATCATGTCTGAAGGCTTCAAGTATAGGTCACAAACGAAAGTGGAGTGGACGTCAAGTCAGGCATATCAACAATTCCGCATGTGGCGGAAGGAGGTTGAAAGGATCCTGTCTGGCCCGATGAACTTTGAAACTGACTGAGTTAAGCTCAACACTGTGTTTATCTGGGCAGGTGCCCACGCTGAGACACTAATCGAGGCCAAACAATCTGAAGATGCAACAGTGGAAGTCAAAACCCCCACTCAGCTACTTGACACCCTCGCAAATTGTCTCACACACACCACATTCTTTCGGGAGGCGAGAGAAGACTTCTATAATGTTCGTCAAAAGTCCGGTGAAAATACCACTACGTATTACAGTCGCGTGATGGAGCTGTATAGACTTGCAGACTTTCCTGCAGGGTCTGATTTCCTCGTTGTGGACAAACTCATACACGGTTGCACTAACTCTGACTGCAAACGCAAACTGATGGCCAGAAGCAAAGATGTGTCAGTTAAAATATGCCTCAATTTGTTACGGCAATATGAAGCTGTCGCAGTGACCATGAAACATTTTGAGCCTCAGCAGGTCAGTGCCACGTACTGAAGGGACCCAACTAAACGCTCTCAACATAACGGTGAGAAACGCCGCACCAACCTGAAACAAGAATCTCATAAAAAAGCCCAAGAAGCCAGTTCGCAACATAAAGATAATTCTGGTGAAAAGCGATGTCGCTGGTGTGGCAGAGGCCCACATCGCCGATATGACTGCCCGGCAAAGGACTCAAAGTGTACTTTCTGCTCAAAACGAGGCCACTACGAGCGGGTCTGTTTACTCAAACAAAAAGCCAACGCTAAACCAAAAAAACAAAATGCAGTAACTGTCGAGGACAATAGTGATTACAGTGATAACAAATCAACCTATGATGTTGGCATTGTGACCGTTAACCATGTGCAAGGCAACACAAGTGAAGTGCTTGCCACTGTGGAGCTCATCCAGCGCATACCCACGAAGCTGCAAGGAAAAGTCGACACTGGAGCCATGGCGACGTGTATGCCCATGTCAATGCTCCAAGAAATCGGACTCAGTCGTGACGATCTTGAGCCAACCGATGCGACACTCCGTGGTGTGACTGGTACCGATATGATTGCATGCGGTAAGCTAGAGATTGACGTGCGATGCAACAATCAGAGGAGAAGAGCAAGAATCATAATTACAGAGCTTGGTACGGAATTGATACTGGGACTTGATTTTTGCAGGCTATTAAGCCTTGTGACCATCGCAGAAGCTTGCATACAGGGACAAGTCCAATGTGAGCAGAAGACAGTCCACATCACAGAAGAGACTGAAATCAACTACAATCACCTCCGACAGAAATGGGAGAAACACCTTCCATTGGGGAAACACACAGGAGATTTCCTGGGCGACTTAAAGGCCATATTTCCCGAGACCTTTGACGGCAAGGTTAGCCTGTTAGATGGCGAAGCAGAGCTAAAAGTGTCACCAGATGCTAAACCGGTACAGCTACCCCCACGTGCTGTCGCTCTGAGTGTGCTACCGAAACTGAAGGCTGAGTTAGACAGAATGGAAGCCGTGGGAATCATCTGCCCTTGTCCAGAAACAACTGATTGGGTCCACAACTTAGTCATAGTGAATAAGAAGAATGGAGATATCCGGCTATGTTTAGATCCCAAAAACCTAAACAAGTATCTTATCAGGAATGTCCACCACACCGCCTCACGGGAAGATGCTTCCGTTAGTTTTGCTAAAGGCGAGTTCTTCTCCACCCTTGATGCAAAGAGTGGATATTGGACAAAGAAGTTAAGCGCTGACAGTCAACCTCTCACTGCATTCAACACGCCATTCAAGAAATACTGCTTCGTCCACTTACCATTTGGCCTCTCTGTCTCGTCTGAGATCTCTTGCGAGCAGATGGACAAAGCTCTGGCAGGCATTCCTGGTACGTTCCTCTGTGCTGATGATGTAAAGATACAAGGTTCCAATGAAGAGCGGCATGACCTACACCTCGAGACGGTTGCGCGAGCTCAAGCTGCTGGCCTCAAGTTTAACCCAGAGAAGTGTGCAATCAAGCACCGCAAGATCAGCTATTTTAGGAGAATTATCTCGCCAAAAGGAGTTGAACTCTGCCCCGACAAGGTCAAGACCATCTGCAATCTGCAGCCTCCGACCAGCAAGCAGGAACTCCAAAGTTTTCTTGGTTCAGTTAACTTCATGGCCTTCTTCATCCCGCACTTGGCACAACGCACATATGTCATGCGAGGTCTCTTGAAAAAGGATGTCCACTTCGTCTGGACCAGCGATATGCAACGTGAGTTCGACATAATCAAGCAGGCAATTGCCGATGCAACAGCACTCAGCCACTTTGATACAGGCAAACATGTCACAATTGAAACTGATGCTTCGTTGAACGGCCTCGGCGCCGTACTCCTCCAAGATGGCAAACCAGTCAAGTTCCTGAGCAAGTCATTGACAAAGACCGAAGCCGACTACTCCAACATCGAGCGAGAGCTTTTCGCTGTGCTCTTCGCTTGTGAAAAGCTTCACATCTACGTGTTCGGGCGCACCGTGCCAGTCCACACCGATCACAAACCCTTGGAAGCCATCTTTCGCAAGCCCAGCACGTCTACAGAGAATGCTCCTCCGTCTGCGGATGTATGATCTCGACGTAAAGTATGTAGGTGCTAAGAATGTTCTACTTGCTGACACACTCTCCCGCCTAGTTCAACCTGGATCTCACCCTGCGATCCCTGGTCTCGATGTGACAATAGCCGAAGTCCTGAAGGTTCGTCCTACGCACCTCAAATCACTTCGAGCCGAGATGCACGCAGATCCAATGCTCTCGAAGCTGCACCAACATGTAGTCAGTGGTTGGCCAGAGAGCATGCAAGACCTCTCACAGGATCTCCATCCATACTGGTGTTTTCGTGATGAACTCGTCATCCTCGATGGACTCTTGATGAAGGGCAACAGAGTAGTGGTGCCATCTGCGTTGCACACCGAAACTCTGACTCGTCTACATAACGGCCACCAAGGCCTCACAACAACCCTCCAGCGGGCACGACGCTCCGTCTACTGGCCTAACATGCAGGCTGACATAAGTGCCGCACTCCAGAGTTGTGACGCCTGCCAAATCCATGCGAACAAGAAACCCCATGTTCCCGATAGACAAGTATCAGCTTCTCGACCCATGTAAACCCTTGGCGTAGACATTAATGCACTTCAAAGGCAAGGCAGCTCTTGTGTGTGTGGATTATTTCTCTGGATATATTTCTATTGGCTTTCTCAAAGCCGAGACATCTGATGCTGTCATCTGATCCATGAACAATCATTTCCGCAAGTTTGGGGTTGCAGAGCGCATAATCTCCGATAACGGACCATGTTTCAAGTCAGAGAAGTTGCGTGACTTCTGTGAAGAGATTGAAATCAAGCACACTACCTCGAGCCCACATTACCACAAAGGAAATGGTCGTGTTGAGAGAGCTATCCAAACCGTAAGACAGATGCTGAAGAAATCTATGTCCGATCTGCAGCTGACTATGGCTATCGTAGCCTACCATGACATGCCAATCAGCAGCGATCTCCCCTGGAGCCAATTGATCCCTCAGATCCAGAGCCAGCATGTGTCAAACCACCAATCACTGCACCATCTCCGCTGAGACAGCCAGATCCACAGTTATGTGTAACACCACCAGTCACTGTTCCGTCTCCACTGAAACAACCATCTTCCCCGGCCAGTGTCACACCGCGAATTCCCGCGAAACCACAAAATACAATTAGATCGGGTCGTCAGTGCAAACCAACACGGAAACCTGATTTTGTGTACAAAATGTGTCACGAGCAGGTGCTGATTAATCGAGATAAATGCAATTTTATGAAATTTTGACCACAATGACCCCTGTTTGACCTTGAAGGATAGGTCGAAGGTCAAATCTGATGTTTTATTTGGATTCCACATACACATGTTCCTATCTAAAGTCAATACAAGTTTTTACTCTAAATTTGTTATTAATCGAGATAAATGCAATTTTATGAAATTTATACCCGATGACCCCTGTTTGACCCCGAAAAATATATTTCGCCATCAAATATTTTGGGCAAACGTCATTTTTCCTTTGTCCTGGGACCTCTGTCTCCAGTATGTGATTTGTGATTATGCTGCAAGATATGTGTCAACAGTGCACAAGGATCAAAACAAATAGTTCACCTGGATTTCTCAAAAGATTGTGTTTCTGCTATGCTTTTAATTTATTTTCCAATAAATGACTTATGCAAAAATGCTAGAACGATTTATGAACAAGTTCTTGAAAGTGACTATTTTTCTGTAAATATTATGCTTCATCACTTTCCTTATATTTCAGTCATACATGTAATAATTGTAATAATACACATATTTCGTATAATGCTCTAAAGCTATATTTAAAAAAGGGGCATCTGGTAATAATGTAATACATGTACACTCATGTAATGTATCCTAGATCTATTGGCATGTGAAGTAAGGTATACTCCCCTTGTTGTGACGTCATTGATTATTGATCTTTGCAATGTGGCAACATGTGCTAGACTAGAATTTGTAAAAATACATTTCAAACAGTTTAATTAATGTGTTGTTGTTCATTGCACCTACACACAACAATAAAAGCAGTTGAAAACAAAACATTGACGTTATCTTTCCTGCTCCCCCCTCTCCGTGACATGGTTTCGCGATGGCATTTTGCTCCAGTAACATTTATTTAACTTACTGTTAACTGTTGGATATATCGCAATTCAATTAACATGTCAGAAAGTAAGTTCAAATACTATCAAGTAACTACAAACGTTTTTTCAAAAGGTGACATCACCCATGAGCTGGACTCCCCCCCCCCCTGTCACTTTTCGTTATCTTTCGGTGCACCCATCTGGTGACGTAACTTGTGAACGATCCTTAATTGGAATTGGTTTTTAGAAAGGACCTAAACAAAAGTAGACGGCGTTATTGTAATTGGCGTCACAGCTGATCATATCTCATTACAATCAGTAAGGAAAACGTTATGACTGTATTGAACTCCTATATTTACGTGACCCTGAGTGTGATTGGTGCAACAGATATGTTCGAGGTGGCTCTGGCGGGTCTCTGCCACCGGGACCTGGCCACACACCTCCACCTGGTGCGCTGCTCCCACACCAAGCACCCGCCTGGGCCCATAACGACGCCGTCATGGAGGCCTACCTGGACGGCATGGACTACTTCTACAGGTTACGTCATGCTTTTTTCTACACTGTATGTTTACAAAGTTGTCCGTATATAAGAAATTTTATAAAACAAAAAGTGATCCTTTTTACCTCAACATTTCAGTGCTACACGGTCGTAGCCAGGAGTGCAAAAGACTGTAGGCATATAATATGTTGGGCAAGAAATAGCCCAGGAGCATTAGACTTTCATTTGGAAAAAAATAAAATGCGTTTCTTCAGAATGTGTTCAGAATACATGCTCAAAAGCCATTCCCCATGAGAGGCTCATTTTTCAGATAAAGAAGAGCGCATTGATGATGATGCAGGCTAAGTCTACCTCTAATGTCCGATCTGTCTTGTTCTTCAGAGTAAACGATGACACCCGGATACTGACCGCCAACTGGACTGCAGCATTTGTGTCCGCATTGGCCGGGTTGGACCCCCCGGGAGTGGGGGTCACCGGGCCTAACCACATTGGTGGCGACCAGCACATCCTCACTTATGAATTCACCAGCAGCAGGCATCAGGAAATATTTGGATTCTACTATCCTAGAGAGTTGACAGGTTACAGTGTTACCTGCAATAAAGACATCCTTTCTAAAGGGACTATATCATTAAGATACCATTGCTGCAATAATTTATTAAGGAGACTTTCTGGAGATAAAAGAATTTGGTAAAAGAATTCTCAAAATGTTCTTGTTTTTTATTTTAGTATAAAAGTACATTCATTTCCCTTTTTAAAAATGTATAACACTTTAAGGGTTTTGGGAATGGGATTTGGTTTATGGACCATGCAAAAGATCATACAAAATACAATGAAAAATTCAGGCAATGTTAATTTTGACTGTACCGAAATTGTATACATGATCTTTTGTATGGTCCATAAACCAAAATCTATTCCCGAAACCCCTAAAGTGTTATACATTTTTAAAAACGGAAATGCTTGTACTTTCATATTAAAATAAAATACAAGAACATTTTGAGAACTTTTTTATCTCCAGAAAGTCTCGTTAAGAGGCCACCGGTTAAGGGCTGTCCATGGGTGGTCTTGATAGACAAGTTCTACTTTATTCTCTTGTATATTCTAATAGTTTCCATTCACAGTTGAATGCATCTTACGGTATGTCGGTAACTTCTAGAGATACCTAGGTCCTATAGCCTATAAACACGATACAAATGCATTGAACGACAGAACCCCTGCCTATACACTGCACACCAGGAAAATGCCGACTGTCGAAATGTCCACACGGCCGGTTATGCCCCTAGCTTAAGCTCAATTTCCTCAATGCAGAGGTGTGCAAATGAAAAGGTTCCACTGTACTTTCCCCCTCCAGTTTCATTGCATTACTGAATTTAAAGATACGGCACTATAGTGTTTGGCTTGTATGTTAATGATTATATCATTATACCTCACTAGGCATATAGGGATCATAGTAAAAATGAATACTGTAACATTGAATAAGACGTGCTTTGTATCCACTTCATAAAACCCTTCTTGTAAGACTACCTCTATAATGTAACTTCTGCTACAATAAGAATATATCTTGCGATTCCAAACCTTCAAAAATACACTACAATGAACCTCCCCAATATGTATTCTCGATATTCATATGCGTACCACTGTACAGTTGTCCCCAAGAAAAGGTTCTCCAATGGGGTGTTCTCTGCTGTAGACTGGCACGCGGATTACTGGATCACACACGTCTACAATGAGAGCGGCAGGATGAAGCAGCTGGCCGGCGTGAAGCTGAAGCACACCGAGGTGCTCGGTATTCGCTACCATGTGCACGACAGGCAGAAAGAAGCCGACGGGCGCCTGCCCATGGACATCCACACACTCCACCGGTTCGTACTGCTGCTTCAACTGCGTTTGTGTGTCGTACAGGCGTATCCAAGTTGCGCATTGCTGATTTTGCACTAAATGTGAATGTAAATGTGGTGGTTTATAGCCATGATCCAAGTCTTGCTCTCAAGACTTTCCAATTTACACCAGGTCATTGGCTCACTTATTGATCATCATTTGA
>CM032667.1:4657790-4685287 GCA_019095985.1 Streblospio benedicti | reverse complement strand
ACAAATAAAGTTTAAATGCTTTATTTATTACAGCAACATTCTTCCTCTGTTTAACCTTCGTCATCTCGATTCATAATTATACCACGGATTATTTCTGTCATGGTGAGTTCCACCTTGAAACACGCTAGTTGCACGGGTAGTACGCTAAGTATTCCACGTCTGTAGACACTGTCACTAGCGTAGATTCTATACAACTCGGGTATTTAAACATGAAAGAAAACACAAACGACGAAGGTTACTCAAACGAGTGTTTTCTTGGGACGAAGGTTACTTATGTCGAGGACGAAGGTTACTGTGGCAAGTGTCATGTTTAGATATAGATCTAGTGCATATTTTGAACACACTTACCGTATAGACAAGACCCGTAAATGTTATTCATTTAGGCTCTACGATACTGTATATTGTCCCAGACGTAGTACATTCGTACGTCTTACGTATGTGTACTATAGTTTGCTGTTGTTTACGTACACATAGAGGAATCTATATAGTACCCCCATTCCACTGACCGACCGATTAGCCGTTTGTGCTTATTATGGTTGATAACATGGACCTCGTGGATGATTTAGACCTGGGATTAGATTTGAAATGGGGGGTTATGCACACATTTTGCATAACCAGCCCCCATATATAGACTAATACACACGCACCACATCGCATATCGTAGACCTAGCAGTAGATCTACGTGAATTCAGGGAATTTAAAAGAACGTAGATCTACCATAGATTTTATGCAGTATCAGTACTATAGTAGTCAAAGAGGACCCATGCATGCATAAAATAATAACATTGAAAATCTACAAAGTTTTTAGCCCGACAACATGTTTATTTAGATCAAAGACTAGGGCATTTATTAGTAATGTTACGCCTGAATAGAAATTTTAGGTTTGTGACTTTGGAATGCTCAGATAATATAATCATTAGAAGTTAAAAGGTTAGTGGCTTTAGAAAGTTAATAAACATACTGAAAGATACTATATACAAAATGTACTAGTATTTAGAACATTAGTGGTTGATTAAAAGATCTGCACAGTAACCTTCGTCAGTGTTAGAAACATAAACACAGTAACCTTCGTCACCAATAAAAGTAACCTTCGTCATTACATGAAACTTTAACAGCCGTGCATGCAATAATGTAGGATTTTCTACGCTTAATAATAGATCCTACACGTGCTTTAATATGCGCTCTGTATGTACTAATATAAATATTGACTTATCTTTTGGAATCGACGTCACAATATCCATTATAATATCCGAATCGAGAAAAGTGACCTATTTATAATGACGAGGATTATGTTATCTAAATATTGAAAAATGCAGTTTAATGAAGGTTCATCATGTATGGAGGATTGGTGCTGCCAATCAGCTCACTGTAACCAAGGCTTCTATCCATGCCCGACTCTTGACACAGAGATATCCATTACATACAAACAGAACATCAGGTAGTTCATTTGACACCCCATGTCCATTATGCCATGGACATGAATCAATGTCTCATTTTATTCTGGAATGTTCTGTAACAGAAGAAATTAGAAAAGTATATTTAGAAAAAAGCTATTTTTTATTACTATTAAACAATCACATTCACTTGCCAGTTGGAAATGAAGAGACAATCAAACTTATTCTAGATCCCACAAACCACTATGGTACTTCTTGCATTCTAGATAAAATCATGCACATAAGTCGAGATATGTGCTATCATTTACATCAACGTCGCAGTCATCTCATATCAAGGGACATTAAAATTCAATAATTGTCAATAATAATTATCATGTACTATCATTACTAATTATATGTTATATGGTCATTTTTATTCAACTTGTATATAATGTGTTATTGTATTACATACTATATTTTATGTTTTAAATATTTTGTAATGGTTTACCATGTTGGCTAAACAAATGGCGCTGGTCGCTCCGTATACCAATACACTATACTCTATAGTCCTTGAATCTTGGTTAGAGACATTATGACATTATGTCCCATTACAAAACTTTGATTCACAAAGGGTTAATGATATGGCTCATTGGCAATGCAATTGCATATTTCATGTTTGGAACTATGATTAGTAACCATAAAGGTAGATCTACCCTTCACAAGATTGACAAGACCAATAGGATCAAAGTAGCAATTGCGTGCGGATTAACATCTTCAAGAACTGGAACAACATGGTCAAGAGAAGATGTTCTAAACCAAATTTCCACTATTTTTTTAACTTTTCTGCCAACATTTTGTAAGACGTGCAGCATTGGCCCCGGATATGAATACCACTTTTACTTTGCCTACGATTCAGTGGACCCTTTCTTCAGTAACTCCAAAATGAGGATAATGTTTCGAGGTTTGTAATACGGCTTAAGCATTATTTTAAGTAATCATTCACTTTCCAATCTAGTCATGTAAGGCTCCAACAACAAACAGTTGTCCCCACCGAATTTCCCTGCTTAGCTGCTATTCACTTAAAACAATTACCTATATATATATAAACATAAAAAAAACATGTTTAAAAGTGGTATGGCTGTCAATGATTCAATGCGCTTATTTGTGAAATATTAACCATGGGCTAAGTCGTGTACAGTAAATGTTATTAAAATAATGAGAGAACGGACATGAATTCTACATCCAGTGACAAGCGTTATCATTCGAAACAATTCTGATTATGGTGGACATTTGCTAAGAAAGTTATAATTTCTTACCACCTGGGGGGGGCGTTGTTACTGAACGTTTTATATCCGTTCTCGGAGATTTCATAAGCAGTAATGCATAGGCAGATCCATGGGACGGTGGTGGTGGTGGGGGGCGGCGCAGTACCAAAATACTTCGTTTTTATAGGGGTTTTTACACGTCTGCCATCGATCGCGAGTACAAAACCCATGAAATCCCTGAAGTGCGTACCCCCTTTTCTAAAAACTTAATCTGCCATTGGTAATGTCACCTATGAACAAGGAAAGAACCTGCCACCACCACTACTGAGTACCATGTCATTACTGCTGAATGGATATGAAACGTTTAGGAAACTAGTCCCGAAACTAGTCCAAACTGCCGACGTTGAACTTCACATTGAACTGAATAGTAGCTAATGTAATCGAATTTCAATTAGTAAAGGATGGATTCACAAATGACGTCACCAGATTTTGGCCTTTTCTTTACCCCCTCCCCCCCCCTGTCTTGTCACCTTTCGTCATCTTTGCCTCACCCCACCCCTCCCCAAAGTGATCAACTGCTTTTATTGTTAATGAGGTGCAATGAACAACAACACATTAATTAAACTGTTTGAAAATGTATTTTTACAAATTCTAGTCTAACACATGTTGCCACATTGCAAAAGATCAATAATAAATGACGTCACAACAAGGGAGTATACCTTACTTCCTATGCCAATAGATCTAGGGATACATTACATGAGTGTACATGTATTACATTATTACAACATGAAAGCAAAACATGGTGACCCTGGACCTGTGCTGAAAAACGTTTTTGTGCCAGAGGAGACAGTGACTTTGAAAAGTGAGACTACAACTAGTGAAGCAGTCAATCACAGATTGCGAAATTCACTATCTCACAAACTTTCAAGGCTAATACCAACTGCAACTTGTGCCAGTGTCAAACACATTCATTAGTCTATCTGAAAGGCTTCAAGTATAGGTCACAAACGAAAGTGGAGTGGACGTCAAGTCAGGCATATCAACAATTCCGCATGCGGCGGAAGGAGGTTGAAAGGATCCTGTCTGGCCCGATGAACTCTGAAACTGACTCAGTTAAGCTCAACACTGTGTTTATCTGGGCAGGTGCCCACGCTGAGACACTAATCGAGGCCAAAACAAACTCATACACGGTTGCACTAACTCTGACTGCAAACGCAAACTGATGGCCAGAAGCAAAGATGTGTCAGTTAAAATATGCCTCAATTTGTTACGGCAATATGAAGCTGTCGCAGTGACCATGAAACATTTTGAGCCTCAGCAGGTCAGTGCCACGTACTCAAGGGACCCAACTAAACGCTCTCAACATAACGGTGAGAAACGCCGCACCAACCCGAAACAAGAATCTCATAAAAAGCCCAAGAAGCCAGTTCGCAGCATAAAGATAATTCTGGTGAAAAGCGCGTTGTCGCTGGTGTGGCAGAGGCCCACATCGCCGAGATGACTGCCCGGCAAAGGACTCAAAGTGTACTTTCTGCTCAAAACGAGGCCACTACGAGCGGGGTCTGTTTACTCAAACAAAAAGCCAACGCTAAACCCAAAAACAAAACGCAGTAACTGTCGAGGACAATAGTGATTACAGTGATAACAATCAACCTATGATGTTGGCATTGTGACCGTCAACCACGTGCAAGGCAACACAAGCGAAAGTGCTTGCCACTGTGGAGTTCATCCAGCCCATACCCACGAAGCTGCAAGGAAAAGTCGACACTGGAGCCATGGCGACGTGTATGCCCATGTCAATGCTCCAAGAAATCGGACTCAGTCGTGACGATCTTGAGCCAACCAATGCGACACTCCGTGGTGTGACTGGTACCGATATGATTGCATGCGGTAAGCTAGAGATTGACGTGCGATGCAACAATCAGAGGAGAAGAGCAAGAATCATAATTACAGAGCTTGGTACGGAATTGATACTGGGACTTGATTTTTGCAGGCTATTCAGCCTTGTGACCATCGCAGAAGCTTGCATACAGAGACAAGTCCAATGTGAGCAGAAGACAGTCCACATCACAGAAGAGACTGACATCAACTACAATCACCTCCGACAGAAATGGGAGAAACACCTTCCATTGGGGAAACGCACAGGAGATCCCCTGGGCGACTTAAAGGCCATATTTCCCGAGACCTTTGACGGCAAGGTTGGCCTGTTCGATGGCGAAGCAGAGCTAAAAGTGTCACCAGATGCTAAACCGGTACAGCTACCCCCACGTGCTGTCGCTCTGAGCGTGCTACCGAAACTGAAGGCTGAGTTAGACAGAATGGAAGCCGAGGGAATCATCCGCCCTTGTCCAGAAACAACTGATTGGGTCCACAACTTAGTCATAGTGAATAAGAAGAATGGAGATATCCGGCTATGTTTAGATCCCAAAAACCTAAACAAGTATCTTATCAGGAGTGTCCACCACACCGCCTCATGGGAAGATGCTTCCGTTAGTTTTGCTAAAGGCGAGTTCTTCTCCACCCTTGATGCAAAGAGTGGATATTGGACAAAGAAGTTAAGCGCTGACAGTCAACCTCTCACTGCATTCAACACGCCATTCAAGAAATACTGCTTCGTCCGCTTACCATTTGGCCTCTCTGTCTCGTCTGAGATCTTCTGCGAGCAGATGGACAAAGCTCTGGCAGGCATTCCTGGTACGTTCCCCTGTGCTGATGATGTAAAGATACAAGGTTCCAATGAAGAGCGGCATGACCTACACCTTCTCGAGACGGTTTGCGCGAGCTCAAGCTGCTGGCCTCAAGTTTAACCCAGAGAAGTGTGCGATCAAGCGCCGCAAGATCAGCTATTTTGGGAGAATTATCTCGCCAAAAGGAGTTGAACTCTGCCCCGACAAGGTCAAGACCATCTGCAATCTGCAGCCTCCGACCAGCAAGCAGGAACTCCAAAGTTTTCTTGGTTCAGTTAACTTCATGGCCTCCTTCATCCCGCACTTGGCACAACGCACATATGTCATGCGAGGTCTCTTGAAAAAGGATGTCCACTTCGTCTGGACCAGCGATATGCAACGTGAGTTCGACATAATCAAGCAGGCAATCGCCGATGCAACAGCACTCAGCCACTTTGATACAGGCAAACATGTCACAATTGAAACTGATGCTTCGTTGAAGGGCCTCGGCGCCGTACTCCTGCAAGATGGCAAACCGGTCAAGTTCCTGAGCAAGTCATTGACAAAGACCGAAGCCAGCTACTCCAACATCGAGCGAGAGCTTTTGGCTGTGCTCTTCGCTTGTGAAAAGCTTCACATCTACGTGTTCGGGCGCACCGTGACAGTCCACACCGATCACAAACCCTTGGAAGCCATCTTTTGCAAGCCCATCAGCCTCGCTCCAGCACGTCTACAGAGAATGCTCCTCCGTCTGCAGATGTATGATCTCGACGTAAAGTATGTAGGTGCTAAGAGTGTTCTACTTGCTGACACACTCTCCCGCCTAGTTCAACCTGGATCTCACCCTGCGATCCCTGGTCTCGATGTGACAATAGCCGAAGTCCTGAAGGTTCGTCCTTCGAGCCGTGATGCACGCAGATCCAACGCTCTCGAAGCTGCACCAACATGTAGTCAGTGGTTGGCCAGAGAGCATGCAAGACCTCTCACAGGATCTCCATCCATACTGGTGTTTTCGTGATGAACTCGTCATCCTCGATGGACTCTTGATGAAGGGCAACAGAGTAGTGGTGCCATCTGCGTTGCGCACTGAAACTCTGACTCGTCTACATGACGGCCACCAAGGCCTCACAGCAACCCTCCAGCGGGCATGACGCTCCGTCTACTGGCCTAACATGCAGGCTGACATAAGTGCTGCACTCCAGAGTTGTGACGCCTGCCAAATCCATGCGAACAAGAAACCCCGTGTTCCCGATAGACAAGTATCAGCTTCTCGACCCATGGAAACCCTTGGCGTAGACATTATGCACTTCAAAGGCAAGGCAGCTCTTGTGTCTGTGGATTATTTCTCTGGATATATTTCTATTGGCTTTCTCAAAGCCGAGACATCTGATGCTGTCATCCGATCCATGAACAATCATTTCCGCAAGTTTGGGCTTGCAGAGCGCATAATCTCCGACAACGGACCGTGTTTCAAGTCAGAGAAGTTCCGTGACTTCTGTGAAGAGCTTGAAATCAAGCACACTACCTCGAGCCCACATTACCACGAAGGAAATGGTCGTGTTGAGAGAGCTATCCAAACCGTAAGACAGATGCTGAAGAAATCTATGTCCGATCTGCAGCTGACCATGGCTATCGTAGCCTACCATGACACGCCAATCAGCAGCGATCTGCCCTCACCAGCCGAATTGTTCTTCAACCGCAGAATCAATTCACGACTTGGTCTCATGTATCAGCCCACAACACTATCTGACGCGCAAAAGACAAAGCTTGCAGAGCGCAGGGCTGCACACCTCAAACCACATGGTGAGCGCACCAACTACGCTCCAGATGAGCCAGTATGGTACACAGAAGACGGCTCCCCCGAGTGGAAGCCTGGTTTTGTTGAATCCCTGGATCCACGACCTGACTCGTACTGGGTTATCAATGAAGACGGCAACAGGCGCTTGAGACGTAACAGACATGACATCAAGCCGCGACTTCCCCGCAGCAAGCACCCCCCACTATGTGAAGTTCCACGTACCGTCTCACCACCACCCTCGCCTATGAATGTTCCGCGTCCACCCGATGAGACAATATTCGTTCCCCTGGAGCCAATTGATCCCTCAGATCCAGAGCCAGCATGTGTCAAACCACCAATCACTGCACCATCTCCGCTGAGACAGCCAGATCCACAGTCTTGTGTAACACCACCAGTCACTGTTCCGTCTCCACTGAAACAACCATCTTCCCCGGCCAGTGTCACACCGCGAAAATACAACTAGATCTGGTCCTCAGTGCAAACCAACACGGAAACCTGATTTTGTATACAAAATGTGTAACGAGCAGGTGCTGAAGACCTAGCTCATGCTTTGAGACATGTCCTTGGACCTCTGTCTCCAGTGTGTGATTTGTGATTATGCTGCAAGATATGTGTCAACAGTGCACAAGGATCAAAACAAATAGTTCACCTGGATTTCTCAAAAGATTGTGTTTCTGCTGTGCTTTTATTTTATTTTCCAATAAATGACTTATGCAAAAATGCTAGAACGATTTATGAACAAGTTCTTGAAAGTGACTATTTTTCTGTAAATATTATGCTTCATCACTTTCCTTATATTTCAGTCATACATGTAATAATTGTAATAATACACATATTTCGTATAATGCTCTAAAGCTATATTTAAAAAAGGGGCATCTGGTAATAATGTAATACGTTGTGACGTCATTGATTATTGATCTTTGCAATGTGGCAACATGTGCTAGACTAGAATTTGTAAAAATACATTTCAAACAGTTTAATTAATGTGTTGTTGTTCATTGCACCTACACACAACAATAAAAGCAGTTGAAAACAAAACATGGACGTTATCTTTCCTGCCCCCCCACCTCTCCGTGATATGGTTTCGCGATGGCATTTTGCTCCAGTAACATTTATTTAACTTACTGTTAACTGTTGGATATATCGCAATTCAATTAACATGTCAGAAAGTAAGTTCAAATACTATCAAGTAACTACAAATGTTTTTTCAAAAGATGACATCACCCATGAGCTGGACTCCCCCCCCTGTCACTTTTCGTTATCTTTCGGTGCACCCATCCGGTGACGTAACTTGTGAACGATCCTTAATTGGAATTGGTTTTTAGAAAGGACCTAAACAAAAGTAGACGGCGTTATTGTAATTGGCGTCACAGCTGATCATATCATTACAATCAGTAAGGAAAACGTTATGACTGTATAGAACTCCTATATTTACGTGACCCTGAGTGTGATTGGTGCAACAGATATGTTCGAGGTGGCTCTGGCGGGTCTCTGCCACCGGGACCTGGCCACACACCTCCACCTGGTGCGCTGCTCCCACACCAAGCACCCCGCCTGGGCCCATAACGACGCCGTCATGGAGGCCTACCTGGACGGCATGGACTATTTCTACAGGTTACGTCATGCTTCTTTTCTACACTGTATGTTTACAAAGTTGTCCGTATATAAGAAATTTTATAAAACAAAAAGTGATCCTTTTACCTCAACATTTCAGTGCTACACGGTCGTAGCCAGGAGTGCAAAAGACTGTAGGCATATAATATGTTGGGCAAGAAATAGCCCAGGAGCATTAGACTTTCATTTGGAAAAAAATAAAATGCGTTTCTTCAGAATGTGTTCAGAATACATGCTCAAAAGCCATTCCCCATGAGAGGCTCATTTTTCAGATAAAGAAGAGCGCATTGATGATGATGCAGGCTAAGTCTACCTCTAATGTCCGATCTGTCTTGTTCTTCAGAGTAAACGATGACACCCTGATACTGACCGCCAACTGGACTGAAGCATTTGTGTCCGCATTGGCCGGGTTGGACCCCCCGGGAGTGGGGGTCGTCGGGCCTAACCACATTGGTGACAACCAGCACATCCTCACTTATGAATTCACCAGCAGCAGGCATCAGGAAATATTTGGATTCTACTACCCTAGAGAGTTGACAGGTTACAGTGTTACCTGCAATTAAGACGTCCTTTCTAAAGGGACCATATCATTAAGATACCATTGCTGCAATAATTTATTACGGAGACTTTCTCGAGATAAAAGAATTTGGAGGTAAAAGAATTCTCAAACTGTTCTAGTTTTTTATTTTAGTATAAAAGTACATTCATTTCCCTTTTTAAGAAATGTATAACACTTTAAGGGTTTCGGGAATGGAATTTGCTCTATGCACCATGCAAAAGATCATACAAAATACAGTGAAAAATTCAGTCAATGTTAATTTTGACTGTACCGAAATTGTGTACATGATCTTTTGTATGGTCCATAAACCAAAATCTATTCCCGAAACCCCTAAAGTGTTATACATTTTTAAAAAGGGAAATGCTTGTACTTTTATACTAAAATAAAAAACAAGCACATTTTGAGAACCTTTTTATCTCCAGAAAGTCTCATTAAGAGACCACCGGTTAAGGGCTGTCCACGGGTGGTCTTGATAGACAAGTTCTACTTTATTCTCTTGTATATTCTAATAGTTTCCATTCACAGTTGAATGCATCTTACGGTATGTCGGTAACTTCTAGAGATACCTAGGTCCTATAGCCTATAAACACGATACAAATGCATAACCCCTGCCCCTATACACTGCACACCAGGAAAATACCGACTGTCGAAATATCCACACGGCCGGTTATGCCCCTAGCTTAAGCTAAATTTCCTCAATGCAGAGGTGTGCAAATGAAAAGGTTCCACTGTACCCTCCAGTTTCATTGCATTATTGAATTAAAAGATACGGCACTATAGTGTTTGGCTTGTATGTTAATGACTATATCATTATACCTCACTAGGCATAGGGATCATAGTAAAAATGAATACTGTAAAATGGAATAAGACGTGTAGACTAGTGCTTTGTATCCACTTCATAAAACCCTTCTTGTAAGACTACCTCTATAATGTAACTTCTGCTACAATAAGAATATATTTTGCGATTCCAAACCTTCAAAAATACACTACAATGAACCTCCCCAATATGTATTCTCGATATTCATATGCGTACCACTGTACAGTTGTCCCCAAGAAAAGGTTCTCCAATTGGGTGTTTTCTGCTGTAGACTGGTTCGCGGATTACTGGATCACACACGTCTACAAGGCGAGTGGCAGGATGAAGCAGCTGGCCGGCGTGTGGCTGAATCACACCGAGGTGCTCGGCCGTCGCTACAAAGAGCACAGGAGGCAGAAAGAAGTCGACGGGCGCCTGCCAATAGACAACCACACACTCCACCGGTTCGTACTGCTGCTTCAACTACGTTTGTGTGTCGTGCAAGCGTATCCAAGTTGCCCATTGCTGATTTTGCACTAAATGTGAATGTAAATGTGGTGGTTTATAGCCATGATCCAAGTCTTGCTCTCAAGACTTTCCAATTTACACCAGGTCATTGGCTCACTTATTGATCATCATTTGATCAGTTCTCGCATACTTGCATCGGCAGCACATTAAGCACACAATGCTAATCACTCACACAATCACTCACTCACTCTTTCAACCCAATGACCTGTACCTATTTAACGTGGAGGTACCACGGAGCAGTGTGCTACCTTTCCAGGGGTAGGTTTGCTCAACACCTACCACCAGACCCGACCGGGAATCGAACCCACGACCTTCTGGTCACGAGTCCAACTCTCTAACCATTCAGCCACTAGAGGGGACTAGAGGACCATTAATAAGATTTTATAACATCTATATTCATGTTAGATTGGTATGGGTATATCAGGATGACGTAGAAAGTTGATTACCGTATGTCGAACTCAATATCTTTAAAGCAACACGGTTGTTTGGAGAAATAGAGTAGGCAGATTTTCTGGACCAAAATAATATGTTAGTACCTGCTAACCGTATTACTAACATTGTACGCATGCGTAGTATCAAGAACAGATATATAATTTATCTGACAGTCCTGCGGCATAGGTAAGGTCTGCTCTGTAGAATGTTTTACAGTGCACGTTTGGATATTTGCCTTGCCTTGTATTATTATTGTGGTATTATAGAGCTTATGTCATCTTGCCACAACAAGGTGTCATCCATCATTGTTGTATTAAAGATGGTAAGTCTATCGACCACCACCTTCTCAGGGGAAGATGAAGTTTTGTACGTGCATATGATTTTTTTTTTTAAAGTAGGCTCATGCCCACCCTCGGTATGAGCATTGGTCAAATACTGCTAGTCAATATTCAGGGATTGCTAAATATTGGAGACTGATGGAATTGAGGTTTGTTTTATCAGACTTTACAGCTTTGATTAAGATATTCTCCCTTACCCATCTGCATAAGAGGCGTAGTTAGATAAGGATTAAAACTATTAGATGGGAGGTCTTTTGATGGTCTCGCGTACGTACATTAAGAGCTACAAGAAAATCTCAAACTAGTTTACCTATATCTATTTTGAAAGACACTCTTGCCCGGTCTGCTGAGTGTCAGGCCTGGGATTAGTTTGGTTGCTGCTTGGAATTTTAATGACCACTTTGACTTGCTGATAGGAAATCCCAGATCTATCATTGCATAGAAACCAAAGATCATTGCCAAAAAACAAAACAAAAAACAACAACAACAAAAAAACAAAAAAACAAACAAAACAAAAAACAATCTCTGTAGAAATCACAATGATTCATGGATACACATGACTCTTGCCATAACAACATTTTCCATTTCCCCACAGGTACATCGAACACATTAGAAACGACCACAACATTACCCGGTCCAATCGTCTGGTGATTGCGTACTCCGTGACCTCGGCAGACAGGAAGTTCACGATGGGCATGTTGCGCAACGTTCAGTTGGCCCACGTGCTATTTCCACGGTGGACTGTCCGGATCTACACCACGGAGGACGTTATGCGTGACAAAGACGCCACGAGGATACTGAAGAAAGCCCGAGAGCTGGGGGCAGAAGTCCACATGCGGAATGGTATAATAGATAAGGACACTGACCCCGTGCTGTATGTATTGAAGGATTGCGTAAATGTGCATGTCGTGCTGATTAGAAATCCTCTCCACAGGTTAGACGATAGACAGACCGTCGCAGTGGAGGAGTGGATGAGTACAAATGCAGTGTTTCATTGTATCAGGGATGAGGTAAAAGACATAGTCCTTCCGCATTTGTATGGGATCAAGTTGAATTTGACCGATATACATGTACATGTATTCCCATTGCTAAACGACAGATCAGTGAATTTGACAGTGGAAGACATTTTATGGAGGACTTTCCACCATGTGTCCATGTGTCATACCGCCACAAATAGGTCATTACGATGTTCCGGGACATCATGCAGTATTGATAAACAGGGTAAAATTACTGAATTTTCATATCGTTCTGTGCGTGAGGAGTATGATGAGTACATGTCACCATGGGAATAGATCTCTGATTGAAGCTGCTGTGTTGATATATGATATGACATCCCCATTATGATTAAACAGAGCCATAAAAACAGAAGATATGCACATGCTATTTCAGTACAGCTGCAGGATGTTTGAATAATCAAGATATCATCTGTAGCATGAATAATGAGGTAGTTTTTAACAAGTTATTGTTACTTTTGTATCTTTTGTATTTATTTCAGAACAGCTTCAACAGATGTTTGAATAATACACAAGATGGCGGCTCATCTGTAACGCATGAATAATGAGGTAGTTTTAACATACTAAATCTTAATTCATGACCGTTATCAAGTGAAATTAATTCAATCATTCATAAACAAAATTGACAAAGATAAACAAAATGACATAGTTTTGATTGCACATGCACAATTTAAAAAATATGAATTGGTATACTATGATCTATAATATTAGATTTAATGAATTCCTAACTGGTATAAAAATGTTATAGCATGTTCTTTGCATGGATATATTTTGTTAGCAAGAGCTAAATATGTATTATTGTTTGTTCATTATTTATTCACAAATACTGCTGTGAAATAAATTTAAAAAAATCTAAATTTATTTTTATTTGGAACATTATGTTCTTCACGTATTTCATTTAACTCTAGGTTTACTACGGTGACCTTAATGATGGAGATTAGACAGGTGTGATATTAATTTAAGTTCACTTGTCACTGCAGTGACAACAAAGATGGCCCTGTAATGATGTTGCAAAATTCCTTCAAATGAAATATACCCTCATTTGCTTTTCCTTAGTGACTGTATAAATCATGATCTCCAACCAAACAGCAATAGTTTGAAAGATGTGACGTCACTTTTCCTTTAATGACCAACCATGGACGTCCTATGTTCATGGTTGATGTTCAGTCTGGTGTCAGCAACAAATACGATGCCGTCAATCACGAGAACCGTTTCAAAATTACAACACGTTAACAACATTTTAGGGCTGAGCCTATGGTGACTGTAGTGAAGCAATAAAGGGGGTCTATTTAAGCAATTTATTTTAGAAGGGAGGATAGAGATCCCGTGTTTTATCATATGAAAGATACTTGCTTACAATCACTTTGTAAATGGTAGTACATTTTTGTACCCTTCTCAAAATCACATCGTTTAGGGACCACTGGTGAATCGTTGGAGACCATTATGTATGTTGTAATGTACAGAGCAAATATAAAACCCAAATAAAGCACTGATCTTAAAAGAATTAGAAAATCTTTCTCAGGAATGAACAGAATTTTAACAGAATAGTAGGTGTCTTGGGGTTCAGGAGTACTCTGAAAAAGGGGTTGTAATAGAAATAGTCCATGAGTCATTTATGAAAAAAGTGACTAAATCGAGGAATGTATTGGTACATGCCTCATCTAGAGATAATAGTCTAGTTCCTTCATCCCTGGTTGATAGTCTTAAAGTCATCATTGTAGTCGTCCTCGCCCTCCTCAGTCCTCATGCTCGTTTGCTCTGTACCATTGATGAGCTGACTCATTAGACTCTTATCAAAGTCTGAACCGATACCCATTTCAAATTCATGCACTATGCGTACAATTGTTTTTGGGTCCTTTCCACACAGGCAAGCTTTTGCGATTCACTTTTTGTACACGTAGTTATGTCCTGTCTTTGTCAATTTAGATCTTACTCTGCTCAGTGCTACCCATTCTCCGCCTGGTAATATACTCCACTTGCCTCACTTGGTGATGGTAGAGATGCATTGTTGTTTTGATCTAAAATATTCTACCACACTAATTTGAAATATTGCCTTTTGACACTTCAACACAACTAACGCTGATGCAACTTCTTCTATTGGCACTTCAATCACAATAACATTTTTTCTGTTCAAACCCTCATACAATATAGTTGAATCGATTACATACTAGCATACGGTTCATAAAAATAAATAAACTGAATATATAGTAGGTGAATATTAGGAATTTATTTATACAATTTTAATAAAATTGGTGGAAAGGTTTTTCCTTGCTTTATTTACAATTAGTTGCCAGTGGCCTGGCCAGTAAGGACTTTATTTTGCAATACTTTAATTTTGATTCACATCATCATTGATTACACTGATTCTGACAAGACATAAAGAATGATCAGAAAAGTTTAAAATTCATTTTACACTGATTTCTAATATTTAATTATTTAACTACTAGTTTTAGAATTAAATTGTGTTCTATTATTATTTTGAGTATTATAAGTTTCCAACTCTAATTCTACTTCTTCGACGACGAGAATGACGACGACAACGATGATGACAACAAGGACGACAACGATGATGACAATGATGATGACAACGATGACGACAACAACGACAATGAACAACAACAACAACAACAACGACAACAACAACAACAACAACAACAACAACAACAACGACAACAACGACAACAACAACGACAACAACAAATGACAACAACAACGACAACAACAACAACAACAACAATGACAACAACAACAAAACAACAACAACAACAACAACAACAACAACAACAACAACAACAACAACAACAACAACAACAACAACAACAACAACAACAACAACAACAACAACAACAACAACAACAACAACAACAACAACAACAACAACAACAACAACAACGAACATGTGAAAACAATACACAAACACAGTTACTATTAGAGTGTTTATTAGCCCAACAAATCAACACCTCACACCTGGTCCTCCAGCCAGGTGCGGTAGTCGGCTTCGTTGGCCTCTGCCCACGCCAGATTGGCGGCCACAGTGTCCCGAGCACGTGCATACACCTGCTCAAGCAGACAACAACAGTGTAACTACTAGGTTATCAAATTCTATATTGTCACAAATTAGACTCCCTTTAGGCAAAATTCAGCGAACATCTATGTAATGCATGATATATTACATTTCACATATTGATCATTTATTATGTGTGTTGCAAATAACATCGGTATCTCGCGAAAATGCGATGGCCAGTGTTGCCACTTTGAGATTTGTTGTGAGATTTAGCGTAATTGTTGATTTATGATTTTTAATGGACATAACATATCACACTTTGCGTATCTTTTATATCATGTCTTTGACATATACTAGCCCGTGGCATTGCAGCTGTATTAGCAAATTTTCAATACATGTACTATAAACCTAGAATATTTTGTGACTATTCAATTTTGCGAGTTTGGGCCATCCTGTACCTACTTTACATAGGCTATTTATGTTTGCTGACAACTGAGTTTGCGTTTTTGCACCTATTCACGAAATTCGCAAATTAAATCCTGTGCAAACATTTCTAGTTTTACAGTACTTCTTGCCAATCGCATTTTTAAAAAAAGGTACCGCGATCAATATATTCTATTGTGTGAGGAAATGTAATGGTAAGAAAGTATTATTTGGTTTAGAATTTCTATATCAGCGTCTTATTCATATTACATTGCCGCTAACCTACACATTTAATGACTGAAACAAAACTTTTATTTGCACCTCACCCACATCAGATAAGAGAAACGCCCGTCGTTCTAGGTCAAGCTGTAGACATCCCTCAGCATGAGATAATTGAGTTAGCACACGAAGCACGATAATCTACCCACCTGCTCGTCCAGGTCATTTTGTGGCGGGTATTGCGCAATGAACGACTCCAACTGCAAACAGACGGGAAAAAAATACTGGATTATCGCATTATATTATTATAGGCCACTAACGGGCATTGTTCTGATGTTCATAGATCACTTGAATCATCAGTACTTTCTGACGCGTATGCGCGATCACAAAATACAGTTATTTCATTTCAACGTATATAGTAAATTCTTCTAATAGGTCTAGGGCTAGACACATACGTAGTCACTGGTGAGACTCGAACCTTAGACCACTTCTACTGTAGCGTCTTAATAGACGCCACAGTTGAAGTGGTCTAAGGTTCGAGCCCTTTTGGCAGACACTTTGATTTCTATGGCAATAGACTGGGGCTGTATCCACATCAGCACTACTGTCTATGCATAACATTTTAACGAGTACAAACATGAACCATACTCTCTAGTAAAAGCAGTTCATTATTTTTTAGTGATGACAAGACTCTTATAAAAGCAGTTCAAGAAACAAAATCATTTTGCAGATTGATAAGTTGCTGCAAGATTATCTAAAATACAATGCTGACTGTCATTTATGGATGGCATAACATAGAGATAGTTGGTGAAATCAAATGTCCCCCCCCCCAACAAAAAACACAAAAAACTAGGTTTATTGACACTCCTGTCTATAGTGGTCAGTGGGGCGTGAGCTACTGACCTCGGCGAGGTCATCCTCGTTGGCAAAGCCGCTGACCACTGCCTGAAGCACGGAGCCACGCGTTGTGCTGAAACACGGCATTATAGGCTCAGTGCAGCTCATCAGCTAAGAAGTTATACCTGATTCAGTTCTCTGTCAAGATCTGATGTAAATTGCACCACTTAGAATGACCACAGTCTGGCATAATATAATGTAAAGTCGTGAGAACAAGACACGGATCAGGACTATAAACCACATGCATCCTTATCTATTTGGGCTTATTACTTATTGAACCATAAACATGAACTTTGAAGACTGCGTGAATGGGAAAGCTGTGAAACCCACGATGATAAACCACCACATTTACATTTACCACAAACCGTGTTGTTGTGGCTATTACCCCAATTTGTTGGGTGTGGCTTTTTTCCTTTCTCCAGACCCACGGCTACAGACTTGCGGAATTGAGGAAGTATGTGGTATGGTGTGCACAGGCGTTACAGTGGGGTTGTGGCTTTAATTTCTGTGGTATGGTATGGGGTTATAGCTCGTTCTTATGATGTGGCATTGTAACTTACCCAGGTGGGGCATACTCTGGTAGTGTTGGATGGCGGCTTACCCAGGTGGCGTGGGGTTGTCTGCCCAGTTGGCCTTGAGATGCTCCCACATCACCCATCTGCCCTCGCGAGCCTGCGCGATGGCAGTCATAGCCTAGAAGGAATGAGCATCTACAGGTTCACAGCAATCTCTTCCACAGTGTATAAAGTCATACTTTCAGTCTAATATACAAATATTTGTGAGAAAATATTTCTACTTACAATGTAAAAACAAAACAAAAAACAACAACAAAAAACAAACAAACAAAACCCTGAATGAAGATCTACATGTACGTCGTAAGAGAAATATGTATGGTTTACAATACTCAGTCTGTCATTCTGGGACTTCACACAGTTCCTTTTTTGATTGGGGTGAGTATTGATATGAGCTCCAGCACACATGCGGCTCCAAATGAGCGGCTATGTTCAAAAGTTTGAGTTGAACAATAACATCCCGAAAACGCCAGAAGGATATGAGTATGGACATGAAAGGAACTTATGATTAGTGTGATGTGTGATGATAAATACATTTGTCATGCCATAATCATTTTCAAATACATATTATATTTCCATACTTAGTAGCCTCGGGCAGATAACTATAACCTTAAAAACAATGCCAATGTACTTTGGAATCATAGAAACTTGACATTTGCGTTGCAGATTCATTATATTATTACATGGGTGGTTGAGCCGATGTGGGTATAACAATTCATTTTATTCATTAGTTTACAATACATAGGCAAAAGCTTGCTGGGCAAATGCAATTCTTAATCTACTAGACCTACCGTAAATGGACATTTAAATTGAAAAATACCACAACCATGCGCATGGCACTTCTTGTATCTAAATATGACTTAATTTGCTAGTTTTTCCCCTTAATCATCTCAAGTTTACGTTAGACTTCTATGATCATATAGAGAGAATGAATTGGAGTAACAACAGAGAAGGGTAATTTATCCAACCTGATTTGTGTCCCTTGTTCTGATGACGTCATTGTCGAATGTCAGAGATATGTATCTGAAAGAGTTTAATGGAATTAATAGAGAACAAGAAAACCACTTAATACATGTAGCTGAATATTGGAACGTTGTTTCAAATTTTTAAAATTTAAAGGTTCCACCTAATTTACACCGTTTCAAACAATTGATAGCAGAAACAGTACCATGCAGAAAAAAAATACACAATATTGAGTTTAAAAGTTGTCAACATCGTAATTGAAGCACAAACAAAATAAAAATTGTACCATAAAGTCTAATACACGCAAAGAAAATGTGTAACCGATGAGAGCTCTCTGCTCATTGATATCTATTATACTCAAATGCGTCCCAGATTTTAGAACACGAAATTGGTTTTATCATTTCACGTTATCTAGTTTGTTTAATAGAAAATTATCATTTTAATATATTCAATTCTGCTCTGTACAAGTAATATGTCGCGCGCGGTAAATTCAGCGTAATTGGCATAGATATCTCACATTTATGTAGTTAGCTTGCCAATATATTTATTTCTGTAATGGAACTGCCACTACAAAAAGTGAAACAAAATTGGTAGATTGATAACGAAAGTCGCAGAGGAATATAGCTTTTGAGAACAAAGAAATAGGGCTGGTTGGAACACAACGTAAACTTGCAAAACGCTATGCATGCAATAGGTTCCCACCTCAGTCAATTTCAGTCAGATAACCTATGCCTTTACAATGGTCCCAGGCAGACATCGTATGGGCCTCGTGTGTTTCCGTAGAATCTATAGAATGTTTCAAAATTTGTATCATGCGCATATGCAATACATAATATGCCCATCTAATACATTTGAAACTGCTACTTATGCGAGAGGCCTAGATGGGGTCTCATGAAAAAACATGTCGTTTGTACGTTGTAATAAAATCTATATAGTATAAGGTTGATATTTCAAAGAAACCCCGTATCTAGCCCCAATTGCACGCATGAGCGGGTCACTTTTCAAGCTTTTTCGTATGCATGCGTGTTTGTGCAAACTCAATTGAATGTATAGTTGACACTTTAAGATAATAAATAAGTTATTTTATCAAATTTGTATTTGCGGGTACACAGGGAATAAGTAAACTGGTATCATCAATACGGATTGGAACATACTAGTATTCAAACACAGGTGGTTTTAAAATTAATGATATATCCTGATAAATCTTAGCAATTAGTTGAATCCCTGCCAACAATGCACATTACTCATACACTCAGTACGCAGAAAACACGTGGCGCGCACTCACGCACACAGACACGCACGCACGCACCTGTTGATGACGTCAGGGTCGGCGGCACACGCCATGCCGCGCAGGTAGACGGAGCGCTCTCCACTGAAACAAGGACGGGCGTGTGATTTGGTGTTTAGACGCGATGTGCTCAATAGATAGGTTAGAGAATATGAGAAAATTGTGTTTCAAAATGCTAAATAATAGACATCGGCATTTTGTGAGAATCGAACAACGGACTGTGACTGCCAATAGAAAAATGTAGGCAATTATGCTTTCTACATGCATAGATGGAAGATATCTCCCCCCCCCTCACCGCCTAAGTCGTATCAATCTGTGAAACAATGAAACAAAAGATGCAAGGAAGTAACATTTAGCAAAACATGTGTCAAAATAATGAATATAGAAACAATCAAAGTACTGTACGCCTGCACATAGAAAAATAGAATGCGAATGAACATACCCCCCCGAAAAAAAAAAAAAAAACAAAACAAAGAAAAAAAAAGACCCCCACAAAAACAAGGCAGTGTGTGTGTGTGTGTGTGTGTGTGTGTGTGTGTGTGTGTGTGTGTGTGTGTGTGTGTGTGTGTGTGTGTGTGTGTGTGTGTGTGTGTGTGTGTGTGTGTGTGTGTGTGTGTGTGTGTGTTGGGGGTAACCAGGGAAAGCCTCGCTCACCTGTAGAAGTAGGTGGGGTCGGCGTCGGCCACGGCTGCGTACAGAGACAGCGCGAAGTCGAACTCCGCCTGGCGGCCGGCCGCCACCGCGTGGCACACCACCGGCTCCCGCTGGTGGGCGGGCGGCCTGCGCGGTATTAGCGTGGAGCGAATGTCTTATTACGTACAGTAGAACCTCCAATTAAGACCACCTCTCTATTGAGACTACCCCTATGATAAGACCACTTTTCCTGGTCCCAATCCGCCATTAAAGCCACCAAAATGAACCTCTGTATAGAGACCACCTTTCTATTGAGACCACATAACACTGGTCCAAAGGGCGGTCCTAATAGAGAGGTTCTACTGTGCATGTTTTTTTCGTAGACGCTTGCTGTGTATTAACTTGACATAGATTGAGAAACAATGTTTTATTTATGACAGTTGCATATATATTGATTAACTGTGTCAAAGTATTCGTGCATCTTGATTGCAGGCTTCAGCAATTTGCGCCTGGAATTTGCCCACGCTTTACACAATGAAACCTGCTGTTCCTGGGGGTCTTCCTGCCAACAGCAATCTTCCAATACTCTGTAATGAAGAATCCACTTCTAAAAGCACAAGCTGCACTTATTATAACCACTGACTGACTGAGTGGTTCATTCCTCGATTGGCTGCCCGCCTACCTGCTGTCGGCGGGGCTGGCCTGCCAATCTACCAGCCGCTGGGCCGCCTGGGTCACACAGTCGGCCGCGGCGTAGCGACAGGCCAGGCGCAGCACCAGCTGCTGCAGGGAGCTGCACGGCAAAAGAAACACCAGAATGTATTGTACATGTACACAGTTTTACTACCCCCATTGATAAATATTCGCCCCATGTTGTCTACATACACTCTTGTAATCTTTCACTGGAATAGGAACTGTGTAGTTCTTATGAACGAGAGTGAGTGGTCTTTAGGTGTAGTACAAAACGAACGTGAGGAGTAGGAAAGAAATAGGTGTCTACGGTTAGAATGGGAAAACATACAGCTCGTTTGGAACGTTTGGCTTGATCTAGCATTTAAGGTGAGCTAATTATCAAATATATATATATTGCTTGCAGTGAATATCTCCATTCAATCATCATCTTTGTTTACTGTTAGATTTTTGGATGTCCCACGGTCGAAATACACACTAGTAAAGTTACTTGTGCCCCAGCCAATCAAAATAGCTCACTTGCAAATTTGTGTGTGAAACAGCGCACTTGTATCCCATCTTTAAAGATAACGCTACTGGGCATTGCCCAGATCAATAGCTCATCATGTTAAAGTTGCTGAGTGGCGGGGCGACCTAACCTTTCATTGGGTGCAGTATTCCACACTACCTCCAAATTGAATTCAATTCATGTTTCGAGCTGTACCTGTCCAAGACGGCCGTGTCGTCGTCGTCGTGGTCCCAGCCGAGCTCTATGTACACTGGCGCCAGCAGGCCCGACACGTAACTCTGGGAGGGTAGAAGATACGTGTCTATAGAGGTGCGGCAAAAACTTTCCATGGGCAATTTTAAAATTTTCTTCTCTTAATGGTTCTACAAAAATCTTCATTATAGAGGGAAATTTGTTTTCACACTAAGGGAGACACTTTTCCTTAATCTCACATTGATATTTGCAGTTTTGTGTTGTCTGTCTACAATCACAAGTCAGTGAAATTATGTATACGTATAGAAATAAGCAGCATGCATCACAAACCAGACGTTTGCTGAAACAAAGGCAGATGCGTGTGTACCCCCTGTGATGACGGGACTAAGTAGCCTGACTAGCCTAGTTCTAAGTCACTAGCAACCCCTTATTAAAACGAATAGCTATGCACAGAAAAATGGAACGCACACACTAATTATAACACATACGAATTAAAAAGTGTCTAGTACACACCCCTATACAACTATGCACCTCCCGCATATCACACGTCTATAACTGCTCCAGCCCACCCGCTCCTCACCTGCCACAGCCCCGCCGTCTCGGGGTAGCGCGCGAGCACGGTGGCGGGGTAGGCGAGGCCTGCGTCTGCGGCCGTCCACGCCGCCAACCCCCGCTCGCCGCCCAGGTAGCGGGTCGGCTCCAGGCTGAGCACGGGCGCCACGTAACCAGCACTGGAGCGGGAAGCAAGGGAGGTGAAGGTGTGTGTTCGTGCTGGCGTGCCTGTGTGTGTTTGTGTGTTTGAAAAACAGAGGTTTGTCATAGTATTCCTCATGAAATATTTGAAGTTCAGGACCTGAGATTATGTTGTGAGATTATGATGACTGTAGAGTATACTACTTTATGTTTTAAACTGCCACTTGTGGCTAGTACATGATCCAGTGTTACAATACCCTGCGATTTGAATAATAAACCAGGATGTGATAGTTGTAATTCAGATGTAAGCTACAACAAGCGCTACTTACTCGGCCAGTCTGAACGTGTCTCTCAGCAGCTGACCGCGGTTCTCAGCCGGGATCACCTGATCACATGAATATTCATGAGCAAACAGAGAAACAAGTGTTTTATGTTTGTATACTCGTTTGGCACTATCATACATTTTTTCGATTTTAATTTAAACAGAATTTATTTCAAGTGGGATTTGCTGGTAGACTATTGTATAGAATTTGATGTAGACTCTTTTCTCGACTGCGTAAAGTCAAAGAGTTGGTAGTCTGTCTCATCATGGATGTGGTCAAGATGGAAGGTTCCACTGGGTGCGTGCGTGTGTGTGCGTATACCGTGAGATCATCCACGAGCTGCTCGGCGAGCGCCCGCAGGTTCTCCTCCTCGTACTGCACCACGTAGAAGGCGCCGGCGCGCGAGTTGAGCATCAGCCAGGCGGCCGGGTCTGCCGGCACGCCGACCTCCAGCTCGACTGAGGCGCGCGGAGGAGGAGGGAGACAGGGGTTCAATTACAGTAGAATCTATCTATTAAGACCAGCCCGGGGAGTGATTTAAGATGGTTTCAATGAAAAGGTGCTCTGTTTATGAGGCATTCGGTTTTAGGGATTGTCGCTCACTTACAGTGGCACGTTTATCAAAATCCTTCCCAGTATTCAACTGTTCTCAATGAAAGGATGCTCTCTCAGGGAGACTTGGAACTATGATATCGTCTTAGAGATGATCTGTTTGTACTGGTGGTCTTAATGATATATGGTACACTGCGTTGTCTACGGTATAGTGTTATAGTTGGGTTGCAGCCAGACAGTCCCAATAATTGAAGCCGAATCAGCCGTGGGGTTGCAGTCGATAGTAGGAGTACAAATTGTCCCTCATCAGAGGGTTCACAGCAATCTCGATATGAAGGGTTGTGCCGCGACAAATGTTCTCATTATAAAGGTAGTCTCTTTATAAAGTTAGTCTTGAGTGGAAGTTATATTGCCCGTGTACACGCTACTCACTGTCCTCTCGATCCATCCAGGCCACGGATGGCGCTGTGAAGTCAGGGTTGTCGGCCGACGCGATCGTCACAGGGATGTTCCACGTGTAGCTACAGCAACAAATCACATGGTGCGTAGACATAACTGGTGGCTGTTGCTGTTGTTCTATTTCTATAAGTATATTTATGGGAATGTGTGTCTTTAAAATATCGCACTTTTGCTATCGCGTGTCGCCAGTCGACTGTTGCTTACATGTGCGGACACTGCACATTAGCAAAGTAAATGATAATTCTGACTATGACAGTATTTTGAAGACACATGTAGCCGATTAGTCTCGTACATTATATGCCATACAATTCTAAAACAATAAATGCATTGGTGATCTTTTTTCACAACGGTCACTTGTTGATTGGAGGGTATACTAAACCCAACTCATAAAAAAACAAAAACAAAAAAAAATCAATCCCCTACTTCCACGGCGACTCTGGCATTTCCCAGCCTCCCCTGGGCGCCTGGAACTGCTCCTGTGCAAGCCTGGCCGAGCCGGGGGCCTCGCCTCGGGTCACCGTCACCACGGGGAACCCGGCCTGGTTGAGCCAGGGGTCGAGTTTATCGGCCAGGTCGAGGGGAGAGCCGTCCGCGTCTGTGATGCCGTCAATGGCTGCTTGCTGTAACATGTATAAGTTCTTGTAAACGTTGAATAAGTGTTCTCATTGAAAGGCCCATGGTGGTCTGAACAATTTACGTACATTTTTGTAAAACTGATTTTACAAAAACGGTAGACCAATTGGTTTATTGTTGAAATCATACATAGGCTAGTTTGTTATAGTCTTTAACCATGATTGCCTACAAAATGTTAGTAAAACGGATTTTAAAAAGAACAAGAAAACATTAAGATAAATATTACCAGCAACACCTGAGTTGATGTGTTACCTCGTTGAGAGCTTCCCAGAGATCTGTTGTCTTCGCATTACCATTGAGATTGGCATTTAGATACCTCTGAAACAGCAATAAAGCAAAATACTGATATGATCAGTTGAAAATAAAACAATATTTTGCAGCATGTGCCAACTAGGTGACACTCAAAATACAAATCAATAGCTTATTTTTCATTGTCATATATCAGACGTCCAACAAAACTAAAGTGATAATTGGGAATATATACATAAGACTTATTCATGAAAGGAGTTTTTATGGCTTGGTTCTACAACTCACAATGATGCCATTCTGGAAGGACTCTGGGCCCAGGATCTGCCGGATCATCCTCACGATGGATCCGCCCTGGAATGATGATACAAAGACTTCTATGTAGGGTGTATCAAATGTCTATTTATTAATGCTATGTTAAGTACACTTTTGCGCAAAATGTGCCATAAATCAGTGAAATAAAATTGTGTAGGTTTATGTAAAAGGTGGTCATCACTGGACGTGTTAAGTGTTACTGCCCCGAACAACATACATGTGTGAGTTGAACAGTTCCTACTACTTGTGCTGGCCTTAAGCCGTTAAACAATAATAATCAAAGCAAACTAGTAATGCTATATGTGTTGCCCAATGTCATGATTTACACTGTAAAACACTGGAAAAAAACCACTCCTTTAAGCACTGCAACACAGCCACCCTTTTAATCTCTCTACAATGAATCCTAAGTACATTTTAAGTGGTGCGCCCCCTCCCCCACGCACGCACGTGCACACGCACCTTGCTGTAGGCCTGACTGGTGAACGCTGCGCCCGCCTGCCAGGGTGACGCCACGTCCACCCTGACGGGCACGGAGCTGTTGGTGGCGTCCGTGCCCTGCACGCCCCACACGCTGTCCCACAGCTGGGCTTCATCCTGCAGTGCACGGCATGTCACATGCGTGAAGAGTGTGTAAGGCGCAACCGTCATGGATATATGTACAATGGCAGATCCAGGTTTTTTATAAAAGGAGGGGGCACACTTAAGGGATTTCATGGGTTTCACACCCGCGGACATGCCAAAAACCCTATGAAAATGAAGGATGTGGGTGGAAAAAAGGGGGGCATGCGCATCCGGCGCCCCAGATCTGCCTATGATATAGGAAACTATGATAAACATTTAGCCGATCTTTATGTTTAACTTTCACAGTTACTGGGTGAGGATTCGACAAGTAGCCTCCACTGACAAAATGTTGGTCGTGTTGGCCTACTTTTGATACTTTGTATATTCAGATTATAACTGTTGTTGTTGGTACTGACCCCGTCCCAGGAGAGTACGTCCATCAAAGGCTGGTACTCGAAGAACGTAGAGAAGCCTTCGTTGAGCCAGGTTTCGTCCCACCAAGCATATGTCACTAGGTTGCCGAACCACTGTGGATAAAAGATGGCCCCAAGCTATATCTATTTTGAAGCAGATACATCTTATTGGTAATAATATTATTATCCTACAAAGAGGGGTATTGTTGTGTGACCTAGGTTCTGAGTCATATATAATTCTATATACATGAAACATTCTTTAAAAGACACTTTTGCAACGATAGTATTTAGGTCAGACCATGAAATATAGTTCTGCAAAAGAAATGCCCATAGGAAAAACAAAGACACTACTTAAAAACATAGTCCACAAGCCTTTCAAATATGCAATGCTTTTTAAAACTTGAATCAGGTTCACAATTATAGCTATTGCCAAGAACCATGTTCAAAACGTCTGCTATGAACGCTGCAGATAGCTGAATGTGATCTCATTTGAGGATGGCACAATAACCATCAAGTTTTATACACTTAAAAGTAGAATAAACGTGTAAGTGCCTGCACATGTCTGAAGTGCCTGTACCTGGTGGGCGATCTCGTGCGCCAGTATGAAGGTGACGCCGCGCCGGGCACTGGGCTGGCTGAGGTCGGCGTCCATGGCCAGAGAGCGCTCGCCGTAAACCACCAGCCCCAGGTTCTCCATCGCGCCGCCCATGGATGGCACCGCGATGTGGTCTGTGCCGACAGACAGAGAGGTGGTACAGTATAACCTCCAATTAAGACCACCTCTATATTGAGACTACCTCTATAATAAGACCACTTTTCATGACCTCAAACCTTGATATACCTACCAAAATGTACCTCTGCATAGAGATCACCTCTCTATTGAGGCCACCTAACACTGCTCCAAAAAGTGGTCCTAATAGAGAGGTTCTACTGCAGTAACTTCAGGTATAGTAGGAATTCTCAATGAAGATTACCTGTGGTAAGGAACCAATTGCCTCTTTATTGACGTGCATGGTGGTCTTATTGTATTGTTTTTTTCAATGGATAGGTGGTCTTGATTGGATGTTCTACTATACGTGGAAAAGGTTGGAGTGCATTCCGTTGTAGTGATCTAATATGGCAATGCTCGACGAAATTCTAAACACGTCATGAATCGAGATGTCAGTAGTCAAGGGTGGATCCCATAGATGAGGGAGCGGTGCATTGAAGAGTATAGACCATTTCATACACTGGAGTTTTCAAAGATGGAAAGTGTGGCAGAAAGACGACAGAATAGAGATGCTGCTTGAATCCCGGTACTTACACAACAATACGCTCATTTTGGATTTTGCATGCTGCGAGCGGCATACGAGCCTTCAGCACTTACGGCTGGAGGCTCGCATACACCGCTCGCCTAGCACAGCGCTACCATCCAGTCTAGCCAATGCTATATAAGCTGGGACGCTGCGTTGCCAGCTGAGTTGATGAATAAATACCAAACCACTCAGCTGACTTATTCAACTACAACATTGGCGGAGATAGTCACGCATTG
>CM032667.1:4582610-4649527 GCA_019095985.1 Streblospio benedicti | reverse complement strand
GGGGAGGAGTTTTTGGGGCAAAAAAATGTTCCCTTGGCATGAAAAGTTCTATTTTCAAGGTGGCTTTTGGCAATATTTTGAATTTTATGGATGATATTATCATCAAAGTTAAAAAATAACCTCAGAAATGGATTCTACGCACCTCAAAACCTTAAAAATGTGGTATTACACTTTATTGTAGGACAAATAGTTTAAACGTTACATTTTCAGATGGTGTCGGGCGGCCATTTTGAATTTATGCAAATTATGGAAATTGCTCAAAGTTGCATTTTGGGCAACCAAGCTAAATTTGTTCTAAAGCCCTCTGGAATACGAATCTGCAAAAAAAACTTCATAGGAAAAACATTTCTAGGTTGTATATATAACATATAGGAGTGTCTACTGGACTAATTGAGATTGGCATTTAGATACCTCTGAAACAGCAATAAAAAGCAAAATACTGATATGATCAGTTGAAAATATAACAATACTTTGCAGCATGTGCCAACTAGGTGACACTCAAAATACAAATCAATAGCTTATTTTTTTCATTGTCATATATCAGACGTCAACAAAACTAAAGTGATAATTGGGAATATATACATAAGACTTATTCATGAAAGGAGTTTTTATGGCTTGGTTCTACAACTCACAATGATGCCATTCTGGAAGGACTCTGGGCCCAGGATCTGCCGGATCATCCTCACGATGGATCCGCCCTGGAATGATGATACAAAGACTTCTATGTGGGGTGTATCAAATGTCTATTTATTAATGCTATGTTAAGTACACTTTTTGCGCAAAATGTGCCATAAATCAGTGAAATAAAATTGTGTAGTTTTATGTAAAAGGTGGTCATCACTGGACATGTTAAGTGTTTACTGCCCCGAACAACATACATTGAAACAGTTCCTACTACTTGTGCTGGCCTTAAGCCCAAGTTAAACAATAATAATAATCAAAGCAAACTAAGTAATGCTATATGTGTTGACCAATGTCATGATTTACACTGTAAACACTGGAAAAAACCACTCCTTTAAGCACTGCAACACAGCCACCCTTTTAATCTCTCTACAATGAATCCTAAGTACGTTTTAAGTGGTGCGCCCCCCCCCCACGCACGCACGTGCAATACTGCTGCTGTAGGCCTGACTGGTGAGCGCTGCGCCCGCCTGCCAGGGGAGGTGACGCCACGTCCACCCTGACGGGCACGGAGCTGTTGGTGGCGTCCGTGCCCTGCGCCCCACACGCTGTCCCACAGCTGGGCTTCATCCTGCAGTGCACGGCATGTCACATGCGTGAAGAGTGTGTAAGGCGCAACCGTCATGGATATATGTACAATGGCAGATCAGGTTTTTTAATAAAAGGAGGGGCACACTTAAAAGGATTTCATGGGTTTTTACACCACGGGACATGCCGAAACCCTATGAAAAATGAAGGATGTGGGTGGAAAAAAGGGGGGCATGCGCATCCGGCGCCCCCGGATCTGCCTATGATATAGGAAACTATGATAAACATTTAGCCGATCTTTATGTTTAACTTTCACAGTTACTGGGTGAGGATTCGACAAGTAGCCTCCACTGACAAAATGTTGGTCGTGTTGGCCTACTTTTTGATACTTTGTATTCAGATTATAACTGTTGTTGTTGGTACTGACCCCGTCCCAGGAGAGTACGTCCATCAAAGGCTGGTACTCGAAGAACGTAGAGAAGCCTTCGTTGCCAGGTTTCGTCCCACCAAGCATATGTCACTAGGTTGCCGAACCACTGTGGATAAAAGATGGCCCCAAGCTATATTTATTTTGAAGCAGATACATCTTATTGGTAATAATATTATTATCCTACAATGAGAGGTATTGTTGTGTGACCTAGGCTCTGAGTCATATATAATTCTATATACATGAAACATTCTTTAAAAGACACTTTTGCAACGATAGTATTTAGGTCAGATCATGAAATATAGTTCTGCAAAAGAAACGCCCATAGGAAAAACAAAGACACTACTTAAAAAAACATAGTCCACAAGCCTTTCAAATATGCAATGCTTTTTAAAACTTGAATCAGGTTCACAATTATAGCTATTGCCAAGAACCATGTTCAAAACGTCTGCTATGAACGCTGCAGATAGCTGAATGTGATCTCATTTGAGGATGGCACAATAACCATCAAGTTTTATACACTTAAAAGTAGAATAAACGTGTAAGTGCCTGCACATGTCTGAAGTGCCTGTACCTGGTGGGCGATCTCGTGCGCCAGTATGAAGGTGACGCCGCGCCGGGCACTGGGCTGGCTGAGGTCGGCGTCCATGGCCAGAGAGCGCTCGCCGTACACCACCAGCCCCAGGTTCTCCATCGCGCCGCCCATGGATGGCACCGCGATGTGGTCTGTGTGCCGACAGACAGAGAGGTGGTGAAATAAAGTACAGTATAACCTCCAATTAAGACCACCTCTTTATTGAGACTACCTCTATAATAAGACCACTTTTCATTTCTTCAAACCTTGATATACCTACCAAAATGTACCTCTGGATAGAGATCACCTCTCTATTGAGGCCACCTAACACTGGTCCCAAAAGTGGTCCTAATAGAGAGGTTCTACTGTAGTAACTTCAGGTATAGTAGGAATTCTCAATGAAGATTACCTGTGGTAAGGAACCAATTGCCTCTTTATTGACGTGCATGGTGGTCTTATTGTATTGGTTTTCTCAATGGATAGGTGGTCTTGATTGGATGTTCTACTATACGTGGAAAAGGTTGGAGTGCATTCCGTTGTATTGATCTAATATGGCAATGCTCGACGAAATTCTAAACACGTCATGAATCGAGATGTCAGTAGTCAAGGGTGGATCCCATAGATGAGGGAGCGGTGCATTGAAGAGTGTAGACCATTTCATACACTAGTGTTTTCAAAGATGGAAAGTGTGGCAGAAAGACGACAGAATAGAGATGGTGCTCGAATCCCGGTACTTACACAACAATACGCTCATTTTGGATTTTGCATGCCAAAAATGAAAATTAAAGGTGTATGGAGATATGCCAATACCAATCCATATTGCTGTATACGTGTGCACATGGGTTATTCTTATACTTATCACAGAATGCGCATATAAGAAGCTTCGGAGAGGAATATGTGTTAGAGCATATGGACTGTGTGGTGACATGTGTGTTGAGTACCCATCTTGGTGTTGGGGTAGGCGAGCCCGGTCCAGTCCTCATACCATTGCTGGATGTTGCCCGCCTGCCGCACCGCGTACTCCATCTCACCCAGCAATTCCCGCCGGGACCACACGCGCACCTGCAGAGAGCAGGTCACCCTCTCTATTAGAACCAACTGATTGGCTGGGCTTGATACAATAGTCGCAATAGTAAGATGACCACTTTAAGGTATTTCACATTGGTGTTTTTATGAAGGGCCGGGGCCGTGAGAAAGTGTTTTCCCCCATACCGTATCGCTGTAAAGTTGGTCGGTCTTTTGTATGGCAAACATGGCTGTATCGTTCGTGTACTCTAAATCAATCAAACCGTTAATGCTACAGGAGATAGTTTATTGTTTATGTCATTATAAGGTTGACAACCGATTTAAATGTGTATGATACACAAGATCTATTTTATATTTGACAGATATTTCATCATAGCAAATTCGTCAGTTCTTTCGTGCACAATGTCCCGGTTGTTTTACAACTGACAGTATTATAAAATGGCTAGTACAATATGTTAATGTGTTCTGACCTGCACGCCGCCCGGTGTTGTTGTCTCCACGTAGCCAAAGTCCACCACCATCACACACACAGCGTAGCTCGGCAGGAGGGGCGAGAGCGCGAAACGGTCTGCCACCCACCCTCCGGGCCTGCAGATGGGTGGGGAGGGGAGCATCAGGTTTTCGTTGATGTTGTTGCTGTTATTGCTGTTATTGTCCTTGTTGTTGTTGTCATCCTCCTTGTCGTCATCATTGTCATTATTATTTTTGTCGTCAACGTTGTCGTCCTTGTCGTCCTGATTGGACTCAAGCTCACGACCACAAGGTTGAGAGACCAAATTAATACCATCATCCCAAGATTGTTAAAAGGTTACACGGACCAACCGTTGTCTCTGTAGTCCCAGCTTACATACTTGGCCAGTTATCACCTTAACAAGCATTACTGTTGTTGTGGAAGGCATACAGGCTACATCTTAACACACACACACACACACACACACACACACACACACACACACACACACACACACACACACACACACACACACACACACACACACACACACACACACACACACACACACACACACACACACACACACACACACACACACACACACACACACACACACACACACACACACACACACACACACACACACACACACACACACACACACACACACACACACACACACACACACACACACACACACACACACACACACACACACACACACACACACACACACACACACACACACACACGTTTGCCCAGCTAGGTGACACTGTGACAATGCTTAAATCATATTGTATACAGTGTAGAGTAGTCAGATCATACTGTAAGAACGTGTGGCTGCGTACCTCTCCTCACTGCTCACTAGCGGCATGTTGGCCAGGCTGACCATGGGCTCGCGTCGCACCACAGTCACATTGTACGTGGCCTTGTAGCTGGGCTCAGCAAAGCCTGGGAACCAGCCACGGGGGTAGAAGTTGGTGCCAGCCAGGTACCTGCAGCAGGAAAGGGCGAGGTTTACAAGACGTCAATATACCAAACATTACACATTTTTGCATCCACCACATTGCTCTATTTCTTCTTTTATTAGGTGAGTCTGCGGGATAGATTCATCTGCTGCTATAGATGAACCAAAGACTCCGAGAGGAATTACATGCAAAGAAAAGGAAGACTATTATAAAGAAAAAAAAGAAACATGAAAAATAATGTAGCAAGCTATCATAAATAGCTCACGTAATCTAATGGTCTAATTAATGCTCTCTTCAAATGCTCACGGCCGCATAGACGTGCCCTCCACCTAACGCCATATATTTTCATCAGGAATACAATCTGGTGCGTGGCGTACGCTCATTCATTTACCTATACTCGAGAGCATTGGAAAGGCACCGCCAATAGATAACAAACTAAACTATGTGCAGTAGAACCTCTCTATTAGGACCACCTTTGAGAGCAGCGTTAGGTGGTCTCAATAGAGAGGTGATCTCTATACAGAGGTTCATTTTGTTAGCTTTATGAAGGTTTGGAACCATGAAAAGTGGTCTTATTATAGAGGTGATCTCTTTATAGAGGTTGTCTTGATTGGAGGTTCTACTGTACGGTAGAATATGTACTCGCACATCCCAAATGGACCCAAATGTGATCATTGTGGTCAATCAGAAATAGCTGCCGAGCATTCTGTAGGCTGTCAAACACCAACCCAACCAAACACTCTAGCTTCAAGTTTATAAGTAACCTGCAAGGGGGTGGGGGTGGGGTTGCTAAGCGGCAATTGCAAACAGACTCAGTGCAAGTTTGGGCTACACAATAAAAGGTTCCTACACGCAGAAATAACAACACGTGTTACGTTGAGGCATCTAATTTTCTAAATGGATCCATTAATGCCCATTCTGCACAGTGTGCGCACCTGCTAAGGTCATACACACCCATCCTAGGATCTCACGTTCACCGTGTAATAGGACTTTTTCCTACCCCAAAGTGACACGGGCATTACACACGAGGACCCTCAATTGGCTAGAACGTGTCCGTGTCCGTCCACAAACTTGCTGTTACCCTCTTTATGAAGCAGCTTGACATTCTTATCTATGGAGACAACGTGTTCTTATATGATGATACATTTTTGAGAGGTGACACAAACGCTTTTTCAAGTGTCTATGGCCACTTATCATATTGTCGGCCCCCATGCAGGGACTCCCACCAAGCATCAAACATACACATAAGTGTTTTCGTCAGCCTCCATACTTTATTTCTAAATGAACATGACCTAATTTGCACGCACAAGATGTGTCCCCCCCATACGCACAACACTTATCGGTCACTGTTTTTTTAACAATAGCCTTGGTGTAAAGACTTGAACTAGGGACAGACAGTGCCGAAAATGGAATCCGCACAAGTCGTGGTCATTGTTTCTTCAATGTTTTCACTAAGCTCTCACCTGCCCATTCATAACTGGAAACCCTCTACACATAGATACACTACCAGTCTCTATTTTCATTGCACTTGCCGCTAAATCTTGAGCGCCACAACCATAACTTAGTTCCTCAAAGCTGCATCGCGTACCTAATTTATGCTTATTAGAACTAGATTGATTTTGCAGGTGTTAGAGACCCATCGGCGTGTTCATTTATCTCCAGATTTAATGAACATGGGCAAGTAGAGTAACTTTCACTAGACGTAAATTACATGGATTTTAGGCCACATGTTTTCTGATGTCCGACTTAAGTCCCGTTTGTCACAGCGTTAGAGACAGGGTACTTAAATTTATCATGTTATTTGAAAACAGCGACAACACAAACCCTATTTCACATGTGAACCATTTGGGTCCGTTCCGGACCATTATTTGCTTCATATATCTGTTGCACCTCTACATGTCGCATAATTTTTGTTAAGGCGCTCACGTTTGGGTTGTCAGTTGAAACAGTGATCACATGGCGCATATTTTACGTGGATCCAAACGGTCCATATTTGTGTCCATTTTTGACCAATAGTTGGTCCAGTTCTAACTGTTATCCCTCTATATATCGCATTGTTTGAGCTGGGGTGTTCAAATTTGTTTACTCTATTGAAAACGGACACCTCTCAAAGCTGACTTCAAGTGAATCCAAACGGTCCACATTTGGGTCCATTTCAGACCAATAATTTGTTCGTTTCTCATTGTTATCCCTCTAAATGTTGCATCGTTTGAACTAGGATGTTCAGTGGTCTGTGATATAAAAGTGGTAACCTTGCGGAGCTTTTTTCACATGGATCCAAACGGTATATACTATATAATAATATATTCGGGTTCACTCCAGACTATTACTTGGTTCATAATACCCAAAATAGGTGCCACATATGTGCTGTTATCTAAAATTAAGTGAATGTGTATATCTTCAATCATAATATGACCATGTAGATGTACATAGACACATTGAGATTTATTTTTATTTGAAGAGATTTTAGCTAGGGTATATTTTTTATATGTTGGGGCTCATCCATGGCAGTCACAATTCTGGAACGTTTATCATTTGTATATCAAATTCCACTTCGGTAACTGCAAATGTAACCCCATATTGAAAGAAATTACAAATAATCTGTTGGTTAGTGGTTCGAGCCCTTAGGAAGCATCTTTCCTCACATCAAAAATCCACGACTATAAGTGCAAAAAACAACAACAATCGAACACGTTCAAATATGCTCGTTCCTGGACAATTAATGATGCATTGTATTTTTTCCATATATATATATATATATATATATAGCTTTTTTTCCAAATTTACAGCATATATATATAATAGCCAATAAATAGCAGCAAGTAATAGACTGACATCGCCAACTCTAAATGCATCAAGCAGGTGCTAAAAAGACGGTTTGATGAGAGTCAACATTGATTAGCTCTGGAGAGTCACAATGTCACCCGTAATAATTGGACCCATTGAATCCCGTGTATATTCTTGCCTCTGGCGATGGACGTCTTCTCGTATGAGACAAAGCCTATGGCCTTGCCATTATTTAAACATGGAATGCACAAATCGTCAGTGCAAATAGAGTGAAGCTATGCCTAATGAAAAATGTGACTTTTCCATTTCAAAGCACCCATACAGCTTGATTTATATAAGAAAAATGTATGCGCTACTCCCGAGCGTACATTATGTCTTTTAGTGAATTGAGGGTAAGGTTGTTCAAGAGTCTTCATCAAAAAATTACTCTAATGAGTGCACAAGTGCACATAAGCTATTCTTCTCTGCGGTTGGCATAGGCTTACATATGGTAAGGTAGAAGGCACGCCACCTTTCATCTAGAAAATGAATTCTTGGGGGCTTTCCGTTGAAAAAAGATTCATGAAACCATCACTGAGATTGGTATCCTAATGCTAATGTCAACACGAGGCCAAGCCTCATCTGTATTTCTGCCACGTAGCTAATATTAACGGATCATGCACTTGGGGCGTGCTCTCTTGTTTTTTCTTGCATCTATTAGGCCGTCTTCAAGGCCTTTGTTGACTTCGGCTTGACGGGTTCACATTTTTACTCATTTATGCTTTTACATGTATCCTGAGGTAGACAAATGACTGCATTAAACTCTGATTCTGATTCTATGTAGCTTAATTGGGCGGTACATTGACAGACGATGTGTATCCATATGATTGAAGTATATTCTCCATCATAAACCATAAGGTACAGTGTTCATAGATATGGCAACAGAAAGGTATGAACGTTGTCAGTTCCAGTATTTCAACGATTGTATACTATTACGTATCCCACACTCCCACTCGCCAACATACCCCAAAAGAACACCTTGGGCGGGCCTTACGCGTCCACCCGTGCAAAATTATTGAACAAATTACACACACTTTAATTAGTTGATTTCTTAGTGTGTGCTTTTTGTGGATACTTGCAGAGGGCAGTACACGTACATGTTTTCGAAAAAGAAGGAGATGGGGGGTGGATGAGCACCAAAAGGATTCTATGTGTGTCATACACTGGAAGGCTTATGGACATGCCAAAAACCAAATGAAAATTTGGGTGGAAGAGGGAAGGGGGTGGGGCTCCTGGATCTGACTATGGCGTAAAATCTACGATTCCTGACACCCCCCTCCCCGCCCGCAAGCCTTTCATGCACTCACACGGTCTGCCCGTCCTCGGTGTAGCTGTCCCAGAAGAGTCCGCTCGGCCACCCGCCCGGCCCCGACATCTGGCCGCTCCAAGACAGCGAGATGGCGTACCTGAAACACAGACGGCAGCAGGGTAGGTGCGGAGTGACGATTACAATACGACAATCCAGTTACAATTACAATTGCAGTATTGCATGAGCGATGGGCACAAACAACTTCAAGTAATATATTTGATGGCTGGCATATCAAAACAATATTCTGAATAAAACCAAACACACACACACAAGCAAACAATTAAACAAATACATTTATAATAACCTTTATCCCATACTAATAGTATAACATTAAAAATATTACATAGATAACACAGGTTACCCGATTTTTGGGAAAGTACAAGAAATACTGCTAAAAATCCAACCAGCGACCGTCATCAACGCTATTACTAGGAGTCATAGGCATCTCTTCGACATATTGTTGTTTAACCCCCCATTTCACATGGCCGATCCTAGCTCCAGATCTCCCCAATGACGCCCGATTTGTCATTTCGGGGTGCATCGGGTGAAATGCATCAATAGTTATTACGTAACAGTCTGATGACGAAGCATGCCAAAGTCACCGAGCCATACACGCCGTCAGACACGTTGTAGGTGACGGGACACGGCCGAGACAGACGAAGCATGACAAAGAATTGTGATGATCGGCTGCCGAAAATAGTCCCTCTTGGTGGCTATTAAACCGTGAAATCCCACCAGCTTCGGTCTTTCAACACACGCTACAAACTACAAGCTACAGCAAGATTAAGTGCAACGGCTGCCATTGTTACGATTATTCATTGTCTAATCATCGTGAATACGTGTTTGAGTATAATCCTGCAGGGACACAATCAATGTAACCCCCTCCCCCACCATTTTCAGTCTTCTTATTTTGCCTCATTGCATATTTTGTAGCTAAAACTTACGGAATCGTCCGTAAGTACGGTCTGTGACCTTTCAGAAGGACTGGATGAAAAGGTAAGCTAATGGGATCATTCGGAACTAGCACACCATAAAACTGGAACATCTTTACTGAAATTGTAAGCAAGCTCACCATTAGCAGAGAGACCTAATGATGAACAAGTTAGCCCTCCAGACGAACCAGAAAAGCAAAACGTTGATCCAGTTCAACAACTCAATAATCCATAACGGGAGCTTACAGGCCGAAAAAAGTCAAAATCACTTCTCCGGAGAAGTGATAACACCTTTTGGGTCAGAAGCTGGCAGAAATGTGTAATCTTCTCTGTGTTGACAGCATTACAATGTGAGCATCGTGGCGTTGGAACAGATGCTTCTGTTTCATGGTTCCATTGCTTCTGATTGTAACGGCAGTGGTGGCTATTACGGTCTCATCTGTCAAGTTTGATCCTCCCAGAGGGACAGACGAGGTCAGAGCTTAGGTGAAAGACATTGGGATGCTCCAAATGCAAGAGGAAGCCACCAGACAGCCCCGAAAGCATGTAGATTGTGTGGTTTGGTACGGGTAATGTGCACACCACATAAGCCGAAAAAATAAAAATCAGCCCAGAAACCGCCCAACAACGGTCCGTTCCGTGCCGAACCAGCCAAATCCCTCCACATTTGAGGCCAGATGACGCACAATCCACCCCGAAACGACAAATCGGGGGTCTTTTGGATGATCTGGAGCTAGGATCGGCCATGTGAAATGGGGGCCTAACAAATCTTCAGCCACTCTATTCGTTACTAACAGTATTAACCTTTGTTAGAAAATGTGTTAGATTTTACAGGATTTCTGCAACTACAAATAAGCACGCCTAAATTGCCATCTAATGTGAATGCCCCTTTCATGATCACGACTGGAATCGGCAACTTGAATGAAATCAGATCTGAATTCTCATTATCCAAGTGCATTCAGTTAATACAGAATCGTCTTCGTCGTGCATGGCAGACTTTTCCCTATTCCCGATCTGATTTCAGCCTGGCTGTGGATTTTGGTCGATATGGCAACAGTTTGAAAGCCACTTTTTGCGGTTAAATAGGTTGTAACTCTCTCATACATTTTCACCAATTCGCAGAACCATGCACGCCCTAATGCACACGCACGCACATACCTTGCGCCCTCTTCTAAGTCGTCTTCCAGCTGGATGATGTAGAACTCTCGAGAAGCATCTGCCTCCTGTGAAGTCACCACAGGTGCGTCTGGTTGAACGGGACTGAAGCAACAGACGACAGTGCACGGGTCAGAGCTCTGCTACTTTGTTTTATTTGTCTGTGGGTGTGTATTCTTAATTCAATTCTAATGATTTTTTCCTATTAGCACGAAGAGGTGGTTGGTTCATTGAGAGGGAGCAGTGTTTATGGTTGCCTTTCTTACTGGATTCTTTTGTCACGCCTGTTTTGTCAATACCGTCTCATGGTATGTATTCAACTTGCATAAAAAAGAACGGTTTTATCTTCATGGAGATTCCCAATAGTCCCTCTACGAAGACTTTGGGCCCATAAAATTGGCAATATTATAGATGCGGTCTAGTTTCATAGATGTCATCTGGTTTTAGAGGTGGTCTGACTGGTCATGGGGTTGGTCTGGTTATAGAGGTGTTATGATTATAGAGGGTGCTCTGTGTATAGAGCTGGTCTGTATAAAGAGGTGGTCTGGTTATACAGGTGCCTGGTGATATAGGTTAACTGGTTCAAGAGATATGGTTATAGAGGTTGTCTGGATACAGAGGTGGTGTGGTTTTAGAAGATATCTTATTTGGACCATCCGTTACCTGTCCGGTGCCACCTCCACACTGACGCTCTGCTCTTCTATGTCCAAGTCCACTTGGTTCAAGTAAATCACACTAGTCGGCGCTGCAAGGGCACGTGGAAAGAAGACACAGTGTTTATAAACAGTATGTAAGCATCACTATCGCCACACGATTTGATACAATTGTGAGGATAATATATTTTTATCTTTTGCTCATAAGCATATATTGCAGCCATGACTTATTCTGGCTGCTACACCGATGATATAAAGTGTTGGTTACTTGATGCATGATACATGGCGTGTAGCTACTTTTGGGAATATAACATTAGGCGCAAGGTATCGTTAACATAATGTCTACTAGTATATGCATGTTCACATAGGTCATTTTAGGTGACGAAATTGTCTCCACAAAAATCCAATGGATAGATCCTAGTCAAGGAATGAAAACAATAGTGGTATTCAAGAATTTTTACCAAAAGGAACTAAACCGTAATGACTTTGTGATATACTGGACCAATGTAGCGATGGCTTGATAACATGCCAGTTCTTATCTAGTGTGCTACTCAAGAGCAAGTCATGTACTTAAATAATTGCAGTTGATAACAAAGTTTGTGATATACTATTCAGGGAGTCAGTGCTCTATAACACGAAATATGCACAAGTACCACAACTTACATAAATCCTTATACAAGGCAAGCGCTATCAAACTATCAAGCTATCAAGACTAACGCTAACGCTATCAAGACTCTAAACGTAACAGAGAAAGTGAAATGGGTACGAGATAAAAGAGGAGAAAGATAGGCATGATGGTTAAAAACTATCATATAACAGTGGGTATCTTATAACATAAACCTTTTAACCATGCACGATTGTGTTTTGAAACCCTGAGACAGACAAGAACATTCACATACCAAGAATTAAGGCTTACACACAACCAGGTGTACAAACAAATGCACCCAAGTAGGCAAGCTACACATCATCACAACAACAAAGCAAACAACCAAACAAGCACACAAACATACAACCAAAACAGACGACAAGACACACAAGCAAAACATTCAATCACACATAGACCAATCCATGGACTCAAACACACATGCGTACCCACCCCAATTGAGCATTAACATTAAGTCCCTGTCCCCACTTCCTCACCTAAACAATTGACGTAGATAACCACTTCCCCCGAGAAGTCGAAGGGTGGCCCGGTGGGTCTGTAGATGTCCGGCCGGATCTCCAGGTCGTAGTGGAGCGGGGCGAGGTCGCCCGGCAGCCGGCCCACGGCCACGTCACCTGTGGCAGGCAGAGGCAGGCGTTCGTGAATGGAGGGGGATTACGGGTGGACTTAAGTACTAGGTTTTTAGGGGTTTTATGTTTGGAAAGCATTGTTACATTAGACGGCTTGTGGTCGGTTTAAAACTTTCCTGCAGCTGCTGTGAATAAAATTCCGTATCTTTTAAACTTTATAATCTGTCCTGGTTTGCTGTCGGGTTGTGCTATTTCCTATGAACACACTTGCGATTGGTATAAGTATGCAGCTCCTATAAGTTAGTGAAGTAAAGTTTGTTATGCAACTGTTTGAACACACCGCCAAAGTTGGACGTTATTCTTTTGAATGGAGTCAAGTTAAAAGGCTTTTGCGCTATCAAATTGCTGTTAGTATTCTGTAAGTTGGTTTGCGATGGTATGCAGCAGAAAAATTATCTTCACAAAAGAATGCTTATTTATACTTATACTACTGAGCTGCCATCAGCCATTGAAGTAAAGTTCGTCATCTCACTGTTTGAACTCACCTTCAAAGTTGAACTTTATTCCATACATTTCACAATGACCACCAAGACAAGATAACCACCCAACCACCGCTGATAACATCAAGGGATATACAAAATATATTCCACTTACCAGACTTGAGGCCCAATATGACATTTGCAAAGCAAAAGAAGCACGCCAGAGACGTTGCCAGCGCCATGACTCGGTGACAACAGTACACCAAGTGTGACTATGTGCCGGTTATATCTTTGTTATCAGATAGGGACACACTGCACTGATGATCTAGTGAAGCATTTGGCACTCACCTTATAACGCTGAATGTGCTTCTTGTGGCAGCTATTCAGATATACTTATTTCAAGCCAATAGACTACATGACTGGTGGTCTCCGTGGATGTTTGGCATGTTCTCATGATTTTATGTTTTCCCGATGGAAGAGTTAATTGATTGTTCACTCAAATACTGCCACAGAAAAAAACATATGAACAATCTGCAGTATTGATATTCCAATGTAAATTCAATATACATGTATGTAATAACAGGCTCACGCTGCCACAATACGACAATGATGGATGATGGATCATCAGCGAACTTCGATTAGTTCAAAAGATTCGATGACAGATCCGATGACAGATGAATATTTGATTCATCTGTCATCCGATTTGTCGACCCGTTGATTTTTATACTGCCTGTTGATATTAAATAAAGATACGAGAGAGATACTGCACCATGAAAAAGGGGTGTATAAAAACACATCTGTACATGTGTGATGTCAATGCAGCGAATGATTTAGCATTATAGAAAACGGACGTACAGATTTCCACGGTGCTTCCTTTAGTGTTTAACTAAAAGGGAAAGAGATATGCAACATTACACCACGGACCAGCTGTGTGCGGTCCAAATGTAATAAAACTCACTCCCCACGCACGAAGCTTTGGTTGAGAAGACAGGTGAAAGGTAAAGGAAGCGACGTGAACAGATGAAACGCCAATTGAAGTGTACTCATGAAATGTTTTGACATTTGAATCATATGCATCAGAAAATTAGAATGAGGCTGTTTAGGATAAAAGCACCACCGCCTCTTACGCTGTCACCCCCGCCCACTTACTACCACATCTCTTTTTAAGAAAAAAAAAAAAAAAAGACACTCGCAATTCCTGGCCTACTTACTATTGATAAACATGCTAGGGGACTCCGTCAGGTAAGGTAGTTGTAGAAGAATTTTATATACACATATGCTGCTGATTTTCAAGTGATACTATTTAATTCACAATGCCTATGGTTAGGGTTTGATGTATATTTGGATGAAATGATATTTCATATCTGGATTAAACAATTTATTTTCATGTAATTTCATACAAGTTTAAAATACGCTATATATCTAAATATCTAAATATATCTAATATACGTTTTTATATATTTTTAAATAATACCGGCAGATTGATTTTTTTATAAAATTCCGAAAACTGTTTTTTAGTTTAGATTTAATGTGAAACAATAACAAATATTGTTTACAGCGTTACATAAATGTATGTTTATTGTACCATAAGCATAGCATCATAATGCATATAAACGCGCATGAAACATGTAGATAGACTAATCATTGTCACAGACGCTTGTATCTCAATCTTGATAAGTTACAAAGATAAAAAACTACAACAGTGGGATATTTTGTTTATCATACGACCAGAAGTTATTCTATTGACAACATGAAGTTTACACTGATTGTAATGGTTATTGTTATTTTTCCTTATAATGCAGCACACTGTTTTACTGATGATGAAAATGAAGAAATAATGAGGCTCTTCAAACTAGGTATCAATAAATTATGTATCGTTACTTGTATTTGTTTTATCATTGTAGTATGTTGGTAAAATAGTTCAATGCGAAATGGTCTTTTTATAGAGGTGGCCTCTTTATAGAGATGGTCTAAATGGAGGTTCCAATAAAATACACACAGTATCAAATGGGAGGGTTTTGCTGGTTTCGTGGTAAACAAGATTTCAAGTTATATATTGTAACACAATGATTTAAGCGATTGGGGTTCCAAGTTGTACAGAAAAAATCACTACTAAATTGCATTGCAGTAGGACATGTACATGTATGATTTCAAATGTTAACTAATACCTATTTAATCACATGTATATTAATTGACGTTTCAGGGAGAGATCATGAGAATGACGTGATTCTAAGGGACCTGGACAAAGCTAGAAACAGGACCACAGAGCTAGAGCATATTGTAGAACGTATGTAGACGTATATATGATCTTCTTACAAGTCGTGATTAAGTTTAGTAGGTTCCCGCCTGTAATTCCAAGTGGGGCCTTCTGTCTCGATTTGTAACCTTTGTCAATGCTCACAAGTTGCGACATAATTAAATATTTGTGTATATATGTCATGTTTATAGCAGTCTACAGAGATTTAAACACGTCACGTGCCCAATATCTATACCTTAAAATCCATATGCCCATGTTGTAGGCCCTGTTAGTCCATAAAATATAACTAACGTAAATTGTGACCAGCCATAAATTGTGACCGGTCATAATTTACCTTAACGTAAATTGACCTTACAAAATGGTCTAGCTGCCATAAAATGTGACCATCGTAAATTGTGGTCACGCTCAGGAATCCCACATGCCCTGTTCTCTGGTGTAGGGCAGTGGGACTGATGCTAATAAAACAAGCTTGAAGAGTAGATCCGGTTTCATGTATAATTTGTCTCGATACGTTTACAAATGACTGAGGAAGAAGTGCCCTTTTGCTCGTCGTATCGACACATGACTTCCACTCAAGGTCCAAATTTGACCAGGCATGGGCCAGGCTACAAATGTGCCTGGGAGATCATTGTGGTGTCATTGTAAAGGTCACTATATGCACAATAGACCTGTCATTACAAGAAACGGGTGGCATTGTCAAGAGTTGCTGTCAGCCGTCATTTATTTGGTCACAAGTTATGGAGTTTACATTTTACGGCACCTAGACTATTTTAATTATGACCAGTCACAATTTACGATTGGTTATATTTTATGGTCTAACAGACCCTACCACTTCATATGGGTTGGCACAAATGGTAATTAATGATTGCATGGAGCTTCACAATGTAATATCTTATGTTCCCCTTAATTATCACCTTTGCATATTGCGACATGAAATGAAATAATGGGATGCACTGATCTTGCTTGTAGACATCGTTCGAGAACTGAATGACGCTAGAAGTCGAATAAGACAACTGGAGAATATCGCGAACAGTGGGTGTTAGTTTGTGCATTATCTATTATAAGGACCATTGCTTCTGCCAGTGATTCAATTTATATTGTTTCCTTATATTGCTTGTTCAACTCTTAATTTGATATTTACATGGTGTCCAGACTAACAGTGATGAGCCTTGTTATTACGCCATCACTTTATGTACATCACTTCTAGTATACTGACAGGATATCAATTATGTAAATTTCATAACTTTGTGAACAACCCCAATACATGTAAAGTTGTATAATGAAATTGCATAATAAAAATAAATATACTAAATGTAAAGGGTTGCCTTTGATTTTTATAAATATATCATCTAGTTTCCACCATATTTTCTGTGAATCAAACACATCTCTAAATTTCTATGTAGATATCTAGACTAATGGTAAATCCTGCTTTTTTCCAGCAAATCTGATAGCTTTCACAGTAAGTTCTACAGTGCAGCAGACGGTGCCTACTGGGAGCGCATTCTCCTTTGACAAAGTCTACTCAAATGTTGGTGCCGGCTTTGAAGGACCTACAGACTTTGTATGTCCAATTTCCGGATGGTATTTGTTTTCTTCAAGCATGATTGTAATCGCTGGCTCAAGCGAATATCTAGCAGGAAGAATAAGTGTTGGAGGAACACTAGGTCCTAAATTCAATTCCCATAATTCAGAAGCTAACGGGGCTGTGGTTCATATTGCTCATTGTCAAGCTGGTCAGAGAGTGTTTGTAGTTTGTGCCAGGGGGTCTTCACCCTGTACGGCATTTACGGATGAATATTGTTCTTTTTCAGGAATGTTAATCCAATCTGACATGTGAAATTACTTGTTGGTTATTAAAACCATTCCCAAATTAGAAAATATCCACACTTTCTTGATCATGACGAATTTTGAAATTAATGAAATGAATTAAATAAATTCATGCCTATGTTGCGTTTTTTACTGTTGTTTTATGCTACAGTCACACGGCCACTTACAGTAGATGCGGACTGTAGTGGATGAAAATCCCTAAGAATTTGCAAGAATAATTATACTCCATAAGCATACTTACATACAAACAGAATTTAACTCTATTGTATAGTATCAAATCATTTAACAGGCTCCAGTCTCGAAATCATTACATCTATGCAATAATATTTTGTCAAAACAATCTTTTCAAATTAAGTAGAAACGGTTTTGAAAGACCGAGTATACCTCCTGTTAAGGCATAGAGCACACGCCGCAAGGGCTGTCTGCAGCCAGTCTACGACCAAAAACGTACGGGAGATCGTAAAGATCCGTGAGTGTTAAGTGTGACAGACGCAGCATTTTTAAGGCCGTAGAGTGGCCATAGAAAAAGTTTGGCATGCCAAACTTCCTCTGCGACCACTGTCAGGGGTGGTCTGCCCATAAAGCGAGGGGCATATTCCACCTTGCGGCCGTGGTCGCCGCAAGGCGTCTTGAGGTCTGCGGCGTCTACGGCGTTTTCCGCATGCAGTAACTAAAGTACAGTTGTGGGCACATACGCACTGGCTCCGTGCGTTATGAGTGCGTCGGGACAGGGAGTGGTTTTTATTGAGGTGGCCGTGCGATCAACTTGCATAGAACGTGCGTTGTACTCGTGTATAACTAGCACCGTGTGATTACAAACGTATGGGGTACGCACGATCGTTGTACAGGGAACTCACGGCCCCAGTACTGTGTCTGTGCCGACAACGTGCGGGTAAATCATCTGCCTTTAATGTAGGGTCACCACACTGCTTCCTTACGGTCAGACCCTGACGTAGGGTGGTCGTAGAAGAAGTTTGGCCACCGTACGGCCTTGAAAAAAACCGTACGTTTGCCGCACTGCACACTCAGGGGATCGTTACGATTTCTATGCGTTTTTGGTCATAGGCTGGCTGTAGACCCACCTGAGGTGGAATGTGCCCCTCGCTTAAGGAAGCAGTGCGGAGACCTTACGTTAGATCGGATCGGAGGTTATGTCGGACGATGCCTTGCTAATTGCTAGTTAGTCTTGCAGCGCCACGCTCCTTTAGTGTAGATTGTTTCACTTGCTGATTCAGAGTTTACTGATGGGTACTATAAACGTAAATGCTTATTTATACTTATACTACAGAGCTGCCATAAGCCAGTGAAGCAAAGTTAGTTATCTCACTGTTTGAACTCACCTTCAACGTTGAACGTTTTTCCATACATTTCACAATGGCCACCAAGACCAGATAACCACCCAACCACCGCCTATAACATCAAGGGATATAAAAGATATTCCACTTACGAGACTTGAAGCCCAATAGGACTATATATGACAATATGAACTTTGCCAGCGCCATGACTCGGTGACTAGAGTAAACCAAGTGTGAATATGTGCGGTTATATCTTTGTTATCAGATAGGGACACACTGCACTGATGATCTAGTGAAGTATTTAACACTCACTTCATAACACCAGGCCCATAGGAAGCAAAATGAGATTGGTAAGGCTATTTGACATTAACACATAAAAATGAGCACATTCTATGTAAATTTGATTGGACTATTGCTGATTTGTTTGTCAAATTGATTGAAATAATTGTCTTCATGTATTTCCCCAAGAGAATAGGCCCCTATATTCAAAACATTATAAATGTAAAATTACGCTCACAAATTTAGCAATAGTAGATTAGTACCCAATCAGATGTGACAGTTTCACACAATTAGGGCAATCTCTGAAAGTGATCAGTAGTTTTTGCTTTTAATGTGTTTACAGACACGTTATGGTCCGTATTTAGGGACTATTCAGTATTTATGACAGGGTGGTGTAGGAGGATTTTCCAAAAACGCAGTGAAAAAAATTAACAGCCCACATTCAAATCCCTGAAAAAAAAATGGTAACTCCTTTCAATTTCATTTGATAAAATTTGATCACCCACCCTAACAGTTAACGCAATCATTGTCAGTTAACTCAAATCCTATTTGATGGATATCCATGATATAAAAACAGTATATTTAGTACAGAATCTCTAAAAAGGGGTAAGTTTTCTATGAAAAATTGATAGCCCCCTCAAAATATTGTAACAAAAGCGGCAAAACCCTAATACCCCACCCCGTCATGAATACTGAATGGTCCCCTGAGTGCAAACTATGTTGGTTGTAGCAGTATGTATCATTTCAAACTTTGCAGGCCCATAGGAATCATAATGAGATTGGTAAAACAATTTAAAAGTTGTGGTCTATAATGGTGGATTTTTATTTTTTTCAGGCCATAATTGAATTATTTTATTATTTTTTCCCACACACATTATTGGTCAGGCCATGGCCTCAGCACCTTAGCCCTTCCTACGGGCCTGAACACTGAATGTATTTCTTGTGGCAGCTATTCAGATATACTTATTTCAAGCCAATAGACTACATGACTAGTGATATCTGTGGATGTTTGGCATGTTCTAATGATTTTGTGTCTTCCTGATGGAAGATTTAATTGATTTGTCCACTCAAATACTGCCACAGAAAAAAAGAAAAATCTGGAGTATTGATATTCCAATGTAAATTCAATATACATGTATGTAATAACATGCTCACGCTGCCACAATACGACAATGATGGATGATGGATCATCAGCGAACTCGATTAGTTCAAAGTATTCTATGACAGATCCGATGACAGATGAATATTTGATTCATCTCTCATCCGATTTGTTGACCCGTTGATTTTTATACTGCCTGTTGATATCAAATAAAGATACGAGACAGATACTGCACCATGAAAAAGGGGTGTATAAAAACACATCTGTACATGTGTGATGTCAATGCAGCGAATGATTTAGCATTATAGAAAACGGACGGGTAGATTTCCGCGGTGCTTCCTGTAGTATTGAACTAAAAAGGAAAGAAATATGCAACATTACACCACAGACCAGCTTTGTGTGGTCCAAATATAATAAAACTCACTCTCCACGCACGAAGCTTTGGTTGAGAAGACAGGTGAAAGGTAAAGGAAGCGACGTGAACAGATGAAACGCCAATTGAAGTGCACTCATGAAATGTTTTGACATTTGAATCATATGCATCAGAAAATTAGAATGAGGCTGTTTAGGATAAAAGCACCACCGCCTCTTACGCTGTCACCCCCGCCCACTTGCCACCACATCTCTTTTAAGAAAAAAAAAAAAAAAGTGACACTCGCAATTCCTGGCCTGCTTACTATTGGTAAACGTGCTAGGGGACTCCGTCAGGTAGGTTATAGGTAGTTGTAGAAGAATTGTATATACATGTATGCTGCTGATTTCCAAGTGATACCATTCAATTCACAATGCCTTTGGTTAGGGTTGATGTATATTTGGATGAAATGATATTTCATATCTGGATTAAACAATTTATTTTCATGTAATTTCATGCAAGTTTAAAAAACGGTGTATATCTAATATATCTTTTTACATATGTTTAAATAATACCAGCAGATTAATTTTTATAAAATTCCGAAAATTGGTTTTAGTTTAGTTTAATGTGAAAAATAACAAATATTGTTTATGGCGTTACATAAATTTATGTTTATTGTACCATCAGCATAGCACCATAATGCATATAAACTCGAATGTGACATGTAGATAGGTTTATCATTGGCACAGACACTTGTATCTTAATGTTGATAAGTTACAAAAAAAAAAAAAAAAAACAAACTACAACAGTCAGGTGGGATATTTTGTTCATCGTACTACCAGAAGTTATTCTATTGACAACATGAAGTTTACACTGATTGTAATGGTTATTGTTATTTTGCCTCATAATACAGCACACTGTTTTACTGATGACAAAAAGGAAGAAATAGTGAGGCTCTTCAAACTAGGTGTCAGTAAATTATGGATCGTTACTTGCGACAGCCTAGAGTGTACCGTGGATTAAAAACTCTTCTGATGATTGCGCTCAGAAGTGCAGTCGATATTTCCTAGGGTATTTGTGCGACAGTAAAAAACCGAGTTCATAAAACTTGCACAGTTTATAGGAAAGTCTGCATCTACATGACTCCATATCTAATGTAAATGTTGTATTCAGATTTACACTTAATTGAAATATATCTTATATTTCTATCAACAATAAGTACCACAATTGGACCCTTGAATGAGTTCATCGTGTCAAACGTTTACAAATTATTTAGTGTTGTGAAAGATGAAAATAATAAATTTATCACAAATGGAACTTACATTTTTTTTCTCAATGCTTCTATGAGGCAGATATAGGTGTACCGGTACACATTTTTCTATACCTTATTTTTGAGAATATGATGATAATGTCATGAAATTGATCTGATAATTCTGTTCTACTTTGATTGTGTAAGATTTGAATTTGAGTACTATTGTTACACTTGTTACTTTTCACACGGACATGTAATCATTTGCACAATTAATTCACAAAGAGTTTTTTTTGGCCATGGAATAATTCTATGGCGGCATTTTGGTGTGAATGGTACTTGATAGTTTGAAAGTTTTTATCACAAGTCTAAACTGGTTGGTGGGGAACCAAACCTCCATAAGTCTTTGTTATACGTGTATGAGGAGAAAACAACAACAAGCATATTAATATACAACAAAATATTGCACCCGAAATTTAAAAAAAAATATCATAGCAGAAGAGTGTGCCAGGATATCAATAAACATAATGAAGATTTAAGAAAAATCAGTTTTACATATTACAAAATGAAAACTACTATATTCATCTAATAATTATGATCGATTGCCTAGAAACATGTGCAACGGTCATTTTAGAAAAAAAAAACACCCACGCACGCGCGTACGCGCGCACGCACGCACGCACGCACGCACACACGCACGCACACACACACAAACACACACATACACACACTTAGATATGCTAGTACTTATATTACACCCTTATTTGGGGTGGCACCAGATTTTAAGCGTTCAGAAAACATAAGAACTTTAGAAGGTAAATTCACTTATTAGGACCTAGATCTATACCACATACATAATCCTTGTTTCTCAGCGGGCTCATAAGTTGTGCGTAATCTCGTAGACACTCGCGTGATGTGGAGTGTTGCGATATTTCACGAGAGCACGTGACGTATGACGCGGCTTGTGATCCGCTGCCGCCTGCCTGGCTCTTAATATTGATTGAGGTAAAACATGAACCTCATTAGCCAAACGACATCTAAGACACTCATTAGCTAGTTTGGTGGCAGATAGATCACGTAACCTTTCCACTGACTTCATGATATGTTATGTTGACTAACAGCTAACTTTAAATTTTTCATTGTTATGTCAATGTGTTTCCAGTGTTGTTTTCTTCCAGACCAGGTGCCACGCATGTGATCAAATGTATCTACAGCATTCACAAAAGACCTCCATTCTAACGGTCACGGATGTACATCCCGAATTTATATTGTGCACAAGAATAGAAGTGTTGTAAAAACGTCTAAACTATACCGGCTTTTAATGTGAACGCGGTAAACTATCAACGCATTGTGTTTCGACTTTCAGACGAATTTACTGATTTTCGATATTGAATGAAAATATTTGGTCTGTGCCAAAAACCATTCTAAGGACATCAAATGACTTTTATGAGCATGTATGATTGCCATAAAACATTCTTCAAGTCACTAGTGCAGTAATTTTTCTATGGCTGTAGTTTTATTATCAACAATACAACTGTAAAAGGTTGTTCTTGAAAAATGCTTCTTCTTTATCTGACAAAAAGATAGTTCACTGGCACGGTATCCTGGTGCTGACGTCATAGTCCGTGATTTCACAAAGGTCACGTTAATTGGAGAGAAAACAGGCCAAAGTGTGTAGTCCGCGGGCTCCGTATGGAAAGACATACCCCCCCCTGAAGGAGTTTTTGCAAACATATTTTTTTTGTACCTTAGATACTACTCTTAAGGAAAAATGATGTTTGCCAAAAATATTTGATGGCAAAATATATTTTTCGGGGTCAAACAGGGGTCATCGGGTCAAAATTTCGTAAAATTGCATTTATCTCAATTAATAACAAATTTAGAGTAAAAACTTGCATTGACCTTAGGTAGAAACATGTGTATGTGGAATCCAAATAAAACATCAGATTTTACCTTCGACCTCTCCTTCAAGGTCAAACAGGGGTCATAGAGGTCAAAATTTCATAAAATTCCATTTATCTCGATTAATAACAAATTTAGAGTAAAAACTTGTATTGACCTTACATAGAAACATGTGTATGTGGAATCCAAATTAAACATCACAATTGACCTTTGACCTCTCCATCAAGGTTACATTAGTAGGTCAATTTCAGGAATTTTGTTCGTTTTTGCGTTTACGAAAGAAATGAGCAGCTTCAAATATTTTATTTGTTAATAATCCATGATAAATTAGTTTTATTGATATAAGCATTTGTATTCTAGATTGGAATTACAATATGTTTTATTTTAATCAATATTTTACTAAATAGTTTAATATATCATTGGGTGTCACTTTTAATGGTAGAATTTGAGGCAGCATCAGTATCATTGATATCTTCATAAAGTGCATTTTCTCAAATTTTGTTATGTTTTAGTATTATTTGATTGGACATTGGATTAAAAAATGTGTAACTTACAAAAAGAGCAACAAATTTAATTAAAAATTAAATTAGAATTAAATTCATAATACAATTTCAGTGAAAATGAAATCTGAGAAGCAATTCAAAACAAGAAAAAAGAGCAATATAAAATCATGCATCATACTTTTTAGAAGTATGCAATCTTTCAAAATACACAATTTATCAGATTCAAGTTGGCAAAAATTAAGAAACGATTGAAGTGAGACAAAGTTTAAAGGATCTAAAACAACATTATGATGAAATTTGCAAAAGTGTACCGACTGAATATGGTAGTAAATGCTATGGTTATCACAGAGAATGCTACAACAAATTCACAAATCTCAAATATTTAAAAGCAATAAAATGAAAATCAGACCAAGATCCAGAGGTTGAACTGTCAATAAAGAAAAAAAAACAAATTTATCAATAACATTCACTTGTGATTTCTGTTTATTTGTGAAAATACCCCAGAATTCATTCTTCCTGGCAAATCTTTTTTAGTGAAAGTTGGACATGTAAAACAGAAACTGCAGGGAAGACCTTTAAAGAGGCTTCAGAGAGACGAAGTTATGAAAGGATGCTGTGTAAACTTTACACTGTAAAGTGATAGATGTAGATTTGAAGGCAAGAGAAGCTAAATACCATGATGAATGTAGAAGCGCACATAAATATTCAGCGACAAGTATGCAAGTAGCTTTAAGGCAAAAGAAGATAGAACAAGCTCATAGTACATGTTATGAAGTCATGGCTGAATATATTGCAAGAAACATAATCATTGAAGCAAAAGTAGACTGTATGATTATTCTTCGTCAAAAGTATCTGGCATATATGCAGGAAAAAATTCCATCAAGACAGATAAGCTTAAGAAAAAGATGATAAACCATTTCTGACCAAAGTTAAAGTTCTGGCTACCAGATCATAGAAGTGAGCTGGTCAACTCCAATCATATTAAAAAAAGAAGCCATTTAAACTGCCTTTGAATATGCTTCATTAGATTACAGAAAACTTGAGGATGTTGGATCTTTATTGAATTGTACCGCGAATAGAGAAAATGCACATCCTGTTTGATACTAGAAATGTTTTTTAAATGAGTTTGACAGCCGTATCACCTGAGTGCACACTACCACTGATCTACCATTGTACTGAGGCTCCTATTCACCAACCATTTAAGACAGGTGTAACTGCCGCATTATTCCACTCGGACATCCTGACCGACCCGGGTGGTCTGCCTTAAGTGCTTTGTGTGAATAGGTGCCACAGTGGTAATGGTCGAGGGTTTAAGTCCTGGTAGAGGCTATGTGAAAGTCCTTTAAACTTGGATGCCTGGATACATTTCTAGCCAATTAATTCCAATATACCTACATATTCTATTCTAGTTGCCAGTCATAAAAAAATATGTTTAAGGCAAAACAGAAATGTCCAAATATCAATGATCTTTTCAGACAAATGATCAACGTTGTTCAGCTCACTCCTCTTAGACCGCCTCTTTTACATTAACATAATTACTAAGTGATTTACTAACTTCATAAATGATATAAAAAAACACTTTTCAAATAAATAGTTTGAGATAGCCTTACCAATACAAGTACACAGGCTGCGCCAGGAAACTTAGTAGGTCAAGATTAATCTATAACGGTACCATTCACTAAAAAATTCAACATCTTCAAGTTTTCTGTAATCTGATGAAACATATTCAAAGGCATTATTTAGTTCATCTTTTGCAAACACAAAACAATTTACCGTTGACAGTTTTGGCAACTCCTCAGCTTTCAAACATATTCACCAACCATTTAAGCACGACTTCCGATAAAATCGGGTCGTACACGTTTATGAAAGGCCCCCTGTTTTTAACATGCCGCCTGCTTCTGTCCTGTATTTTATCGCCTCCCCTGATGGTTCTTGTTCAATCCCCCTCCCTATCCAGTACACAGTCTATCTCATGATTGTTCTGTTTCACATGGTCTGGGATTGCACTCTTGTTGATTTGGGTTAGGGATTCTTTCCTCGCTGCATCGGCCTTTCATCTCTCTCACGTGTACGACCCGATTTTCGGCATCGGAAGTCATGCTGAGTGACCTTGACATGCGCAGAGATATTTTGAAAATGGTAACAGGAGTTGCCGAAACTGTCAACAGTAAATTGTGTTTGTGTTGTGCAAAGATGAACTAAATAATGTATATATATATGCATTCCAACACGATGAACTCGTTCAAGGATATTCAAAGGCAGTTTCAATGGCTTCTCTTTATGAATAAAATCAGAGTAGACAAACCAACTCCTATGATTGTGTGTGTAATAAATTAACTTTGGTCCAAAATGGTTCATCATCATTTTCTTAGTTCTACCTCTGGATCTTGATGTGATTTCGTTTTAGTTGCTTTAAAATATTTGAGATTTCTGAATTTGCTGTAGCATTCTCTGAGATAACCATGGCATTTACCATCATATTAATTCAGTCCGTATATTTTTGCATAATTAGTTAATAAGGTATTAATCAAAATAAAACATAAAAGTACCGGGTAATCCCAATCTAGAATACAAATGCTTATATCAATAAAACTAATTTATCATGGATTATTAACAAATAAAATGTTTAAAGCTGCTCATTTCTTTCGTAAACTCAAAAATGAACAAAATTCCTGAAATTGACCTACTAATGTAACCTTGAAGGAGAGGTCAAAGGTCAAATCTGATGTTTTATTTGGATTCCACATACACATGTTCCTATGTAAGGTCAATACAAGTTTTTACTCTAAATTTGTTATCAATCGAGATAAATGCAATTTCATGAAATTTTGACCCGGGGGTGGGGGTGGGGGGGTGGGGGGGGGGGGGGGTGGGGGGTAGGGGTATACGGAGCCCGCGGACTAGTGGTGCTTGGAAGCTCATTAAAACACAAATGAACTGAGAAAACACTACGCCAATATGATTTGCCTTCAATATTCAAGAGTGTCCGACCATAGCTTAGAGTTGTAATATTGCAAGGAACATGTCTCTGTGCATCATGAGATGGTGATGCCCATAGGCACAATAAACCATCAACACGCAGTTAGCGTTTTATTTCCACGGGTGTGATCGTCGCATGCTCTAATGAGCCAATCATAGTTATGGGACTAATCCGAGAACGAACTTAATATTTCACCATGCTAGTCATTGGCCCATATAGTTCATAGTTGGGGATGTAATGTATATTTCCGGCACAGATGAAAAGTTTTAGAATGCATACTTGCTTACAAGTAAAAAGGAATCGTGGTATTCTATTGTTAACATTATAGATAATGTATCAAACGATCAGCTTTCCGGGCGCTCGTTATGAGTTGCAAAACACGTTGATGTTAAACATTATTGGTTCTATTTGAGTCTTGTAACAACGCGAGTTACAGTATACAGGTTTATGTATTATGCTCAATTCTCTTGTCGTTGCATTACATAAAACGCTTAATTCTGAGTACTCGCCACAATTCAGCTGACCCCAATGATTCCTTTTCTTTTCTTAAAGCGTCTTATGTATTATTTTCATCAGTTGAGGTTGTCAAGTAAAAACCAAATCACCTACTGTGCTCAAAGGTAAAAAAAAGGCATGACGAGCGATCGGCGACTGAGTGGTGAGAGTCTAGTGCTCCATAAAAAGTAAGCGCGGCGGTTCATGCATGGAGTCTAGTCCCACGATTGGTGCTCAGCAGAATTTACCCACGTGGGGATCTTATGAGGCTGTTAATTGTAAAGTTTGTACCCAGGTGTGTTGCTGATATTGTAGACACACACATATATATTAACGGTTTAACGATACACACTCCTAAATACATAGACGAGCTATAGAGTTTACATATAAATTGGATCAAAAATATAATGGTACTGATTTTTTATTCAAAATGAATTAAGGGTTTTGTGGAGACGATAATGATTTAGAATTGTCAAAGTTTTATTGGCATTGTCATTTGTCAATAGAGAGCAAGTGGCAACAGTTATACAAATAGTGTATTGGGGTCCAACAGCATATAAGAGGTATGCGGATGATATTGTCCTTTACATGGAATATAGTTTCGAGGATAACATTTCCAATGTTTTTAACTTTGTAATGAATCAGATGAAGTTGTGATTTAACAGATTTGTGATATGGATAAAATAACGTTTGGATTAGATAATGAGATGCACATGTACATGAAATAATATTCGATGTTGGAGTAAATTGTATTTCTACTTTTAACATATTAATTAGATTTCCAAAGTAGAAGCGTATATCATACGTGTACACCTATCTAATGATAAATTATAAAACAACTACAATAAATCAATTAGACATTTTTTCACAATATATGCATACTTGCTTTCATTATATTTTAATGGTCGTAAGTCGCAGCTTAAGACAGTACAAGTAAAATATATGCCACTTTGCCAGTAACATTTCCCTGTTGATATGCTTTTATTCACTGCAGGCTCATTCATTGATACTACATCGAATGTGCATTTTTAATTCCCTATCATCTGCTATTTTGACAGCTTTAGCATTAAAAGATTTGGACCCCACAAAAGCGACGTTTGTGGTGTCCGTGAACTAATCTTAACTACATTAAAACAGTGTGCACTCTATTAATGCACTTACATTGCTTAATTGAAACACATAAAAGATAGAAAGTGATTTATTGAACAATTCAAACGCCAATCACGACCGGCTCATTTAGCTGGATATACATACGGATTCTCCGGATTAGTGCACTCCATGGTGAATTTATTGGATCCACGGGACACCTTGGCAAGGTCAGTGGAAAAAAGTGCTTTATAGTGATGTTCATGAGGCCAGTGTTAGTAATCGTACACGGGATCACCACTGTAAGTACAGGACATGATAGGCCCCGACTGCTTATTCATGACTTCCTTCGTCCAATGTTGTTCTGTTGCAAATGTATACACATCAGTATGGCACTTATATAGTCAGCTGGATGCTTTGGAAACTATTGTAAAATGCAAGAGCTACAGCAAGAAATAAGAAGGCCATAAGATGTATGCCAAACATAGGTTTTCTGCCATCGCTGTATGGATTTTTGAACTTTATGCAATCGTTTGCCTGCCCCATTTACTAGGTATATATTTAGGTTAAACCTATTGAATCAATAAAATCTGTGTGACATCAAGATACAATATTAAACATACATCTAGTCTATAAATTGACAAGATTTATACACATCTCAATAAACCAAATCAATATATGTACAGCTAGTTCTGTTTTAATGACAGAGCATACATTGCCAGAAGTCATTCACAGTGCCATCACATTTATCACTTTTTCATTGCATCATCACAACACCAAAGAGCAAGTGTGAACCATATAACAAAGGTGTTGTGAGTCTCAAATTTCACTTATTGATTGACAATATATAGCTGCACATAATTCACACGTTGTATTCATGTGCTGTACGCTATGTGTATTCATGTATATAATGCTGAACGAGTGACACTGTGAAATGATATATGCAGAGTGCCGGTTTTAGTGTAGAGATTTATTACTATGTGATCGTTTTTGCTCGTCAGTGTACTTGTATTTTGACAACCATATATAGAGTAGTAAAATGATAAATTTCTTATGACATAACAGCAGTATTTATATTTTGCCGGACCCAGCATTGCCACAAATCCGTATCACACAAGTTCCAAGTAGCATGTTTCAAACTTCTGTGAAAATGTATGTCAATGCGGAATACGTGTAGATATTCCGGTGTATGCGGCATTGCTAATGTAATAACCAGGGAAACAGGGCGATACGACCCGACCCGTTTTCCATGTTTGTGATAGTAATAAATTGATACATTCAGGATGGTTTGCCAATATTAAATTTACGTTCAGTTCATGTGATTGTTCATAGAAATATAAAAGTGTCGTATGTATTTAGTACAAGATAGATGCTAATGCACATAGACAATCTTGCATGCTGAAGAATGTGTCATCTGCTCAACAGAAATTACAAGTCAGTGTTGATGTAAAAGAAATTGCAATTTTAAATATTCAGAGTTTCAAATGAAATATGGCCTGGGCAGGGCCGCCAGGCGGTGCATAGAATCGTGTACCTAGGCCAGGAATTCTACTCCATATAGGCACCTAACCCGGAACAAATTGCAACAGAATTGACAACACGTGCATACGTTTCTACACCATCTCTAATATCATATACTAAAAGCCTACCAAAATCAACTATTGCGCAATATTTCTAATTACATACGTCGATTTCAGAATAGTATGTTTATGGAGAATTCTTGCGTTATCAAATCACTAGTTGAGTGCTATCCTCCATATTATTTTATGGTTGTTATTTCAAGAGATATCCACTCTGCATAAAACATTTATATGATGGCATCACAATAGTCATGCCTCATTCTTTGTTTATTTTGATATGGTCAAACCAAACCACTGAGCTATAATATATGTTCCAATCCTTAGATACAGCATTCGTAGTAGTATATGCGAAGGTCATTTTAGGGAAACTCTCAGAGGATGTTCACAAGGGAAACATATTGAAGCTATGTTATATAATGGGTCAAGAAGCTTGTTTACTTCTAAGTTTAAGCTTCTACAAAGCACTAGGCATCAATTTTGTATCATTTCTTTTGGCTAACTTATTTATTTAGTCGACTGAATTCGGTGCCACTGACACCAGCCCGGTTCGTGCTAGTGAGTGGTGACAGGAGGACTAGACTTTCACACTGCCCCAAATTATCGCTAGTGGCCTGGAAGAACTGGCCCATGTCTCAATGTGACTATCAAAGTTGAATCGTATTAGACCGAAAAATGTAACCAACTTAAATTGTAGCTGGTTACAATGTACTTTGACGTATAGTTTAACCAGATATCCGAAAATGGCGTGACTGATATAAAATGTAAATACATTAACTTGTAGCTAATTGAATGATACATTTGACGACTGACAGGTGCTCTCAATCGTCCTATCTTTTTTTCGTCATTACTAGACTCCTGCACAGCCTCTCTTCCAGATGGACTGTCAACTATAAGTGATCGCGTACCATCATGTGGGCTCATTGGCTGATGCTTCGTCGACCACGCTTTTATGTTTACATTAACGTTCAGTGTTTGACAACTCGATTTGTGAATGATATATTTATATTGTTACCCACGGTATGTTTACTAGAGATGCAGCACCTCTAGCGGTGTGAATTGGAGTGTTGGGTTTTGGACCATCACTCCAAAAGACACTGCTAGAGCCGCTGCGACGATGCTTGTGTTTTTAAAATCGTTGTTGTAATCCTTACACCAGCGATTGAGGATAGTGCCTAACCAATCAACATACGTGATACAAAGTTCATATTGTTGACAGACGTACCAGTGCTTGGGTGTATTGCTTCGAAAGTCAGTGAGCAGCTGTAGAACAGACTATGTCGGCATAGGTCTATACTGTTCATAGCAACACTAAAATGACACCAAACCCCTTCTTTGTTCCATAAAACTTTCAAGCTAGTTCTATTTGTGTCATTCCCACAAAAAGATCCAGGTTTTTAGAAAGGGGGTGCACTTTAGAGATCTCATTGATTTTGTATGCACGAACGATAGCGAACATTGAATGTATGTTTAGATCATCCTGGGTTTCTTTATTCATGATTCAAAGAATTTGATGGATACCAATATGTGGTCATATGACTCTCCGAGATTTTCATTCGGCCCGAAGAAGTTGTTGCGAAAACAACGAAAGTCTCGCCAAAATGACATGGTATTGGTTTCTATTGGTATCCATCAAATTCTTTGGATAGCGAACATGTCAGAAATCCTATGAAAATAAGGGATTTTGGTGACGAAAGGGAGGGGATATGCCTCTGCGACCCCACCCCACCGACTCCGGATCTGTCTATGATTCCCATCGCCCTATATCAGAATAAGACACAAATATTCCTGGGAGTTTCCTGTGTATACCTTTCACCTTTTACAGCAAATAGGCCATATTTAAAGTGCATTGTAATAATGGTTTATGAAATTTAATGTTTGTTTTGTTGCCAGAAAATCAGGCTGCAGTACGCATAAAACGTTTAATTACCGACTTAATATAATGCAATTTAAGATGGAATATGAAACGTTGATATATATTTTTTGTATAAGTTAAAATGAATACTAAATATAATAAAGACCACTTTGTGAAAAAAATGAAAATGTAGTATTAACACTATTGCGTACAACACTATATACGCATATACATATATGTTTTTGGTGTATACTTAAATATTTACGATATAAACCATTGTCAGTCGGGTCATTTTTGAGAGAACGGAGCATTAGCGTTATCATCAGAGAGTTGAATTCCAGAGATGAAATGTGCTTCTCACTGTGAGTCTCTATCAAAGAGATGTCCAAAGTACAACGTTTTCCTGTATGCGAATCACCCTTCTGCATTTCGGGCCTGATTTGCAAGTAGCCGTCTATCCTTCCGCCATCTTTATCCCTGTCACGCATGCGCCCTCACCCACCCAATATATCAAGCTCAGCAGAGAAGGTCACACCATTGTGTGTGTTAGACAATAGACGAGAGGGGAGTGACAACCTATAGAGAGGCGTGAGAATGGGCATAGTTATCATACTGTAATACGGCAAATGTTTGTGATCAATTTTAATTGGCTGTGCTTAAAATGTTTGAACCTTTGCAACACAGAACCTATTAAATGTAGGTCTACGTGTAGAGTATCACCATTTTGTTGACGAAACAACAGCAATATGCTTTTATGTGGGATAGAAATACGACCATGATTAATGTTTATTTTATACCTCGACAAGAACGTTTCAAGCAAACTGTCCGACAACTTGATCTTGTAATTACTTGATGTTTGCAAGTTGACAAGTGTTTGTCGCTCGATAACGAGACTCAAGTTCACTCAACACAGTTAGTTTTAGTAAACAATCCTGATTTGAAATATAGTTGTTTTGATTTAACTCGTGTAACAATGGTTATGAGGTACGGAAACCTCGTTAAAAGGCGTGTCCCGTGTACAGGACAGTCATCCCTCTGCACGTAAAAGAACTCACCTAGTTTGAAAACAATAGCTAGTGTGATCCCTCCAAACACCCTTGGCTCAGTTGGTTACCTAACCAGCCAAACAAACAAGAGCCACATTGGAAATATGCATTACATATATATGTACGCTTTCATGTGCTATCATAGGAACATTAGTTCCTGAAGAATATCAATCAATCAATCAATGGTTTGAAATGATGTTGAATTTTTTTTAGTCTTGGGATATAGGCCCCTACATAAATTACGTAATTGGACTTATGATTCCAAGTCAGGTTAGGACTATATCTAAAAGTCTTAACATGTTATGGAGTCATAGGTCTCATGACTTGATTACATATGATATACACAGCATACAATATCAAAGCAATGTTGAAAGTTTTAAAGCTCGCACGATCAATTTTAAGAAGGTCAGCCAGGGTCTCCCAAATCGACATGATCCACTGGTAGGTCCAAGTGAGGAGGCCTGCGCTTGTTGCATGCAGAGATGAGTGACAGTTCTAAGTGGTCGGGGTGGTGGGCTGGGCCTTCGGTACCTCTTTCTGGCCAAAGTTTGTCAACCTTTAGAATTTCCTGCTAAATTATCTAACATTTAGGCCTACAGTCCATCGCAGTCACGTAGCTTGTGCGTTGAAGCGGAAGAATTACGAGGCCCCCTACCAGGAGATCTTGCATCTGCAAGTGCTAACCCCAGGCACTTCTTCTGACTTCTCCTATGTGCTAGTGCGTTCTTAATTATGTTCTATGCAAACGCCTAGGCAGTACAGGAGATGTTGTCAACATCTCTATTCTTGAGCTGAACCACATGCCAAAGCTTAAGCTACTATCGGAGTAGACACTGTTACTGCGTTGATACTTAAGTACCATCGCAACAACCCTATCCTAACCTCTGTGCACTGAAGTCAGAGATTTTGTCCGCCAGCGAGGACATGTAATTGACTCACCATTGTCAAGGTCAAGGCTAAATCTCTGAGCTACATTGATTTTGTCACTTTATGAGATTTGTAGATAAAGCACGGGATTAGTTGGGCAAACGGATATTGATTAGATTTGAAAAATGATTTGGGGTTAGTTTGGTATGTAAATTGACTTGTACCAGTGGTGCCATCTATCAGAGAATGTGCTTTTGATCTACATGGCCCGATTGATGTACCTACAATAAGATGAACATGCAACACTTTACGCACTATCGATCATGCAGAGGGTGTCTAAATAGGGCTTATGGATAGTGTGAGAACGGACGACCGCATTCGGTACCCAAGTGCATGATCCGCGCATGGCATTGTGTGCGGTGCCAAGCTAAATGACCTCTAGTTTGGGTCTGACGGCTTTGCTCATCTATTGCCACTCATAGATTAAAATTTCAAATTGCAACAAATTTAGATTTTTCATCAAATTCACACCGACTTCCTGGCAGTTACTTCGTGTATTCCACCTTGAGTTCGTGGTAGATTGTCGAAATTTCGGCACGGTCAAGGTCGACACGTCACGTCTCTAAATGACTGCGTCACATATAATAGTCTAATGTATGGATTTAAACTGAGTAGTACTAGAGGCCAAACTCGTGGATTTGATGCAAAAGCGGAGCGAAGTGGTCTCATTAAACGAGATGAATATCTTTCTATTCCGGATGAAGTCAACGGTAATTCACGTTGTTTCATGAGCATAAACTTTCAGTAGCAATAGCGTGACTATCTTGTCAATATGTCAAATTCGTGCTGCTTGTAAATTAAGTTCCGAGTAAATGTCCGTGGTGCTTGTTAATCACCTATTGATGTTTTAACTTTTGACATAAGTCATGCTGTACATATTATGACCAGATTATCCACAAAGGCCTACTTTGTATCATGTTTACTGCACGCATATTTTTTGTTCATCTATTTCCCAGTAAGCACACGACGTTGAATCAACGTGATATCAATGTATATTTAACTTAAACTAGTCGGAAACAACGTTGATTCAACGTCACGTGCCCACTGGCTTCTTTCAGAGTTGCTACAAAATGGCGGTTTTATGGGTACAATGTGTTGGGAAGCAACCCTGTATTTGCAAAGCATAAACCACTCACTATCTATATGTTTAATGCGCAATCTATTCCCTTAGTTCTGTCTAGACAAACAACTGGTCTTGATTTTGCATATATGCAATCAACAGTATTTGATGATGTATTGTAGATGGTATAAATAGCATGTGATATTTATGAAACCACGTATCTGACTAGATTAAGCGCAGTTTGCTTTGTGCACAACTGTGATGTTTTATAGCTCCGCCGCTTAGAATTGTATGAGGATGTTTTTATCAAGGAAATGGGATGTGTAAAAATAGGCTAAAAAGGATGTTGAGAAAGAGGCAAAACAAACGGATATAGGATATGCAGAAGCAGGGATGATGTGGGGAAAGACATTGCAAATTGTGAATTCTGACAAGCATTAGTATTGCGACATAGTGACAAAACCACCAAAAATGGGGGGAAAAGAAAAAGAAAAGAAAGAGAGAAACAGAAAGACAAAACGAAAAAAAAGGAAGGGCAGGTCAAAAGTACGTTGCTGTTTGTGTAGTCTGTTAAACATCCTCGGTGCCTATATCAGTTACAATATTGATTTGGCCAACGGGTGTTACACAAAGCGTTTAGTGTGCACGCAAACAAAGGCACGGTGTACATTAGGGTCGCCATGTTTGATCCGCTTCACTCACAGTTTTAGTTACTTCAAACGCCACCATTAATGGTGAACGGCCGCTTACATAAGTGGGGGTTCACTGTCCTTGAGGTACGGATGTCTAAATATACACGTAGATGCACGTCTCTCACAGACAACAGAGCTACACCCTATACCTCCTTGACCCCCCCGAAAAAAAAAAAAAAATCCCGCCTCCCAATTTCCACAAGACGTCAGATTTTCATGTTTATGTGGATCGAGGTAATCTGGCCTTAAGATTTGGAGTGACTTGGCTGGTTCGGTGGGGAACGGGGGCACTTCTGGTCGGTTTGGGGCCGATTTATGTTTTTCTGCCTTTTGTGCTCCTGTTATGGATTATTGATCTGCTAATCGGCATCAAACCACACCATCCGCATGCTTTTCTGGATTGTCTGTTCTTTTTCTATAGCATTTGTAGCATCCTAATGTTCTTCGACTTAACGGTGTTTTCGTCTGCAGCTTTGGGAAGATGTATGGTCGACAGATGAAATCTTAAGTGCCGCCACTACCGTTACAATCATCTTGCCACAGCAAGGTATCATATATCAAATTTTATAGAGAGCATTTTCAGAACAGATCGGTTATTCAAAACAGGTCGATGCTCTATGATAATGCTGTCTTCCTGCAGGAAATGGCACATTTCTGCCTAGTTCTGGCCCAATATAATAATTGATGACACTTCTCTTTGGAGAAGGGATTTTTATTTTTTTCCGACCTGTGGGCGCCCGTTATGGATTATTAAGTTATTGATCTGGACACATCTTTTTGCTTTTCTGGGTCGTCTGAAGGTCGACACGATCACCCACGGTTTCCTCTTAAAGCAGGGCTTGCCGGTGATATTAATAAAGAGGTTCCCGTGTGTTGGTTTGGCATCAAATGCAGCCAGTACACGTAACAGTACTACAGCCCAACAACAACAACAACACCAGGAGGATGAAAGAGGAGGAAGAAAAATGAGGTGGCTGTAGCCGATCATTACTAGCTAATCATTACCATCAAGACAGGATGACTCTTACTGGCTAAGTCATCAGACTGTCACGTGCTATTCATCGATCATTTTTAGTCCAAGAAGCCAGATCACTCTAAATTTGAGGCGATCCACCCCGAAATGACACTTCTGGAGTCTTTTGGAGCAGCTGGAGCTAATATTGTCTATATGAAATTGGGGGGGTCGATTGATAATAACGCATTCATCAAACTAACAGGACGTTGTACCTATATTTCGGGAGAAAGAAAACATAAGATCCGGACCACTACGTCCCAGATCAGCTATTCTGTGTACACTTTGATTTCTTTGTGTTGGTGATTAAACACTGTGATGGTTATTTCGGGCAAGCATAGGAAGTGACAATCGTCATATGCTTTTGTCTCGTTTCATTCGTAGGGTTTCAGTTATAGACCATATTACAGGGGTATTGTGCCATAGTAAGACACGACTTATACATTGATATGAATAGGAGATTTTAGGCTAAACAGAGTTAAACGACTGCGATGTTTACTTAGTATTGATTCGTCTTTTATCTTTCCCTTTCAATAGTCTGCGTGTTTGTTTCGTTTATGTTATACGCAAAAAGAGTGTACACAGATACACTACACTTGACATTGTTACTCCCGCCCGTTTTTGCATACACTTTGTATATCCCATGAAAACAAAGCCAAAAAACGTAAGCTCAAAGTCTCATTGTGTGTATCATCTATTGGGCTGATGTTACTGTTTTATCAGTTCAACAACCCGTGTACGTGATACAATATAACCACGTGGTTCACCCCAGGGAACAACATGCCAACATCACTTCACTCTGCCACATCAATTGTACCGCAAACAAGCCCAAAATTAAACCATATTTCGGAGATACATAAGTGCAGAGTGCGTCTTGGGAGTAAGATGCACCCATTAATAAATTTACATCAAATCAAATTACCATCAGCTATCTAGTTCACACTGTTTTGATAGCATGATTCTGCGCTTGGATTATGGCCTACGTAAGTGCACCTAAAACGATTTCCCCCTTTTTATCTTTCTACAAAATGGATTATTAGATGCTATAAGTTGATGTTTGTTTGGAGTTTTCAAGAAACGTGGACTAATGCACAATTGCAATTATCTAGATACAAAACAACAATCCACCGATGACTATATTGTTGCATGCACTTGCCTATGCCAACACGGATGCATAAATCAGCCGAAGATCATAATGTAGCAAACATGTTGCAAGAATATGTCTGTTTCCAAAAGAAACACCTGGTTTGTGTTAGCATGAATAATATATATTATCAAATATCATTAATACAAATGAGAAATAAGTTTCTATTCTGCAATGGTCAAATGTTCTACTATTTCCCATACAATTGCTATGCTGTTTTTTGTATTAAATCCTTCATTTTCTTGAATCATAGGTAGTAGCTTAAAAGCACATTAATTAAACTAATGATTCACTTTTAAAATGCTATATGGTAACATTTTTAGTAGATATATCTAAAGGTGGAAATCGTTTTGCACAATTCTGATGACATAAGACAAACGCCATCTTGTCTAATAATTAATAGTATGTTACATAATATAAAAGTCATGAGGGTTTTTTGGACAGTTTACTACCATCTGCTATTGTCATCGTCTATATTTCTTGAACTTTCCCTCCCCAGTAAACTCACAGCAAGACAACACGTACATTGTGAAAAAGGAATAAATCCCCTAGTTACAATATGATGTGAGGGTCTAAATGTTTATGCATGAGATCTACAGTGTAATTTTACCCAGTGGAACTTACCTCCAGAATGTACATCGATCCCGATAAAGCCTTGTTGAAAATATGGTGACAAATCGTAGCTCACAAAAGTAAGCAGGATTTATCGTTAAAAACGTGATGTTAATTTGTAGCTAAAGAGGTTCGATTAATCTGTTTAAAGAAAAACCAAAACTAACCAGTCAACCAATCAACAAACACACAAACAATTACAGAATAGGTCATTGACATTCCTGTCACTATATATTTGATTTCTCAAATTATAAATACAAGGGGAGCATACAGTACAAACATCGTAATCAGCAATCTCACTCTCATTATATGAAACTTCATTTGTCTGACCTGCCGCTATTTAACACCTACTTAACACAGCCCAGTGCGCAATCACATAAGCTGACCTGGACTCAAAGCGACGACCTTCTGGTCACCAGTCCGAGATCCTGTCATGTCGTCGAGTCCCACTATGACAAAGAAAGATCATAATTATGATGGCATCAAGTGTCATTGGAAACTTGGAAAGTACTGTACATATTAACATTGTGCCTGCAGTTTCCAGACTGTTTGGTTTATTAAGCCACCATCTATGGTATTGCAGCTCTTGGTTTGTTTGCATTTGAATTTGATGCTGGCTTCAGATAACATTCAAACTGAAGAAAACAAACGATGCGAAATATCATTTGAATTGCAAATTCCAATTCCATTTTTGTGGCACATCAATATTTTGTTGTCATTTGTTGCCATGTAATATGGATAGTCAATATAAGGTCCTAGGTACTGTGAAACAGAGCTCAATGGCCGGTGAAAGGCTAGTGAAATGCTTATATGTATATAATCGAAGACAGGAGTACAGGGACACATCGGCATGGAGATGCTTGCTTACAGGTAACGCAGTGAACAGATAATGAACGATATTGTCTTCGAGGACTGTTGATTGCAACAGAGCCTAGATACACGTTTATAACCCCGTCACTGGGCGACTTCTTAGTAAGGACACACTGTTACAATGTCCATGCATTCCTCATTGCCTGTTTTGTCTTTACCAGATTCTAAAATCCTTTTCACCTGCGCATCTGAGTATTATATACATCTTCATGTTTACATGTGCTTCGACTGTTGTGGGCCATTTTTATGCCCATGTTAAACAAGCCGAATGTTAAAACAGGCGTGAGAGAAAACAAATGTTTGGAGATGTCATTTGACTTGCAAATCCAGATTCCATTAGTGGGTGGGATTGGGCACTTTCTCAGGCGGTGGGGAGGATGTCTCGGCACACTGATTTATGCCACTTTCGGGGCTTATTGTCTGGCGGGGTTTTGGTGGCACCGTGAGCTGTCTTTGAGCGACTTGAGCTACTTAGGAATTTACAATTGACGGGTCGTGTTAATACCGGTTATTTGTGACGAAAGGACGACTTAATATTCATTGTATTTATCATTTGCTTTTGAACATTTTATGCTTCAGTGTATATTAGTTCTCTTGTATTCTCATATTTCTATTTTGTTTTTCAAAAATGCTGTTCTGAAATATACGCAACGTTTGAAAAAATGTCCAAAGCAATATATGAAAAGTTATTAATGTATCCTTAAGTACACATGCCACTACGTTTGGTGCAGAATTGTCCTCGTTGGATTTGTGCAAACCCTATAGGTTATGCAGCTGATATCTACATGTGCAATGTTAGCCTTGTACCAAGAACGTAAATTTCTACTTTACAAAACGGAAATTCTTAGTAGATACCGATGAATACACAGCGTTGTTACATGCATTTTGATAAAAAGCGAAACAGAAAAAAATCGACCTGCTAACAGACAATGCCCGTGGCATGTAAATCGGTACCAGTTCCTTGATTGGTGTTTATTTTAGGACACCATTGGAATTGGCTTTTATTTTGTGTCCTGTATTTTCGCCCACCTTCACGGCCCGGGAGGGACCAATCTACATGTTAATATCCACAGTCCCAGTTTGCAGCCATGCCGGTTATTGGACGCTGGGCAGGGAATTTGGGGTAATAATGAAAAGCCATGTCAGCGTGCGCTCCACTGTTTGCGAGGAGTCGAGCCTTGACCTTTTCCTTGTCATCGCACACTGAGTAATGGTGTCATGTCTCATCATTACAAGTCACACCCTCTAACTCTTGCAGCATTGGGAGGTGTGTGCTGTTATTAATTCTTTGTAGCAGTACGTGTTTCATTTCCGCCTTTTCATTTGATTGTATAGCAAAATTCACCATAGGTAGCTGGGTAAGTAAGTACAAGCGGTACCCGATACATTTTCTTGAATGTTTCTTACGCATGGTTACTCAAAACAAAACAATACAAAAGTTTGTCTGTTGAATATTCATCTGCTCGAGTTTTGTATACTTATAAGTGGGTTTAAACACCACTTTCGAGCCAACGAATTGAAAGTACCTCGATGTCTATCAGCATTTCACAAGGTTTTCTTGGCAGCAGACTTACAATACATGCATACTGATATACCATACTGCGGGCAGTAATAGAAGTAATGAAACAAAAATGTGACTTTAAGACAGACACGTCTTTAGGGAACTGCATAAACTAACCTTTGATCTCTCTCATTTCTTAGCTTTAAAAGTCATTGTGCCATTGGCAGGCAACGTAATGTCATTTAGAATATGCAATAAGCTAATGAACATTTCTGATAATTGCAGAGAAGAGATATTTATATAGAAAGATCTATAGGAAAAACAGAGTCATCGGGGCATATCCTAAATTGCAGTATTGCTAGGCAAAATGGATTTGTTCGTAAAATTGTTTAATTATACGAACTACTTTTTCCAGAACACGTCTTCCAAGTGCACAAAGAAAAGTAGCTGTAAAAGCACTTTTTATCACCTTATGTTTAATGCATGGTACATGAGAGAAAGAAGAGTAGATCCCTCGATGTGCTTGACAAGTGTGATATCACAAGGGGGTCGTCAACCTTGGTATAGATTTAGTTTTCAAACCTCCAAGGTGACTTATCATTCTCATCTTGTACAGAATGAGCATAATCTTTTACACATAAGCATACAAACAAGGCCATGCTAAGCATTTGGCGGGGCTCAGTTTTTCTGTTCACAAGGAAATTCTCCAATGACTACATTGGTTAAATGACTACCTTTGTGAGGATTCTACCAGAAGAAAATATGGGACTCCATGGGTTTGGCTGAACCAACGAACCCCCTTGAGCACGGGCTTGATGGAATAACTTCCCTTGTGTGTTTATTTGCTTTTAATTATCAAAGGTTCCCCAGTGACTTTCATCACAAGAAGGACGAATGATTCTTTTAAATATGAGTAGAATTAAGTGAATGATTTGAATTAATGTGTTGTACATTTAAACACAGCTAGACTTTGGCCCCTTCAGTATGAAGAAGTCACGAAAATGGACAGCGTATTTCTTGTACTTATCCAGCAATTGACATATATTATTCCTCATATATTTCGAGCTTGTAATTCCATTGGCAAATATTGAATCCCTGCATGTGCAGTGTAAAAAAGATTACCATAGACTAATGGTATCTTTAATTTACAACCGTTGACTGCACTATCAGGGATTCGAGCGAGAACTCAAGAATTCATTGAACGTCGTATAAGTATCTTTTCTGCTAACGTACAAAACTGTCCGAAACATAGATTAAAGTCTAGGATGAGTTCATTCAAGTTGTGTGTGTGTGTGTGTGTGTGTGTGTGTGTGTGTGTGTGTGTGCGTGTGTGTGTGTGTGTGTGTGTGTGTGTGTGTGTGTGTGATGTGTGTGTGTGTGCGTGTGCGTGTGTGTGTGTGTGTGTGTGTGTGTGTGTGTGTGTGTGTGTGTGTGTGTGTGTGTGTGTGTGTGTGTGTGTGTGTGTGTGTGTGTGTCGTGTGTGTGTGTGTGTGTGTGTGTGTGTGTGTGTGTGTGTGTGTGTGTGTGTGTGTGTGTGTGTGTGTGTGTGTGTGTGTGTGTGTGTGTGTGTGTGTGTGTGTGTGTGTGTGTGTGTGTGTGTGTGTGTGTGTGTGTGTGCTTTGGGTGGCATGAGAGTGCGGGGGTGCGGGGGGTGTTCTACGCCGGGGTAGAATTATATGTACACGTACATACATAGCATCCATGGTGAGAGACGCATGAGAGTAATGAAACACTAAATTACAAAACCTAAACCCACGTGAAAAACACTATGTCACACATGTACGATGTTAATATATACGTAAAGTCATATTTAAATGAAAATAGATATTATGGAGTAGTGTTGAATCCAAAGCACCTGTTACTAATGGGCACTAAATATGCAATAAAAATCGAGGTGGCCTTCAACTGAGGGTCAAAGTCAACTTAACTTTTTCAACTACATTGTATATGAGTGCTGCATTTCTTAAATTGAAATCTATTGAATGGAAGCAAGCTGATGTTAATGTAATTGCATTGTCCTGAATTGAGTAATAATTGAGCGTTAAAGGTGCAATGAATCATATATCAAACCAGCATTTGCCCTTGTCTGAAGAATTATGATAAAGGTATAACTGATAAGCATTTAGAAGAATATCAAAGTCAATTATATTCTCTCTCTCTCTCTCTCTCTCTCTCTCTCTCTCTTCTATGGCAAGCAAGAAGAGAGGAGGGGAGAGAGAGAATATAATCGTATCCACAAGCAAACTTGGGAAAAACACATTCAAAAATATCAAAGTCAAAGGCATGTGATCAGCTTCTGGATTCTGTGTTCAAGCATGTCGAGAATCAAAAAGTTCTGGTGAAATGCTTAGGAAATTGAAATAGCTCTGCGGATCTGCTACACGTAAATCATCCATGCCGCAAGATGATTCCGCGCAACCCAATGACGGAAACTTTTTGGACGGGGCGTGCGGCACTGATAGTGGCACCGCGCGGCATGGAACGGCACAGATTTCATGCCGTTTTAAATCCAATGTGTATACACATGGATCATACAATGTATATAGAGGATTTGATTAATGTTTTTCAATAGTTATCACTATATCTGGATTCTCAACCTAAGACAGTAATCACAAGAAGCACGATAATGTACTATAAAGTATGGTAAAGGTACACATGAACTAAATATTGTTGAAATGTGTAGAAAACATTATCATTTGCTACCCTCGGCATGCAATTAGTTGATTTAAGTAATTGGCATATGATTGATTAGGTTCATGATGACATTATTTAGCATTTCAAACAACCTAAATGCATCAACGTGCCATTTGAAAGATATGGCATGCGTTCGGGTGTGGAACATTTTCCCCCCTTGTAATCGAAAACCATTTCAACTTTGCAGAGGAAATGACATTCGATTGTAGGTGAGTTCCAGGTTCGTGTCTCACGGTTTTGTGCTACTGTTTTGTAGCTGACCTACCATGTGTTGCTATGGATATGCAGTTGAAAGTAGCAAAAAAGGCGTTCACATACGTCACAAACTGTTATTATGTATACCAATGCAGTCGTTCACTGCGGCAGTATTTATGTTACCATATATATGCTGTTAACATTCGAGGGTCCTATTACTTTAGAAACACTTACTTATTGTTTAACTCTAACACCCACAAAACCAATGTATGGACCAAACAATGGGGGGATAGAGTAACACACACTAGATGTAGAGTTGAAAAAAAGGTATTGCAAGTCATGAGGCCATCAGTTGTAATTTGAAACTTATAGACTTGTCCCGCAGCTGGTTATGCAGTTGCTGATAAGGATTTTGGTCCAGTATGAGATGAGCTCTTGCCATATATCATTGAATAGAGCATATTGCAACCGGAAATTCTGATTATACAGAACTTATATTAGTTAATACATTGTATCGTCAGATTGGTGTTGTTAAGGGCAGATCTATATTTTACTCGGTTATTTCTCATCTCCAATTATGCTGTAATTGAGCAACAAAAGCCAAATATACTATCATAATGCAGAATGCAAATCGACTTGTCAGTGACATATGACTACTATTACTATACGCCTAAAATGGTAGTTCACTTCCATGAGGAGAAAACGGTATTCTATTATTTACTGTTCTCTTCTAAAAATTCTATGTTCTCTGCCGTTCTGTTCTATTCATAATGTTAATTTGTAGTTTATGATTTTATATCCCCACCACGCAGGATCAAACGACTCTACATACTATGTCTATTTAAACTTCCCGGAGAGTATACCACACATTGCAACTATTGCGGAAATGTGCTTGTCACTCACATTAGCGTTCACTGGCCTGACAGTTTAGGGGTGAGGTTTCTTAACTCCCGTCACCAGACCTGATCGGGAATCGAACCCACAATGATACCCACTCCCTATCCACTGGGTTACTGGAATACAACATATAACATCTCTGTCAATTATCGTATGCAGAAAAAGATGCAAATGTATAAACCTTCACTCCATTGATAAAACATATAAATAATAGACACAATTATCATATAAAGTAGATGTACACTGTCTCTAGAATATCGACAACCTAAACTTACAGATAGATGTGTTCCCGTTTAAAGAGAACTCTAACTCGAAAGTGGTGCCTCGAAAGTTAATGATTGGGACAAAATGCCGCAAGAGCATAAAACACAAGGCTCATTTCTGCTGACAGTTTAATGACGTGTAAACATGTACACGCCACGTTTTAGCAGTAGGCACAGTTTACACCAATCATGTGTTAAGTGGTGTATTGTCATTTACACATAATAAATAAGTGTTTCAGGCGGTCTATTCTACTGCTGCAGATGTTTGTCTATGCACATAAACCAGTTAGGGCAGTTACAGCTGACATCTTGATGGTGCACACATGACACTCTACATTACTAGAGTCAATAGTGCAGCACATTTTGATATGTGGGACAGACGACTCCATATTTACGACCGGTAGTTCCAGTCGGCATACGCTGCAGTGCCGTATGTCTTGCTTTGGATACCAGGTGCTATGTACATCCCCTTATAATTGCTTGGACACAGTTCACAAAGCGTATACCTCGTGCATTTCCTTGGGCTGGCGTACGCACTACATGTGAGGTAAATATAGGATACATGTCAGTTCACTTACTAGTCTTACACACACTGTCGGCTGCTTCATTCCATTTCGTCATAACAGGGAGATCCAACGATGTATCTTAAACAGCCTTGTAATCATTTACACCACGCGCTTCCTCACCATCCTCACAAATGAATCAGTCACTGCAAACTGTATCGTGTAGGTCATTATGCTGTATGGTCTTGGAGATCAAACTGTCCAGCTTATAAATTAGTTTAGGTTGCTAACGATCGGTGCTGTAATGCTTGCATTTAACATGTGTGCACTAGTGTGCACTAGTTCGATTGAATTGCTTTGCTGCTAAAGCAAATTTCAGCCACTCTCGATTGTTGAAAAACAACCGTTACTACCTTTACAATTCAATTTCAATTTAAACATTTGTATGTCTCAATATTCTCAATATGCTACACCAGAATATACATATTATGACTAAGGCACTGTAAAAAAAAGTGACAGCTATAGTGAGCATTAACCATCACACACTCCCCATAAAGCCATGCCACAAACCCCACCTCCAGCGATCCAGAGGCTCAACTAGCCTGGGTATATCACGTCCACGTGTCACAGGCGGCTAAATGCCAGCGAGAGACGCATGCTCCGGGGCGAGGGATTAGGCTGATGTGGTGTGGGGTTGAGAGATGAAAGGGTTAAGCTTTCCACGAGCTCTAATAGGATTGTGTATGCGTATCAAGCACGCCTTATGGCGGATGTTCTGTATCCACTGAAATGCTGTATGGATGCGTAATTGATGTTTATGGTCAAAGTCTCAGGTGTCTTGTAGGCCTTGTCCCTTGTAATGTTTTTTGTTTTTGTTTTAAGTTTAATTATTGTATCTGCAGTTCATAGAGAGATGAGTATATGAACGTGTAGGCAACGTGTAGGTGAACGTGTAGGCAATGGTGTACGTTCATGCTTCTTCACGTGTGGACAGGGTACAGGTCAAGCGAGTGAACGTTAATGTGAGTGATTAGCGCTGCGGCCGTGATGTGCTGGATACTTCCGGGGGAGTTGAGAAAGATATAGAATGACAAGAATACCAATGACCTAGTGCAGATGTTAAGTCGCTAGAGCACGACAAACTGTGAATTGCGACCATAAATAAGCAAATTTACATTTACATTTACGCGTTGGACTCAGAAATTAACATTATGTCACATGTTGTTGCCATGCCATATTTGATGCACATTAGATATAATCCAGTACATCCGCAATGTATCCTTCAAACGTAGTAAACAGGACATACGAATATAGTGAAAGAAAACAGGTGATTTTACATCAGAATACATCTAATGCGTCGTTCCGACAGTCACGAATGTCCACCCCGAAACCTTTATGACTTATGACAGACGCAAAGGGAAATATAAATCTACATTTCAAACACACTCATGTGACTAGTCAATGAGCAGATGACAAAAACACAACTTGTTCATTTCAATATTTAGGACTGTATGACCCTAGCTTTAGGCACATGTATTTTTTCTAAGTGCATTTAATAGCAGCTATTCGTAGCAGACTGTGACGTTTTGCCATCGTTTGTTTCATAACCACAAATAGAAGCAAAACCTCAAAGAAGATACATTAGCCTCCTTTCAGTTCTATACTTTCCAAGACATGTAAGAGCATGATATACAAATATAAATCCAAACAATCGAGCGTACATCAACATTGTATTGTCAATATAATGCGTCGATTGACATTTGCAGACTTGTCAATAACATCGTTTTATACACGTTAAATACATCGATATCTATTGGAGTGTATTTTGCAACACTATAACACAACAATTTGATTCATAGTTTTTGCATGGATTTTTATATGTGTGTTAATTTCCCTGGCTGTTATATATAGAATGTTACAAAAGATTGACATTGCATTGATACTTTGTCATAGACACATGGTTATGTGATTATGCTTGCTATATAAAACTAAATAATTAGGTCTAGCTTCAAAATATTAAGAAAACCAACTAATCGAACATTCCGATTTCATATGAAGTAGAATTGCCAAAATCAATTTCACTAAACCACGTTGAAAACTTTAAGAAAATGTGTCTTGCAAAACATTATGACATTGCCATGCAACTAAATCTGGTGACATAACAAAATGTCCTTTATATATACAGATCATGGCAATCTCTCCCATCTTATCAGACGAGATGTGTGGGCGATATGTGGGCGATATTAGGTGCTGCAGACACCGGTGGCTCTGCATCCTGATAGGCCTTTATATGAATGGCCATCCATCAAAAACGGAACCCTCCAGACACCAGTAACTTAATACTTGGCCGGGTGCAAGTGCAGTAGAACCTCCACCTCAGACCACCTCCGCAGAGACCACCTCTGTAATAAGACCATTTCTCACGTCCCCAGTCCTTGGTTTAAAGATATTTATTTGCTATACAAATACAACAAAGAGATTGGGCAATGGCTAACAATGCGTTCATAGCCCTCCATGAAGATACCAACGCAAAACTCTGCACAGAGAATCCACAGTAAGTAAACACGTCAATCTCCGACGGGTACGTTTATACACACGGCTATAAGGCATTCATTTGACAGCGATGACCAGCGAATAAAATACGTGTGTTGATTCGAACTAACACAAGTCCACTAAAGACGATATCCACCATCACCACCAACCTCACTGTTTTCTCGCCAAGCAGGAGGACTGGCCATTACAGAGAGGAACGCGCCCGTCCACAAGATATATGAAGCAATATCATTAAGTCGCCGGCTCATTCCCGCGTCAAATCCAGCCATCTATTAAGTCACCTACACGCGGCAGCGGCGAGCGGGACTCTAACCGAGGTTTTGGGGGCCACATTCTATATGCTGTAGATTGTCATTGAACTGTGAAAGGTTGAGTTTGTGTGTTTTAAGTTAGCCAGTCTCCTTTCTCATCTCAGGATGTCCCTCTCTTGTCCGTTCTTCTTCCTCCTCCTACTTCGTATGTGCGGATGTGATATTACCCACCACGTGTATAGGAAGACATACATCATGTTCTATTTTAACATGTTCGTCAAGCTGAATGTAAACATGCTCTTCAAACATGCCAAAAGTAAAATGCTCTATGACAGTAACACACACTGCTTTCAGTTAAGAGCATGCGTGTTGTCGTTGTGGACGTTCCCTGTAGCTTATTTTGGTAAACATGCGCTCAGTTACTGTAACTTATAGTATATGCGTTTGACCAAGCCCACCTGGAGTATATGAATATTGTACACTTGCACAGTATATGTTACATATAGAAGTAATCTTTCAAGTGTTACAATGGGTACTTATATACATCACACATACCACACAAACACACAAACACACAAAACACACATGAGTCCCCCTCCAACATGGCTCCTGTCTACGACTAATTCGACCTATAAGTGAGTTACACGCATGTATTTCTGCAGCACATAATACAGAACATGACATCGCCACCCAGGTCACGTAACGCCATATGCGGCAGTCTCCTTCAACACGGTAATGATATTTTCCTAGGATACGACTAAGAACCGTCGTCCTGCAGGAAACAGGTCTGGTTAGTCCAACAGCTGGCAACGTTCTATGTGCATTTTAGGTTCAGAGAATCACTCTTAATTCATTATTTGATGTAACATGATTAGGACTTTATGAGGAGTGAGGGTGGACTTGCAGCAACCCAGCAGATCTTTCAAAATTCAAGATGGCGTCCAAAATGGCAGCCAAATAGAGGATTTTTAAGGTCTGGTTTTGTGGTCAGATGCAAATGTGATAAACACCAAACACAGCGTATTTCTCAGAAAGCACATGCACGTTAACATTTGCACAGTCATTTTGTTTGTATTTGGCGACATGAAAGCAAAGAAACAGTAGAACCTCTGATGCGACGACGCATATACAGAAAGGAGGGTGATCCAAGGCTTTCATAAAGAGACCGCTGCACACCTCGGTATAAAGAAAGACCACCTCACTATATAGGCCTCTCTTACGAGCACCCCTTCTGTTACCCCATCCCACAAGTTCACAACGTGAGGTCTCAATATGGATGTTTTACAGCTTCTGCCCTTTTAAATCTCACGCATTTGTGCGCTTCTGTGGTCGAGTGGATGGGGAGCTGGTACAGGTCATTCAGTAGACAGCGTGAGTGATTGTATGAGTGGTTAGTATTGTGCGCGCTGAATGTGTTGCAGATGCAAGTGTGTGAGCAATGGTCAATTGTTCAAGAAGTGTGCCAATGACCTGGTCTCAAATGTAAAGTCGTGAGAACAAGACTTTAATCACGACCATAGACTACCACATTTCAATTCCTTTTACACACTTACAGAACATGCCGTGAAACGCATGCCCCCATATACGGCATTTGTTATAGTGTTAGCCCTCTTAAATACGGTGATTCCTCGAGTGTCCAGGGGGTGGGCGGTGGGTGGGTGGGGGTGCCTTACAGATCGGCACGTGGCATAGTCACGCCCCCTCGCTCGCTCACCATAAATCTCACTATATCACCGCGCTCCTCACCAAGTCTCATCAAAACGCCATTTCTCTGTGGCCGGTAAGATCTATAGGCATGGTAATGGGCGTCTTACACGGCCGCATTCAGGGGCAAAGCCGGCACCGGCTCAATACAGACCTACATCGTCGGTCTACGGGAATCTATTTTTATATATATATATATATATATATATATACACATACAATATATATATATATTCAGTGCTATATATATATATATAGCCGTGAGATATGACGATGACAAACCCAGCGCACGAGGTTTCGCACTGAGCGTGGGAATTGAAATTTTAAAAATGCATGAATTTTCACAATTGTCTGCACACCTTGGTTGTGTGTTTGTGCACACTGTTGTAGATGGAGAGGGTTAAACGTCAATATAGAGAGGGGGGGGTGATGCTGGTTGTTGTATGGAATTGTTTAGTGGGTCAGATGTCTAGAACCAGCTTTTCACATAGGCGATAATATGCGAATCTATGCAACGCATCAACACGTATTGTGCTATGGCGTCAACTTGGGCGTATTGAGGCGGCATTGAACGTTGTAAAAATGCATGATTCGACGCGTTGCTGAGCCAAACGAAGTGTTACTTATATGAGCGAATGTTCTGCGACCCACAGACGCAACATAACTATTTGTAACGAACCTAAACCAACCAGTATATTCGTCAACGAATTTTGAACAGGTTCAAAATTCTCTGACGAATATGTCTGTTCGCCATTGCACGTACGTAGAGCTACGTAGGTAGAATTCGCTCATGTGTAAGGCGGGTTTAAGAGTCACTAATTTGATGATTATTTTAACACATGTGCATCCTATATAATACAGAGACAGAATAGGTCTTTCAACATGCAATCGTTTTAGTTTCGTTAGTTTATAACAAGTTTGAATTCATTTCTTTTGCTACTGTTATATACTGTCACAAAAGATCTAAATGAATTTCAAAAGTTATTAATTTAAGATATGTTTTAATGGTTAAACGTTCTCGAGTTACACTCCTCTTCAAATCAAGCCAAAATATAGAATGTTATGTTAAAAGTATATAAAAAGCTAGACTCACAATTACACGATGTTTACAATTAATGAAAACACCTAAATTCTCAATATAAAATGCTCATGTCTTCAAAACTAAAATTAATGACCTGCTCTACGGATTTGCCAGGTACCCACATTTATGACCACGTGTCTTATGCCAATCCGTGGATACAGTGAAATAATGAAACAAGTAGAAAAGGAGGTATTTGCATTGCACCTCTATTATTGATATGGCACCTCGAGACACTTTTGGTAGAGTGCCCTTAGTGCACTCGTAGGGGTTCTCCATCAAATGTGAACACTCGCTTTATCATCACACTTCTTACTTTATCATTAAGCACCCCCACCATTCGGTGACATACGCACATAATGGGATTCTATGATGTATATGAAAATACCAGTGAAGTTGGCAGTGTAAACACAAACCTGCTGTCAGACTGCAATTACAACATGGCTTTGTGAATGTATAAACTATTTAACTTACTTGATACATTTGCACAATATAGTAACTCGTTGTACAGTAAATGATGCATATGACAACAGCGGATATGCACCTTCATTGCTCACGAGCAAGAACTTTCATGCTAATTTAAGTGAACTTTAGCAACCCTCCCTAGTGGACATTGAGCTTGATTGCCCGTTGCTAGCTGATACGTTGGCACAAGTTTTCAAGTTTTAGCGTCATGATATCGTGAATTGGGTTGTTTATCGAGCGTTGCATGATATGTTGAATTTATGGCTATCAAATGACGATTTCGCGTTACACTGCTTGACTTTATAAATCATTCTGATTCAAAACTCATTACTGGAAAAGTGTACTTAGTCATTTTATATTCCATTTGAATGTGTTGCTCTAGTTCTGTGTGTACATGTGTTGTGACGTGACAAAATTAACTACATTGGAGAACTTGTGCCTATTGAGGTCTACAATTTGTCCAGCATCATTTCTATACAGAATTGAACCCACACCATATACACCATGTTCAGTCCCCGCCAATATTGCTTTCCAAATGAATTTTTCCTCTACATCCTATGCATCAATCGCATTAATAAGATACACGAAATGCTTCCATTACATTAGTAAGATATGCTAAAAGAAGCAAGTAAACATCTCAAATAGATCTGTACACGGCATCACCTCGTGCTAGGCATCTCAGGTTATTAAGAGGCGCATTTACAAATGAAATAGGCCTATAATATGATGACGACCTTCTCAACATTGAGGGTCCCTAGCTAGCTGCAGGCAAGTCAGCCTCTATCTTAATTTAACAGTGACCAAAACGATATAATTAAATGGATATACGTTGTTATTATTGTTCAATATGTGTCTAATGCTGTCACACAAGCAGCCGGCAATGCTACGGAGCACACGTGCAGGAGAGCGGAGGGCTCCGCACTAACGACACAATGATTGATGTTCCGAGAGGGACTTGTTAATGTTCACATCATCTTTAGGTTGTACTCACAAAGGGATGCCTATTTGAGTTATTTCGTGCTACCCTGTGATATTCTAGCATGTTGCTAACGTCTGCTAATGATGTTGCGATGTTGCAGAGAAGCTGTATAACACCATTGAAAGCAGACGACAGCAAAGTACGATCACCTAATCCTCAGATTGGTACCATGTCGGCTGATTAGCTTCTCATCTATCTGGATTCATACTTCAACACTCAACGCCATTCATTCAGCGTAACATGTTACACTTGGGGAACATCTAGTTTCAATAGTATAGCTATAGACAAGCAAATAGTTCTGTCACCCAAATCAATTTAACCAGTTACTCTGCAACCATTTCAAGGAGTTCCCGCCTATCTCTCTAACCCTACCTAATGTAATGTGCATTTACGCTAACGCCTCATGCATAAAAGACATATCAGCCGTCCCCAGATAACCGTGTATCGTGTAAACGGCTCCGTAATGTTCCGCCCGTGACGGCAGATGAGAATTAGCCACGATACACACGCTCGACACGGGGACCATTACCTCCTGCTAACGTGGCCGGGGCGGGCGTGGTGTAACATGCCCAGGCTGTGGAGAATGCGTGCGAGGGCGCACTTAGCCAGGTGCTAACGGCAGCACCTTTACGACTTTGTGACATGGGGTTTTGCCATATCGATGGGTTTTTTTACACAAACACGGCCGTATTAGGTTACACTGGCGCAAGTCAGGAATCCGTGAGGTTCGTGCTTGCGAAGCTGTGAGCCAATGGTGGACAATTGAAAGATTGTTGTTACGGTGGGATGGAATCAGATGAAAAGATTGACAAAACGCGTCACTTGTCCTCTCTACACTCGCGTATATGACTGTTAATGTCCATCTGATTTTGTCTTACCGTCTCCCTCTAACCGATTGACCGTCTGCCTGCACGGGTGTCTTTGTTAGTCTAAATTCATCTAGTTTTCTCAGTTCATTTGAGATACAAATCTAAAATGTACAGGGATTGCTCAATTGACAATTACCTTAGTAGTCAGATGCAAAACATAACACTGGAACTCTACTGTGTCAATGTATGACTATGTACAATGTTAACTTGATGTTTCACCCCCTCCCCCACCGCTGGCCCACCCCCACCCCACTGATTTGCCCTCTGTGATCTGCATTGGCTGTTCTTCAGTCACGTCCCGGCCTTTCTGCACCCGTCCTGATTTGTTACTGATCTGTGCAGTCTGCATCAGCGCAAATAACATTTGCATGCAGAATTCAATTGCAACTTGTGGGAGTACATGCGTTTGTCGCTTCCCCGTCTATAAATGGAGGTGAACACATGATCTAACGTAGTTTATCTTATCAATTTGCAGAGCTTGGAAGCAGATGACGCACTTCCGGTGAGCTCCATGTTACACTTACTATGGTGTCACGTGATCTTGATGCATGACTCGCTTTGGTGGATTATAATGACGTCACTCGTCGGTCGATAGCAGACGTTAATATGACAAGAGCTCCACTTGTATAATAATCCATTGTACATACACAGAACGGTGTTAATAATTAAAAGAATGTCTTATTCATAGGCCCACTATGTGCTGGATGTGGGAGAAACGCTTTCAATATATTTCGTGATTAGAAATCATGTTACTGCTGTCAGCAGATGTCTACCTTAATACATGCTTGTTTGAACAGCCTAATGTTTAACGGCGTTGTGGCAAAAATATGGATAAGAGAGGGCTAAAAAACTGAAACTCATACCATACCGTTTTCATATCATACACCCAGGCAATAACAAGCGATGGCAACCCGAGGATAACATATTATAATTTGCAATAGGAGACAAAAGCGGAGCGAATTTACGTCGCGCACAATTCTTACACCTGCTGGAATATTCAATTAGGCAAGCAGTTGTAGCCACTGTCTCTCCGTACGTCTGATGTGAATTCAACAACTTCCAACTGCAATCATAGCCATGCTACACACGCATGCGCACAAACAAGCTTTGGCAATCGTGTATTCATCTGGTAATGGCTTGCCTACTTATGTATTGTCTGTATTCTGTTAAGTGCATGCTATTGTTCTTCTCATGCTCAGCTCAAGCACAGTAAAACTCTCAACTTGAAGTCAATCTGTATAAAAATGCATCACTGTGGCATGTTGAAATGTAAGCCAATGTCTCATTTCGTGTTTTCGTGCAGACGAATAATGTTAAGGATGCATGTTGAAATTCCATCTACTTCTCAGGCATGAGTCGTCCCCTGAGCACACATCACCCGGCTACATAAGCTGCAGCTTGGGTGTATTGAGCTTTGCCCTGAGACCACGTGTACCTCACCACCAGACACGGAGACCTTCCCTGTTGACATTCACGCCAGGATCGGGTTCGGTGAATAGTCATCTGATTGCAAATGCATGATCATAGATATGGTCACGATGACTTTCAGCTCAGAGTGTTCTTTTTAAAAACTTTCTTTGCCAATGGGGTGTAATTTTCTATTCCTCCAGTAAAAGTGGCACAAATGGGGTTTTGATCAAAGCTGCGCATATCACGGCGTTGAAAGCTACATTATAGATAAAGCTGACGTGAGGCAAATTGTAATGAAAAGCGTTTATGGATTTGGTTTATAGAATAAGTGCAGCAGTGACATAAATATCTGATGTATTTGACCTTTGGCGCATGTCAACTGGCGGCCATTATGGTTGACATGCGCAGTTGGGTAAAGTGGTCACGTGACACGGGATTACATGAGGGCGAACAAAGAACGTACAGCATAATCGGATTGCTAGTAGAATAAAACTATTAAGTGGTTTTGTCATATGACTGATGCTACGTGCATTTGTAATGAATGAAGTTATTTTGCAAATAACGTGAGTATTAAAATGGATTCCAACAAGAATTTAAAATTAGTTTTCAGAAGCACAACAGTGTCCCATATGAAAAATGCAAATACCACTTACATGTGAAATTATGCCAAGTAAGACTTATCAAGTTTTAACTCATTGGAATGGTGAGTGCAGAACGAGTTGTACAACCTCCCGATGATGGAGTGATCGTGTTGTAAGGGAATTGAAGACAATGAAAGGGGATTACAACGATGATTGCGTACATGATGGAAAAGTCCCGCATGAAAACTCAACACTCAAAACACCCCAATATGCAAATCATGTGTCTTATATAGACCTATATATCAGCTCTCATAACAGCTGCTCGGCATTAAGTCTGCTGACTGGTCCTCAAAATATGTAAGTCCTTTTCTGGCAACAAGACCGATACCGCGGTCCCCCAGCGACCCAAAAATGCCTATTGACCTAGTTGCGAAATTTCCACCTGCCAGGTGGTGATGAATGCTGCCGATAGGGGGAGTGACGAGCAGGGACGCAGGAATTAAGCATCACTTTCGGGGATTCAAATGTATTACAATGGTTATAAAATATTATATAACGGGAAGCAAATGCATCAATAGATGGCTTTGAAAATAACACGTTCTTGAGATCCTTATCCAAAGTCACGCTACATGTAACCAATGTTTGTCAAATAGGAAGGGCTAAAGAGGCGCCATGGCCTGACCAATAAAATATATATATATATATATATACAACCAGCATAGTTTGCACTTCAATACGGACAGTAACATATATAAAGCAAAAACCACTGATCACTTTCAGAAATTGCCGTAATTGTATGAATAGTCCATGGGGCTCATACCCCTCTCCCCGAGTATTTTTTTGTACCTTTGATACTACTCTTAACAAAAATGACGTTTTGCCCAAAAATAGATGGCAAAACTCTCTGTTTCGGGGAACATGTGTAGATAAAATTACAAGGTATTAATGGCAAATTTTTAGAGGTTTTGGAGTTCAAATAAAACATCAGACCTATCCTTCAGAATCAAACACAGGGTTTTGGTCAAAATTTCATAAATAATGATTTATCTCGATACATGGCAGGATTTTATCACATTTGACAACTGACCCCTAAAGGTTATTGTTTCAGAATATGTTTGAGTTTAAGTTTTTGTTACTAAAAATCCATGATAAATAAAAAACATTTGTATTCTATTGGGATATATATATATATATATATATATATATATATATATTTATCCAGAGGTTGAACTAAGAAAATGATATAAACCATTTAACAGGTTAATTTATTAGACACCCAATCATAGGATATATATATATAAAGAGAAGCCATTGATAATGTGTTTCATCCAGATATATGTTGGATATATCGTGAACACGTCAATATGTTGAAACGTAGTGGATGCTCACACAAAGTCACGAGAAATACATGTATGCCAATGTTTGTCACATACCAGATACCAGGCCCGTAGGAAGGGCTAAGGCGGTGAGGCCATGGCCTGACCAATAAAATCTCATCATGCTTCCTATAGACCTGCAAAGTTTAAAATGACACATACAACCAACATAGTTTGCACTTCAATACGGACAGTAACATGTATGTAAACACATTAAAGCAAAAACCACTGATCACTTTCAGAAATTGCCGTAATTGTATGAAACTGTCACATCTGATTGGTGCTAATCTATATTAAATGCGATGAATATACGGGCCTAATTATGCCCTTGTCAATATTTTTTTTTGAATTATATAAAGACTATTATTTTAATCAATTTGACAAGCAAATCAACAATAGTCAAATGAGATTACATACCATTTGCTCATTTTGTGTGTTTGTTTTCAAATGGCCTTACCAATCTCATTTTGCTTCCTACAGGCCTGCATACCCACACCTCACAAAAGCTAGTCGGGACCAGGCTATATAAACCATGCTGTATGAGCAGTGTCTTTACAAAGCTCTTCACCTTGTCGAGACCTAGCTGTGTGACTCAGCCTGTGTCCTAGTCTTGAGCTAGAAGGGAAGGGAGACAAGGTCCCGACGTAGTCAAGATAAGCAAGGCGCGGTTAAAACTAGTTCTAGACATGGTCCGGGCATGATCTTAACATGGTTTCAACAAGACTTGGTCGAATCAGTCACAACAACTACAAACAAGAAAAAAAAGAAACAAAAGATACGTTGTTAACATTAGTTTGTAATCACAATAGGCCTAGAATTGTACCCAACGTTGATTACGTTTTACGCCCTACAAGGCCAGCTTGGCGGTTAGTTGTAACTGGAAAGATACCATTGCCCATTGCCCCAGTTCAATGAGTGTTCATGACTTCATGAAAATCTTCCTGTGCAATGCAACTGCACATGGACATACATGTTTAAAGCGTGACGTAATTAATCTGTACCACTAAAACTAGTGAATGAGCTTATGGCATTTTGAGTTCACGTGTCTGTATTACCTTCGCATACGCCCTGACATTTACCCATGACCTCACCACTAATCTGGATTAACTTTTCTCATGAAGTCAATTAACAAATTCCAACCTTCATAGGGTGTAATCTTATAGTGATAATGATAAATGAGTATGTAATGTGACTCTACGCTATAAAATCTGTGCCTTTTATAATGTTATTGTTCTGACAGGTCACTTTGACCCATGCCCTGATTAAGAGATATTTTTAGCACTGGTCTTCACCAGAATAATCGCTGAAAAATTGATGTACAGCGGCCAGTGGACGGGCCATAATTAGATTTTATGAACAGCAGACGAGTTCTGCAATTAAACAGACCTATAAAACAGGCACGACATTTAGAGTTATTGACTATAGCCAGACAGTCACTTCCCTCTAGTTTTGCGTCAGACTGTGTCTGGGCATGCGCAGAGGACACGTGCTTGGTGTGTTTTGTGTTTTGGTTATAGCATTTTTTTGTAAATGGACAAAATTCAGTTTATATTAGCAAGCATGTCTATGAGTGTGACTTTCTGCCATATTCGTATTACGGGACAAGTCAATGTAAACTGTTTATCAACGTGGGTTGGGAAACATGGATGCATCATATTTCTATCTTGCAAAGTATGCACCCGTACTTTAAGTATGTTGTTTCTAAGATTTACTGCTAGGTTTAACTGTTAGGTTTAACTGCTTAGTGGTGTGTCTAATTGCATTCAATACATTACATCTGCATGCATCAGAAATCATAGGCAGATCCAGGAAAGGACAGAGCCCCCCCCTTTCCCACCCAAATACTTCATTTTCATAGGGGTGTTTACACGTACGTAATCAATCGTGCATTCAAAACCCATGAAATCCCTTAAGTGTGCCCCTCCTATTCCAAAAAAACCTTGATCTGCCATTGTAAATCATACACTAATGTACGCTCAAATAAAGCCACACCTGCAATCTAAGCATGGTACGCTTTACTGAGATATGTATAGACCTGGTCACCAGGCCAAGAACCTGGGTCATATCAATTGATAAAACAAAAAGAAGCCACATGCACAACATTAAAAGGGCGTGATGTGAGACGCCTAGTTATGTGCCGACTGGTGATTGATGTTGCTTGTTAGTTCACCATTCTCATTTTGACATGGGATGGTACAAAGCATCTCGCCTGCGAAGTGCATTATACATGACGAGCCCATGTTCCCAGTGTTCGTCCACGTGTAACCAACGATCGATGAAAATAGTGCAAACCGTCATCAATCAGTAAGAGGAATGTAGGCATTACTCCGCAGTCGTGTTGTGAAAGTGATGGATAAGCCTCGTTATTACTTGCTTATATGGGCATTTGCAGGTTCTTTAGGAATCTGGACCATAGTACAGTGTGGTTAGAAACCAGAAATGTGGAACATCAGAAATTCCTAGATATACGGTTTCATACTGAAAGGGCTGGCACGGCTTTGACCCAAATCATTATTATGTACACAGTCATAGAGGTTCCTCAAAGGTTAGTCAGATGAGACAGTGCATTATATATTTGATTCACTAAAATAAAAAATGAAAATGAAACCTTTGCCTGGCTTTGAGAGTAAGGTTCGATGTTACTCAACAAACAACAACTTGATGCTAACACGAAGCCCTCAAGCTACTGCCAAAATGCTCAAATTAGTATGCACTTTGTCAGCGTGCGTGACATGTTCGCTGCCTCTCCTCCTCAATTATGACACTGCTGGGAATATAGGTTGCAAGTGTCACCTCAAGGGCTCACAGGTACGCCTGACAGTAGTACAATTGACGAGTGACAAGTTGCTGTTGCTTTTCAAAGGTGTCCCCAGGCAGCTAGCGACACCATGATGGGGGATGTCACCAATTGATTGAGATGATTGTACATGGCATTTCCACCACAAGACTGTGTTTTGGAGTTCTACAGCTTTAGGGCCTGAAAATGTGTTATGTCTACTGCTGCAACTTGAACAAGGTGCAGACAAATTAAAAAACACACATGTAACATTCGCGTTGTGTACCATAGATATCATTATTATGAAATGTTAAGTTAAAACATTAACCAATTTAAACAATTGGTAGCACTAGCAGCATTTGAAACTATGTGAAAACAGCATAGACCAACAAAAGAATGCAAAGTTGATACAATCAACAATATTTATTTGATATGTTTCAATAGTTTTACAACTTAGCAGTTTGGCTTTCTTAAGAAGTAAATATAATGTAAACAATTAATGCACATTGTAAAGCTGCCACCATATTGCATGATAAAATATAAACGCTGTTGATTGAAAGAACTTTGCATTTATTTGTATTACTTTCCATATGCTCCAAACGAATCTGGTTTTGGACCGATAGACTTATTTTCACACATGATGCAAATACATTGACAGATCAATCCAAGATGGCAGCCAATACATTATCATGTGTCAATCTTTAATAAGAATATGCCATATTTAATGACTTTATTTTTATCATCAGGTGATTTGTCATTCACAGACACCATAACCTGAAAGACAATGACAAGGCATACGTCAACCGATGGTGTAATGATCAAATGGATTGAATTATTGAGTACATGTAAGTAATGGCACAGCCTAAGTCTGCTACAGGTGTCATAATAATTGTTTTAAATGTAATTGACAAGAAAATACATTAAAACATTTGGCTGTCATATTTCAGCAATATGTTCAGGCTTTGCATGAGTTGGGGTAAAGAAATGCATTGAGGGTCTCTAGCTACACATTAATTTCTGCGCTGAACAAATGCACGTTAAAACACAGGTGTATCTGGTAAAAAAGACTGAACTAGTTTGTACTCAAAGAGCGGGTTAATAAATCAACACTTGTCTCAGTACATACTAATATAGTTATATCATGTATGACGTACCATAAAATAAGCATAATCGGTTAAAACAATATGTTGAACTTGATACGGATCATTCTACACATTCTGTATTTGCTGCTGTATCTAGCAACCACTGAATATTTCATCACATCTGTGTATCATAATTGACATAATGTCAAAAAGCCTTCTTGATGTTTGTTTGGATTGTTTCAATACATTATTTTCATTAATATGCTATGATAATTGACGATGGATCATGTAAAAGCGTGACATTATGCATTGCAATAGACATACAATGAAATTTTGAAATGTATTTTCTTATTGTCTCTCTAATATCAAGATGCTTAATATTGATACACTATCGACAATGCCAAATCAATTGGAAAAATAGTTCACAGTATATGACGAGGTCTGTGACGTATAATAGGCCCATGACCAGAATGCTCGCACTTTTCCAGTACCAGCAAACACATTTTGGTTTGAACAGTTTTTCTCTGTTGGGGAACCAGAAACGTTGTGGTACCAGATACTCTCTCACTTTGCTAAATGACCGGTTATAGCAAGATATATCAGTGAATTAAAAAACGACAGAACTTATCTCCAGGATTAGGAGGATTGTTAAGAGCTCATTAGCTATAGTTCTGGCCACTACTTTTAGAACGCATATGTCGAGTAGTAAAATAATATGCCAATAGGCAACGGCAACACAGTTACCATCTATTCGAGTTAAACATTCGTGAATCTCAGACATTAGCCAAAGAAAAGATAACATTAGCATGATATTACACCATTCGTCTAATCATATTTTCTCCCAAGTTTATTTATCATTTTGAATTTTTAAACTTTGTAGTGTTACAGTAGGGGATGAAGTTTTCTGCCCCGCCTCTCAGCCAATGATAATCAAGTATTTTCATCATACATGGGAGGATAATAACTGCAGCTCCAATATAGAACACGAAACTTTTTATGTTATTCACTTGTCGGTAACACAAATATAGACCACACATACAATAACCGCATACACCAAACAGGCCCCATAAACCGTAATATAAGCCCGAGAATTGCACTACTGTGCAGAAAGTGTTTGACATTAAGTAGCAATAACGTTTCATTTTCAGGTTCAGCATTGACACATTGAATGTTTACTTGTGCTCTCATTTATAATTGAAAGGTAACTAAATACATATTGGCCTACTGTGAGTCTGTCACAATATACGGAGACTGATAAAAAAGGAAGCTCATACAACATTGAAAGTACACATTTTTATTATATGGCAATAAATTGATCACCACCAGCCCAAAGCCAGAAAGTAACAAATTTAAACAAAATATGGTGTTTTGTCGAATGACACTATTGTCGTGCAGCTGAGCATGCATCGATTAATACATGCGCAATGTGTAGTCTCGGCGTGCCATATTGGTCAATTCTGTGTTCAAAAGGTACTTTAAAAGGTAGGATGAATAACAACAACGACCCCACTCTCTTCCCGCTTTTCCCACATGTCTTTCTCGTCTGCTATGCCAAAGGAAAAAAATCGTAAATGAATGTGAAACTGGGACTTGTGGCGCTCCCAGTCTCGGGTCTCAGTATGCATCACGGAGCCTTTCATGCACTGATCACTAGCCGTCTGAAGCCCACGACATCCGCTGTCTAGTCTTTAGCAGCGTTACACTTGGGTCTTCTTACGTGAAACAAGCTTCTTTTGGGTTCCTGTTTTCTCTTTATTCTACTACCTTTTGACGGACATTTTTCTCATGAGACTTATTTTTGTATCAATCCTTTAATTTCCTGAAATGATTTGAAGGAAAATGCCCCGGTTTTGCCCCCCTTGTGTAAACAGCTTTTTCCTTCTAACTAACTTTGAAATAAGTGCATACTTATAGACATTTCATAGTTTTCAAACTTTAAATTTGCAAATATATGATTGTTGATCAGGTAAAGCTAAAGTGAAATGTAAGACCACTTTGCATAGTTGGGACCGCCACTATCAATTGAATGCGGCACTTCAGTGTTATTCATTTCCAATAATTTACAGAATAGGTGTCCAAGGAAAAAACTTGTTTCCTGCCCCCCCAAAACAGCGGAATTAAATTAATTTCCGGACAATAGCAAGACCACATTGAATAAAAACCCATTTGGCTTGACATTAAATCATAGTTATTAGCCCTACTGCACGTACAATCATTTGATAACAGTTTTAAGCAATTGACATTATTTTTTTCAGCACTTTGAGAATAAAACATTATGAAAATTATCGATGTCGGTGTGTTTTATAGTTAGCCAATGTATGGTCACATAATTCAAATATCAATAGCACATTGGAATTTTACGGAACACTTATTTGACTTTTTTTATTATGAGAGATGCACAAATGATGGAACGCACAGTTCAATACAAACTTATTATAATGTGCCAATAAAGTATTGACCACCAGTGTGATGCATCGGGCTTCACATTAGCACCATGAATGTGTAATTATAGAGCAGTTTGCAGGTTAATTAAAGGTGTTTTGTATTGAGAGGAGAGTGCGCAAACGCCAATACACAATCTCTATGAGTAATAATGTGTGTTGATTTAATGCCCAATTAAGATGAAAAGGGTGATGATTATTCCAAGAAATTAAATAATATATACGTTATTTGAAACAATGGTGTTCTTGTTGTGTACATACACCATGGACTGAATGTGAGACTATTTTTTTTTTGAAGACTCTTAACGCTCATATCACAGAGATGATACTGCCCGAAGTTCTATTAGTATGGATAGATATTGATCAGTGTGTTATGTATTATATAAGCTATGTATATAGTTAACGACCTCCCAACGGTTCCATATTCATGTATCTGTTGACTTTGCTGCAATACACCTTTGATTATGACATTTACATTTAGGACCAAAGTACACAAGACACACAATATTTGTATAGCATAATTACTGGGCAAACCTGACAAAAGTTAAGTTGAAAAACCTTCATTTTTTATCATAATTGTGCAAACTGCAATTTTCAATGTCACGAATGAAATAAGTTCGCCCTGTAGGTATTTTGAATGATTTCTAATAAATTTAAATTAATTGAAATCGTGATTTACTGAATTCGTTTCCTGGAAAAATACGTGCACGTGTGTATGCGTGGTTAACAGGGCATCGGTTCTACCTTCATGCTGCATAGAATGTTACATTACTATTGCAGATAAAAGAGACATAGAGACGTAGAATTAAAGATTGAGTTTCCCAGGTCTGTTTTTTAGGCCTCTTCTTTTCTTAATATATATTAACGATATTACTGAACGTATAGATTCAAATGTCAAACTTTCTGCAGATGATACATCTTTGTAATCAGACTTTGACTCTGCAACAGAAGCTGTTACAAATGACATGCAAAGTATCCAATCTTGGATAGTTAAATTCAGCCCAACAAAAAACAAATTAATGGGTGGTTCATGTAGAAAAAATGATGACTATTTCTTATAAAGTTTCTAATATTACAACAGAAGAGCAAATGAGACCCAGAAACAATGATTTAATTCATAAATCCACAGATAAGTTGTAAAGTGTTCTTTCTCTTGAATGTCAGGCATGTAATGATTTTATACACCAGTACATACACATGTAATATCAAACCCTTTTATTACCATGAGCTCATAGCATAAGCAGTATGCTTTGATCTGTGAGCTGGCTTCAAACCCTGCCAGCATAAGTTCTCACCACATCAAACATCAGTGTCCAGTCAAAGTGATTTAGAAGTGGTTAGGGGAAATGGCTGGATCAGTGGATATTACGATTATGACGGGCATTTACATGGGATATGCGGTAGTTATGCGCACATTTACACACAAGAATATCCCCTTTTGCAAAGCAACGGCCGTATACTCGAGTGTTTATGACAGAGTAAGCCACGTAAGCGGTGATCCGAGGATGTTAGGATTGAGTTCTCACGTTATTTCGACGCGATGAATGCCAGACAACTAGAGCTCCGGAACTACACCTACAAAGAAGCTAAATAATGGCAGAGTCAATGTTAAGTGATGGATACATTACGATATGCAATGTTGCATACGGTAGTTACCAATGCTATAACTGGAGCTTAGATTAATTTGGGGGGCAAGGCGATTTACATCACAATACATACATGCATGAAAATGATGTGATCCTTTATTAGGCCATAATGCTAATGATGGCCTATATCTGGGATAGTATGGTCTATTGGCCGATATGTGCCTGTTAAATGGGTGTATTACAGTATTGGGGACGTCTCCAACACTAAGTCATGTGTTGCCCCTTTTAACGTTAAGAATATCGTGAACGAGATGGTATAAACTATTCGTTTACGGTCAGTGGTGACATGATGTAATTTGTAATTGCATATTGTGAAATTACATTTGAAGATTCGGAGTACGAAATAAGAACTACGTGGCTAGTGCAATCTATGCCAAGGTCGGCTTGTTTTAAAGACTGAATGGTCCATGAGTGGTCACTCAATTGCTGGAACATGGAATAAGTCCAGTTTTAGCCAAAGCCGTTGTCTAGACCCATACGACACCAAACACAGTAGTCTCATAGTGTAGCTGATATATAATCAGTTGCACAAGCTCTCTCGGGGCCTTTGAATGAGTACAGCAATAAATAATACAAACCTGACTTCATGCATTGTACAACTTACATTATTAAAATCTGAAGCATATAAGGGTGCAGTGTTAACATTTTCAAAGGCTAGCCACTTTTTGCGATTGCGTGTTACGTTTCATATTACCGGCACTGTGGTTATCAGTGATATTTTGCTTTTCATGAGTTTCTTCCCCTACTATATAATAGATGGGTTTGGTAGTACGTCCTTATCGTATGTCTTCAACTAGGGCAATTCAAAACTGTTTGAAAGCACTTGTGAAAGCCTTCCTTATGATGACTATGAACTATGTCACCTAAAAGCAAACAAACTAAGGACGCAGGCCTGTTCATCAAGAAATATTATTCATTACATGTCTAGACAATCCAATAAGAGTAGCCATTTTTCGACATCTATCTATGTTTATGCTACTGCTGATTACCAAACCCTACACTGTGTTGTGTGGAAAATATGATTTATTGATTCTGCCGAATTCTCACTCAATTTAAGCGCAGGATTCTTTGGCCTCCATCAGTCTGCGTAGATTACATCTCACGCTTCAGCAATTTTCATCTGTTTAGTGACAACAGAGATAAATTAACCTTGCACAGCTTCAATATGATTTACGGTTCTATTTGCAAAATTGTCCCAATTTAATATACATGTCCGTGCTAAAACTGTGTGTGTTTTTTTTCGTTTTGGCAGCAGCAGCAACATGATTGTTTTGCGGGTATACATGTATAGCAATCAACGAATTCGAACACATTAGTTTGGCAAATAACATAGACAAAGAGTAATGATACTGTTATTTTCATTTATTGTCTGTTTATCCAATTAGTATCACATTGTAAATTAAGCATTAAAACATTACAAGCAATGTATAACCAACCAGGCTTATGAGGCACAGTAGGTAAATATTTACACTATGTAAAATATGCCAACATCTCATAAAGTTGTAAATTACTTAAAATCATAATTATCATCATAATTATGCACATCATAACATATATTCCTGTTATGTGTATAAATGCTTACTAAAGCGCGATTCTGTGTGCTCAGCCCAGTTGGATTTTCCCTGGGGCTGTGTGCATGGAGACTGTCACGGGGTCCTATTTGTTTGGAATTTTTCTCATCTCACTGCTCATTAACAATGAAAGTGTTTTAAACTATAACATCGACACGAGATATTAATATTATCATATGCTTATTTCCATTAAGGTCTAGACCGTGAACATTTGCTTTAAAACCCGCTTTACATATATAGGCGATCATATGCGAATCTGTGCAACGCCTAAATACGAATTCGGCCAGGTTGTCTACATGGGCGCATGGGGCGACATTGAACGTGGTGAACATGCTTGTTACACTGAATTGCTGAGCCAAACGTAGCATAACTATTTGTAACGAACCTACACTAACAGTATATTCGTCAATTTGCCAGTTCGCCATTGCACGTAGAGCTACGTAGACGGAATTCGCTAATGTGTAAATCATGCTTAACGCTACACAATCTCAAGAAAACAGGTGTGGTGCCTACTTTGTGACAATTCTGGCTTACCTTTTTTATCATACGACCCCCCACACACACACACAAACAACCCTTACTCCCCTCATAATACCCCCCCCCCACACACACACCCCTTGGCTTGTGGCCTGTGACTGACAAAGCGAGGCGGCAACAGGTGACTAGAGCTGATGGATCACACAGGCTAATAATAGTCCGGAAATGGATTATTGATTGC
>CM032667.1:4528099-4582510 GCA_019095985.1 Streblospio benedicti | reverse complement strand
CGTCCGTGATTGGCCCGAGGCCTGAATACGTCAGAGACCTCACATGGGGGTCATACAGTGGCAATAGTAGTCGCCGAATCAGTCATGGCACGTGGATAACATCGTGTAACAAATTTACAATTTTGTGTAAGTGTTGAGACACGAGATATCAAGATAATTTGTAGATTCGATGCTTCGTTGTTAGAGCCGAAGCCTCGAGCTTGTTGAACTGGATTAGAATGCTTCGTTTCTCATTTACTTGTCAATTATGTAATGCAAGCATAAGAGGGTATGGAGAGGATAACCGTGAAAGAGTTACTATTTGTTCTTTATTGATGCATATCAAAGAAATCCGCCTGTTGGTCAATCAAAATGAGTACCCTACATACGTAGCATCTAAAGATACGAGTTACTGTGACTTAATTGGCGACTAATCAATAGCAGGAGAATCCTCACGATATACAGTGAAATCTATCAAAATTAACAACTCATCCTCGCAAAAACTCAAGAATTCCTGCAAAATGTCAAACTTGGAGCGAAAAAACTCTAACTCCCCCGCCATTCCATCGCCTTCGAGAAGTAAACGCCAATGTGCATGTATGATGGATTGGTTACGGATTATCAACACACTTGTCATTGGATGTGTCATTTAAACGTCTCAGAGAGATCAGATCAACAGATAAATCTATATAGAAGTGATCAGGCAGAGACTGCGGAGATGGACTTAAATTGGGTTTTGTACTAACCGATCCAAGCAAATAGACGTTACATTACAAGCTGTACAAAATGCATGCTTTTAGAATCACTTTGCAACTTCATCTTGCTGTCAACGTATCATGCTGAAATCGTATTCATCCCAAACAAAATGACCAACTGTCAGCCGACACTTACAACAACTATACCATCATTATACCTGACCATATCTAGCTATTACTCAGCTGACACATTGAATGCAATGTCCCATAAATCAATTGCACCACGACTATCACACTTTACCTCTGTCACAGAGGTTAAATTACCGGATCATGTGCTATTACCTATCTGGCCCCAACTCAAACTAGATCTGACAAGCATTACACGGCTTTACGTGTTCTTTGTATTGCCAGCTGATGTACAGATGACAAATGGCATACATTTGTTTCGCCATTCATCAATTAGCCAATCTGCGGTGTCAGACTCCGGCCATTCAATCATACGACCGATAGTGACTGAGAGCAGCATGTTCAACACGCATATGTCGGGGCTTGGTGTAGTTGGGAATGCAATGTTTTTTTGTTTTTCGTTTTTCGCGTTTTATTTTTTGGGGTGGGGTGTAGCATTAATTCCTTATTCGTAAAAATATTATATTATATGTTAAATGTTGGGACACATCCAATCCATTCTGTACACTATACAGATTAGGCCTACTGGCTACGTGTGTTCAAAAGCGTCTTTTCACACATTTTTCAGACGAAGCCTAAGATTGTTGAAATCAAACGTAGTGCTGTAATGACTAGGCCCTATTCCAAAAAAGCGGATTCATTGAATATGAAAGCCCAAGCTGCTTTGTAGTAAATGGGCCAGCAAGAAATTAATCATAAAAACACAATCCTGTGATGCGACCGTTGACCTCAAATGTTCAGCTTTCATGTAGGAGTTCAAATCACTTTTAGCCCCCAGGCTCTAGATTTCCTCACATTCCAGTGCATGCTTCAATCCAAGGAAACTGATGGCTTCCTCCCAGCAGAACCATCGTTTACACCCGCTGATTCCATCTCTGCCCATCTCTGACGTCACTTCCGACGTTTAGTTTGCTAATTCGACTGGAGTCATGCAACCTGTTGCAATATCTACATGCACTTACAGAGTTTTTCTTTTTTTTTTTTGCAGTTCTTTGATAGAAAGCCATCCTTTTACTAATTTGCCCAGTTGACTATCACGCTTGGGACACTGTGTATTTGCGGTACATTGTTGGGAAATACTTCAACCCAAATAGTAACTGATTCATTATATATGATTTCTTCTATGCACAACGCCACTCTATAACAATGCACCTCTCTATCAAAAACACCAATACCGTAAATTTCAGTCTTATTATTGGGTTCTTTCTGCATAGATGTAGGTGTCCTTGGGTGGAGGTAGCACAACTCACACTCGTGAATCATTCGTCTTAGACGTAGTTACATGATGAATATTCTGAATACCGTTCAGCTTGGAAAGATTCTCCTCACTTTTGTTAGACCGTAACCAGCCGCCGTGAATTATGTAACGGTGCCTACATTACACATGAGCCCGAATGCAACCCGATAGTCTACGTACATGTACTTTTAATATAAATTATGTTATACAAATACCTTGCACTACAGTTCTTGTGTTAATGTAAATGAGGCGTCACGGGAACAACAATGTGACTATGCAAGCGAAACTCTCACAAAACATAAATAACGTCTTGTTCTGCGACGACGTTTTTGTTCCTGTGTCTGCTGGATGAATGTTGACTTTGTATTTAATATGGATCAAGGTACACGGTCTTATTAACATTCTTGATAACCAATGAACCTTCCTTACTTTATGGACATTATATTTTAATGCACACGTTTTTTGTTTGTTTTGACATTTCTACTTCATGGATGACTCCACGTTCCACCAGTGATTTTACCACACACCACCAGGCATCAACAAAAGAACAGTTGAACACCTACAAAAACGTATTAAGAAGCAGGTAGCATACACATAACCAAACACACTCAGGTAAAGCGCAGAATGTCACAAGACAATGTAAAACGTCGTGTACGCAGAACGAGCTACTTCGACATCCCATGTCATGCCCAGGCCTCATCTGGCATATCCACGCCAATGTGATTTAGGTATACAAATCACCGCAAGCCACGCCAATCAGAGCTGATCAACCATTTACATGCAGATTTCCACCACAACGACCTCTTGATCGTCACAATGAACCCTAGGCCAATGATAGATCACTTCGAGGCAAATGCTGTTCAGGATGAAAGACGGTCTTTGTCGGTTTACGGGAATCGGTTTTTTTTACATTGTATTTATAATGCATTGTTTCAATATGTCTAGTCTTGGACTAAAGACGGCCTGGGGATGCGGATCCTGTTCCCACTTCACAGTGAAATTTAAGGTAATATCCCACTCCCCACCTGAATTATATATCTTTTTCCCCCATTTAACACTTAATACAGTTTTGTAAATGCACTTCCTACTTATTTTTAAAGCAAAAAAGTCTCAATTCACACGTTAAAAGCATCGGTGCCCGCATGTGTCTGTTTCTGGTGGGGAAAAGTTGACTGATATTTCTTGTCGCAATCCAATAAAATGTAACTAGAGAAGTACGTTTGTAGTATTGAGAGGACTGGTGGTCTATGGGATTCTTTTGAAACGTTTTCCAGTGGCTTTGGTTCGAGGGTTAGTTTCAACAACTTGTTTATGGAATAATAAGCACTGCTGAACATATTCGGACTAGAGAACGTTTGAAACATAATCTTTCGATTGTGCCTAATACTGATGGAATATGTAGACGTAGCAGGTGGTCTTTTTATCTGTGTGATAATAACATCGCTTTGAGAAGCTTTAAAACCTAACAATTCGGTGACTTCATTTTTGTGTGCTTCAAAAGAGTGTAAAGGGAAGTTCAATTAGAATGCATTGTATCAAAATTGAAAAAGTATGTAGACAAATAGATAGTTAAGCATGCTTATTAAACTGACACTTGAACTAGGTCCATGATGGACATTAAGCATGTAGATACTTACTCGAGTAGGTGTTGGCAGTTCTCTAGTTCCTAGTCTCAACACGCAGTGGGGATAACTAATGATCATTGAATGATGCAGTTTCACTCATACCCTTGAACCAGCAGTGAAAGGTCGTTTGGGTTGCATAATGCATAATAAACTGCCTTTTAGTAGTGCAAATATATCCCTCTGAGGGCCTACAGTCAAGCCCGAGCATCTAATTTGAATAATCTGATCCTAGTTTGGATTTACAATATACGCCTCATCATCATTATGCTCATGGACAATGGCAGTTAGCATAAGCACGGGGTGATATGAGACTTGTGGAAAGGTGATAATGTGCGTGGAAAGGCAATATCCCAAGGGCATCTGCCTAATGGTGATGACATAGAGCAGGATGGTTCATCAGACTTGGTCATGGCAGTGGCACGTCCAGGTGGGTGGTGTGGTCTTGGGGTGGTGGTGCCTGCTGCACCTTTTGAAAAAGTTTGTATCACTTGACCCTATAAGTCTTGAGACATGCCGGGTAGGCGGTAGCTCTCTAAGAGACTACACCATTCGAGTCCCCCTTCCCAGTAGGTCTGACACTGACACATGTTAACACATATGCACACTGTGGATGACAATTGTAATAATATATGCACATACAACATCAGAGAGTGTTTCAAATTGAAAATAAAACTGCATTTCATAACCTTTCCTAAATCGTTTATACTTTTCTAGCCTTGTATGTTTTGCAATGGCGGTAACAGCAAGACATTCAGTCTTAGTACATGAAGCTTCATTTCGACTGTCCAGTATATAACCAACTACTCAACAAATTCTTGCCGCCTTACAAAAGGAGTATAAAAAGTAGTCCAAAAATGTGCAGCACGCACCCCTCTCCCCAGTCCACACCAAGCCACCTCGACCTTCCACCACCATGACTGATGCAGTGCCCGATCAAGGTGTACTGGGCCCCCGGCTGAAGTGGGTCACTTTGACCCAAGTCACACACGTGCAACAAATTGGGTCATAGTGAACCGTTGGGAAAGTACAAGAAACATCCTCAAACCAGCTGATGACATGACTTTGGTTGTTGTCCAAACAACAGTTCAGACGAATGTGTGAAAAGGCCGAAAGCCTTATAACATTATCTTCTGAAGACACGGTGACATAGCCGTGTTTCCACCTGTGTCAGCATTCTATACACTTGAATATTAAGCAGCGCTACAACGAAAGGCAGACGTTGAATTACTTATCTATCAGCGCACACATATTCCCTATGATGGATCGTCTTTATGATTATGTAATGATGATGGATCTATATGGTAGTGCGGGCTGTTAACAGTCATCCTCCTAACTGTAGGGTGGATGGCTTTTAGTTGCATGAGGCCAGATGGAACAGGTGCATGTGGCCTCGCGGGGGTAATAGAGATAATAGGCCTACACTATATAATGAGCATCAGTATGATGAATGAAAGTATCTATTAGTCGATGACATAAATTATGGGCTACACTGTTTCCTCTAAGACAATAATTCTTATAATATGGATCATCACTTAAAAGATTAATAATTGAATGATATATGGATGTGTTGAAAGTCTACACAAAACCATTGCACACATGTATGTATCTGTCTTGGAAATGCTGTCAGCATCAAAATAGAATGAACGATACAAAATTCCTTATATATCAGGTAAGCATTTTGTACCCGTGGAGGATGACATTAAGTTTTGAACTCACCGGTCCAATACATGTACAAGGAAGTGAGACAGCATGCGATGTCGGATCGATCTTCGTACAAGAAAACAATCCACGCAACATCGCCGTTGGTTAAAACCATGCCTGGCATTACATGCACGGAATATGGAGGTAGATAGTTAACAAATGACAAAGCAATACTCTGGAAGTAGATTGACTGCTGCAGATGTGGTTCTTGATGGAGATTCTGTACTCTTAATGGACGTGTAGTATCGCCTGTTTGCGTGTCAGGATACAATCAGGTGTAATGGCTTCTTTAGCCACGGTTGGGATTTACATGGCACTGATAATGCCCGTCTAATGCAGAGGGCCAATACTAAGGGTGGCAAATTCAGGTTCAAGGTCTCAGGTTGCTAATTGACTGTGCGCACGGTAGCCGTATATCTAATTTAAATTGCGAGGACAGGTGTGTAATGTGTACGCGCTCTTCATTCTCTGAGTGATACCTAAAACCCCATGTCACATGAAATTGAGGGGGTGGGGTGGGGGGGTGGGGTGTTACCATTTTTTTCACAGAGGTTTGAAATTTTGGAAAATCCTCCTACACCCTGTCACAAATACTGAATGGTCCTAAAACCTTGGTTAAATAGTAATATTGAAAAAACTAAGGGACCATTCAGTATTTGTGACAGGGTGGCATAGGAGGATTTTCCAAAATTGCTGTGAAAAATTAATAGCCCCCCTCAAACCTCTGTGAAAAAATTGGAAACATTTCATGTGCCTCTTCATTCTCTGAGTGATACCTAAAACCTCATAGCATCGTCTGCTCACGGCAATATTTTACACTGCCTAATAAGCAGCCTTACAATATATATGGCGCGGGTCTATAAGGAAGTGAAATATGAAATTAGGGTTTTGGAGAAAATTGGCCAAAAGATGGATTTGGGATTTCAAGGAAGTGGGGTGTGGGAAGAACGCCTTAAAATGTCTGGGATGTGGAAAATAGGTCACAAAATTAGGGACCTGGGACATCAGGCCAAACAATTAGGAACGTGGGATTTCTTGGTCCTTATAAAACCCCGTCCCATCTATGTTTTCAAACAATCGTGTACTGATTGATAAGGCCGAATAGATAAGGATACCTCTGTTAGTGCCATCAATAAACTAAATGCACCGTGGTAAAGTCTGGTCACAGTTTTTAAGTGTAGAGACAGGTTTTAAATGTTATTAAAGACATGCCTGATTTGCAATGTGCTTTAATTCAATTTTATGCGTTTAGAAATTTCAAAATGCATTGCTTCATGTAAAGAATAATGTTCATAGAGAAGTCTTATTATTGTTTAGATTTCATTTATTTCGTATGCCCAGTACACTGCTTAAATTAGAATATATCTTATATACGAATTTAATAGTGACAAGTCATCCTCTCATACTGTCCATATACATGGTCATAGAGAACCACAATCAACACCCAATCACTCCCAAGAGAATGCTCCGCCCCGCCTTAGCAAGCTAGCGCCCAGCCATATTAGTATCCTAATTGACGTGCGTTAGAAGAGGATAGGTTTAAAACATTTGTCAGTGCCAGCCTTCATATTGTGAAGCCCCAGTATGACATTCATGAATGTCAATCAGCGACAATTTACAATCCAGTGCAACTACAGTATAACATGCATCGATGCGTGTCCTGTGCGGCAAAAATCCAGCGAATGTACATTTTGAGGCAGTACGGAGACAGTAGAGGCCATTTGACAAGCCAAACCTCTTCTTTGGCCAATTCAGTGGTGTCCAGTCCTTGAATATTAAGAAATTACAGAGCCAGTACGTCCGATAGTACGAAATGCATGCCGTATACACAGCAGACCCTGAAAAAAAAGTAGTGTCAAAAACCTCCACACGGCCGGTTGTGCCTCAGGCCATGACCTGCTATCAGGACACAGCCACTTACCATAGAACCTGTGAGATACGGCAGACGGCGGCGGCGGCACTCCGCCGTCTGCCGTCTGATGGTCCCGTGCACGCCACCCGCCCACGGCGGGATCCATCATGGCGGGTGGGGGCGTGTCGTGTGTATCGTAGGGAGGTCTTGCTGTACATGGATTGTGAGAACACGGATCAATCGTAATGAATATGGGTTGACCGAGACTACTTTGACCAGTGATGTCGACCGGATGTGACGTCATCAAGATAACTGGTAAAAAGTCGTGTTTTTGGACATATTCGTAGCTTGAAGAGAAGAGAATTAGCGCTGACTTGGACGACACAGGAAGCACTTGCCAGACAAATGACTGCATTGAGATGTCTTGACAGCACCATTGTGGCATTCATTAGGTCTACTTACTACACGTAGTCTACTGCTGTTATGCATTTTGGTAATAATTCTCCATTGTGCGTGGGAGACGTGATAATGTCTGCGTCTCTGTCTCAATTTTCTAGCACTCAAAATATATGATGATTACCGGAAGTCTACATTTTTTAAACTAACCGCAACAGCTAAAACATTGCAACTGTGTGTAACATTGAGACGGGAATGGAAGATCGCATTATAAAATTGCTCAGTGGTAACCTAATATCTGGATCTGTCTGAACTGGGAACTGTGTTTGAATTGTTTGAACTTTTTTTATACATTATAAATTCTCCAGGTGATGACAATACAATTAATAATCAATAATAAAGCTTACACTAATCTCAAACTACTCTGGCATGCTGGGTAATGAGTCGTTTAGACTAACATGTTTGCAATCACACCCGACCTCCCAGCCTCGACCCAGTAATTGATATGCCTATCCTGTGTTTACCGTGAGTTAGCGCCCCGCGCAGGCAGCCGACAAATGACACGTGATGGGCAAGTCGTGTTCCCCAATCATCGCCCAAAGGGCAACCCACCGATTAGTACCATTTGTCACCGCCCAGTGGCGCCTTTTTGTGCCAGAAAAAAAACGTGCGTATGCGCAGGGGAGCAGGTGTGGGGTTAGTGAACTACTCTATCACGTCTGTATTGCAGTGTTGATGGTGGTGGCTGTTTCGTGTACATTAGCTACTCATCAGGGTGTGCCGTGTTTTTTTCCTCCTGAAAGTTGGAATACACTACTGCAACATATGATGTTGGCGGAGAGACTGATATGTTGTAATAAAAGGTTAATAGCCATGACCTGGTATTGTTGTATTGAATTGGTCGTTGATGTTTTGTATAGTTATTGGTTTCTGCTTGGTATCAAAGTATCTTGACCCAAGATCCATTGGTTCAAAGCAGAAGACCAGGAGGACTAGAGCAATCTCTGAGTTAGTATTTGCGTGTGATGCCTGAACACACTAAAGGGTGTGTGAATGGGAGGAGGGCGCTGGGGAAGGGTAGGGGGAGGGGGTGTGCGTGGGGGAGTGAATGGTGAATCCAGTTGACAACATAGCCATAGCTGCATCGATCAATTGAACATGTACGATTGGATGAGGCAGTGAAATCAGCCACTGAGATAGTCTATATCTATTTATACTAGTATTTTAGATGTGTGCTAGAGAGCACAAATAAGCAGCTTTTACATGACGTTCTAATTCAGACAACGGCATTGGTATATTTTAAGACACAACAGAATGTTGAGCTACTCCATGCAACCATAGTATATGGCCAGAATTTAGAGCAGTAATATACGGGAAAACATTCATGAGGCTTACACTTATCTATGGTGATACACAAAATTATAAAAGGAAAGGAAAGCAATACAAGAAAGTTCCTACTGTACAGAGCTGTGACACATCCTGCTTTTTTACCTTTCATTTCAATCTGGATCCTAATTATATAAAGGTTTTGTTCAAACAAATATATTAAAATATTCTTACTACCCAGTTTTCGGTGTACAACTACGCAAAAACACCAACCTCAACAAGTCAACCTGAATAAATAAACTTTCACTAGCATCAGCAATAGTGCAATGCATGGGACAACTGAGACTACAAATTAGTGACACATACTTATACATTAGTACACGCGTTCATTGTATACAAAATATGATAAGGACTTGTATAGTATACACAAAGAGAAGCAATGTAACGTACGCTGTGAAAGAAGCAGACGAGATTGACGACTAGAGCAATATGGCTGCCGGGTGAAAGGCAATTTCCGCTTCCGGCTGGCCCTCGTGATCGACGCAAATTGTTCTAATTTGTTTCAGCGGCCTGATTTTTTCTCTCACTCTACGTGTGCACTGAATTTAGGAGGTTCTTATTTAAATCTACTATTAATTGCATCAAAGCACAAGCTAAGCGTGATGTTATACATGTGGGGAGCTGAGTAAAGTTAACAAAATCAACAGAGGCAACACACTGAATCTACACACATTCTTGTGATATTAGAATTGTGGCCTTTTTCTTTCAACATCGATTCCCAATATTAGACTGCTATACTCTCACAGCAATATAGGGCTATATCACATAGACTCTGGCGGGACTCTTAACCCTGGACCACTACCACCGTGGTACCTATTCACCAAGCACTTAAAGATAGGTGCATTAGACCACTCAAACCACCATGACTATAACTTGGAGAAAGAATCCTCTGATGTCCTTTAATACTTTCACCCAGTCAGTTAATATCCAATATATATGTGTATAGCACACTAATTGATACATTACAACTCGTTCTGGCAGATCTGGGATTTCCGAAAGAGGGAGCGGAATCATGAGAGTGAAATATGCACATACAATTGCTAGTTGCTCATACACTATGAAACATTTGTGGCTAGAAGGGGGCGCTCAACCACCCGTGTCCCACTACCTGGATCTACCGGTGCCGACGCGTTAAGCTCCATCATCAGGTGAACAGGCGACATACCTATAATATCACATGATATCAGAGAGTAACTGGTAGATGATGGCTTGTTGTGGCAAGGTGGCTTAGCTCAGTAAATTCTAGGCATCCAGACATCGTTCGGTGTCTGTATTTGTAAAAGTGCATCTAATTACACTTCGTAACTCAATTGGGCCGATGGCCACATTACTTTCCAACCTACCACTACAACATTATATATGTAACATTAACATTAGCATCAGCGTTAACATTAACATTATCATTAGTATTAGCATTAACATTAGCATTAGCATTAGCATTAAGCACATTAACATTAGCATTATATGTGTAATGCTGCAAAGTTAGTGACCGCACTAATACAGTTTTATGAACAAAAGCGTCCGCATATATATAGTGTGGCCGACTAATCATCACCGACATGTCAGAAAGTCCAAAGTAGGCGGGTCGGACCAGGCGGCGCTATTACATTACCATATTGGGCATCAATTCAGTGAAATAGAAAACGTCTCCATCATATGCTGCATGATTGAACAATGTTGTATATCATTTGAGGATCTTGATGAATCTATAATATTGCAACAGGGCAATAGTGCTGCGCATATGAAGAGTGTGATTGAAATAACACATTCTGAAACCAATAGACATAGAAGCATAATCTGGGCGTTTTAAAAGGCTCTAACTGGAACGGTGACTGTACAACACGACTGACCTTTACATTACAGAGGTGATTACAGAAGCAACACTGTTCATACTGTAGACATAGAGATGATGCCACTATGAATTCAAACACATCTAGTTCACGATGTACTCAAATACTTCTGCGAAGGTGGTATTACTGGAGGGGTGGATTTATAACACAGATGCTTCACATACATATAGGCACTTGTCACTTGTCCTTTGTAAAAAAAAGATGTTGTAACACTATCCAGGTGGTCATGTTGAAGGATGTCCTTTAGTAGGCATTTAACTGGTTTGTTTTGGCGAAGTCCGGCAAAGCGAATGACTTGCTTTATGTGTTTGGACATGAATTTACATAGAATGCCTCCATGGTAGATATTCTCTTGGGCATTGGTTTCCTGAATGATGGTCTTATTTGGAAGGCGGTCGAAGTAGAAGATTTACAATGGTGGTCAACAGGCAATTTTGTATTGGAAAAATACGCCTTGGTTAGTGCAATGAAGGCACATCTTTTCCAGGGCGTATACAGTGGTTTGTGATGCATGCTATATACAATATTATATTTCATTTTCATGGGATGTCCTTTTGCTACATCACAGAATTCCAATCAGCAATTCATCCAGGCCTTCTGTAGTTTTATAGGATCATAGGTGTAAGGACCTTTCATGATATTGGTCCCGAATATATATGTTGGGGATTTAGTGCGCTCGGAAGGCCTACTTTTAGTATTGCCCTATAATAAGAAATGATTGGGGACATTCTTGAATGTCACTCGTATATGTGTAATCTGGACTGCATTGAACGCCTTGCCAAGACCAAATAGAAACTACTTATTTTTGTCTGCGCTATTCAAAATGACAATTTCACTGCCACATTTTTACAGACCAGACATAAGCAGATACAAGGAGAGCGCACCTTTCGCACCTTTTCACCCCAGACATTTAATTGTCATTTTGGCATCTCACGCTTACATAACGCAAGAGAAATTCTGTAGGTGCGCCCGAGCCCCCCTTTTCAAAAGTCATACTTTTTACGGGGCATTATACAAGATTGGTGAAATGTGGTGTGCAGAATGTAGTCGCATTTTTTTGTTCTATTTTTGCTACTTTAACGAGGTCTAAATTGAATTAAAATTAAATTTATGTGGGTTCAAATTTTATTTACTTTACTCTTTTAACATGTTTCGAAACATGTTAAAAGAGTAAACTAAATAAGATTTGAACCAACATAAATTTAATTTTAATTTAATTTAGACCTCGTTAAATCAGCACAAATAGAACAAAGCACAAAATAAAATTACGGGACATTGTTCTGATGTGTTGGATATCTGGAAACTGGTTATGGATTCTGTGTAGTTAGAACAGGTATAAAACAAACAAGGGTTGTTGAGCAATCCTGGGGCAATAACCAATGAAATTACACGACAACGTGTGATAAACAAAACTTTTGGTCATATTCTTCTCGTCCAACTAGCCCTTGGTCTCCCGTATACCACGTTCTTATGTCTCCACTGTGGGTTTACATATTGGATGGCGGTCGCCGCCGAAGGCTATGCTACCCGGGGGTAGTATTTTCCACAGAGTGATTGCTCCATATCATGGATACCACGCTTAATTTTATGCACGGTTTTAAAACTTACACAATATAGAAAATTGGGTAAAACAGCGTCTGTCTTTCAATAAATCTATGTAGTTGGCCATTTCAACACAAGTACCGTGTACATGTACATGTACAAGGGAATAAGCGGGCAGTAACACGTTACGGAAATGATCGGCGGTCATGCGAGAGAGTCTAACAATGAAATGTGACCTATTTAATGCATGTGGCTTTAATGAGAAATGTATGGGATTGTATTGCATGGGAAAACAAGGCTACAGTTCCATGCATTTTCTTGGTGAACATTGAGTTCCAAACAACATAGACCTACTCAGCCTCTCAGCGTATCAAGGACACCTGTGTAGGTTAATGACTCTAATATAAAACATACGCTACAAAGTCTCTTATGGTGGCTGTAACTCCCCAGTTTCACATAGATTATGATAGCTCCAGAAAGTCCAGATGCTCCACAATGTGCCCGAGAATGAGAAAAAATTAGTGTCAGCCTTTTTATGTTGCCTCGTTTGCATATTTTGTGGTCTATAATAACTGTCTGTGACCTTTCGGATGGACTGGATGAGAAGGTAGGCTGACAGGACCGTTGGGAAACAGCAAATCATAACATGGCAATATCTTTTATGAATATTGGCAGCATAGCCAGATTTTAGAGGAAAGATTTTAGGATGATCGAGTTAGCCTTGCACATGTCCCAAATAGCAAGACGATGGTCCAGATCAACAACTCAGTAATCCTTAAGGGGCGTCCACTGGCCAAAAAAGAACTTTTCTAGAGAAGTGATACAATGTTTTGGACCAGAACCATGCAGACAGAAGAGTACTATTTCTTCCGGGAAAATAGCATTAATCGTGCACCATTGCTTCCTAATATAACTGCACTGGCGGCACTTACGTTTTTTCACTTTTCAGGAAAGGGGATATCTTTTTAGCACAGAACCAGCCAGAAGTGTGTCATTTTCTATACTCCAAATATGACGCCAGGTCACTTGCGATCCACCGCGAAATGACATTAGGTTTCTGGCGTCTTCTGGAGCATCTGTGAAATTGGGGGTTTAAGGACAGTATGGCACTCTGAGTATCAGATGTCAAGATATAACCTAGGAAGCATAACTATTGCCCATTAAAAATGCGAACCAATCACAGACCTTTTAATCCAGGGATTTGAATTAGGTCAAGGGATCAATCCAAGTACTTTTCTATTGCACTTTTCTATTCTCATAACACAAATAGAAGTACATATATCTATCCTCGTTTGAATATTCTACGTATACAAAATCACGATACAACGTTAAATTAAGAATTAGGTCACATAAATTAATAGATTATGATAATTCAAACTCTGGTGAAACATGCCAGAGGTCAATTTGACATTGGATACTCAGAGTGCCGAAATATAAAGTGGTTTCGTAAGTTTCATATAAATCATCAATTTTTGTGTAATGCAGTTGCCAGACGATGTAAGCAGCTTTGAGCCCAGTGCCACGGTACGGCCTGTCGACTGCATAAAGTGATTACAAACTGCAAGAAATAGAAACTTACGTTAGAGTACATTGATAAAACAACACTGGAATGTTAACATGGCAGGTCGTCTCAAGTGGCATGCCATGCGCATAGATGCTTTCAAAATGACAATATCCGTTGTAGAAACTGTCAACTAGTATCAGGGGGAAACCCCCACGGAACACACTCAGTGATGAGCACGGGCCCACGTATTTTTGGGACAGAGAAAAATATGCAAGTAAGGATATTCGTCAAAAAGGATTTTTTAATTTCTAAGTAGACCTATCAATCTCCATTTTCAGCCCACTTAAAGTGTAACCGCGTCTCGATAAGTGATGAAGTTCACTCTGAAAGTGCCATTCCGTATTTTAGTGGTCACATTAGCCTCTCAGAATCACCACTTCTTCTCGCGGCAGCCATTTTATAAAGACTGTAATATATAGCAACACGGATTTCATTTTACCCAAAGTGTTTTAACACGTGCCGTTTCGCATACTAAACCATGGCGGGTCCTTGAACATTGCATTCTTTAAAATTGTCATGAACTGAGCGATTGTGGGTGTGCAAATTTAATATGTGCAATTTTAATCCTATCTCAGTTCTTTGAAGCTTTGGAAACACATATTGGATTAATGTACACAGGTTTCGTCAGTGACATGCATTCAATTATCTTCACATAGAAGCTGTCGTACTTACGAACAGTCACCTTCTGAAGGGGGTAAAATATAGTAGGACCTCCAAAAATTTATCATCTGTATAAAAAGACAACTTGCCACTATAATTAGACACTGTCGTGATTTCCTATGCATTCAATAAATGACCAATGCAAAACATCACAATGCGACAATTTTCCTATCATGACCATTTGAACCTAGTTCGCCGGGTAGTCTTATAAATAAAATGATTCTATTGTATAAATGATTTTAGCTGGAGTGGTTTGTAATTACTAATATGCATACTTATACAGACATCGTGGGTAACTTATCCTACATAATAAGGGACGTCAGAGATCTCTATATTAAGCAAGAAAATTCCCATTATAATTATGCTAAAATAACATGCATAAAATCCAGTTGCATCCAATGCAGTGTTCACTTGATTACGAAGAAGATCATAACGTTTTGATATTCATATAGAGGGCAATACATTTTTATCAAACCTGTCAAACGTGTGTATTTTTTCCAACTCATCCTACTTTATCACTCATTGAGGAGTACATTGTCACATGACCATGTGTTTTCTATAGGGTATGTTATAACCTTCCAATGGCATATTCATGAGGGGCCTTGCGCTTAATGCGTGCAGGAAAAAGTGCATTTGGGCAAAATGATGAAAACACATCTGTTTAACCAAAGTGAAATTTATTTGTGGACTTTTTTTTGAAAAAGACAACACATAAATGTGGATATAAATGTCAAGGCCAGCGGACACGTGTTCCACACGATAACGCACGTGGGTCTGTGGAGGACATGAGCATATTAGGTAGAGGAAGGACGGTGATTCCCGCCGGAAACGTTGCCAATGGATGCAGTCTCTAATTATTCTTTACATGTGTTATTGGAATGGGGCCTGTTAACATTGGGCTTTGAACAATAAGTACAGATGAAAGGATGGCTTGATGCTTGTTAAATTCCCAATCCGGGGAGGTAATTCTGTGACATACCGCATGAAAAGGTCATAGTGAACTACTCTTGTAATTTGTTGTTGGAAGTGACATTTTAATGCTCTCAGTAGTTTTCGTAGCTGCTAATGTTGACATTACCTCCTTAAACAATCACTGAAGTTCTTTTAGCATCACTTTAAACACTCGTTTATACTCAAATTAGATATACAGACAGTTCAACCAAGATGCTTATCGGCTTTACGTGCCAACATACTTTCTTACTGAGGCATTTCTGAAACTTAATAACAGTATTTTCACTGCATATGTTAAAATTCATACGTGTAATTTTCTGGGATTATTTTGTGGTGTACTCAGTAACCTCAGGTCATGGCCAACGTGTCCCCCTGCCTTACTTTTCACCAGGTCACCTTGTCCCTAGGTCAGTTCATGTCACGCCGCCTAATCACTCCTTTGATAAGCCCTGCACTCCAAGAATAATTCGATGCATATTAATGAGTGTCTAACTCTGTTTCAGATTTTCACAAACCACTCAATCTGCGTCTTCCCTCCTGACGAATGCTGGGAAATCTAACCACGTGATCAACACTTGACCTAGATAAAGGATCACTGGACCAATCATCCACCACCACAGAATCCAGGATGTACTAAAACTATATAACTATATTGGGGGAGAGTACTATAATTTCTAGATAAATATAGTATTTTCGGTGAATCGCCAGCAGCCAGACTAGTTGGATTACAGTACAAGAGGAAGAGTACATATGATGATAACGCACTTTGATCCACATATATGTGTGGATAACAACAAATAAAATCACAAACAGGATACCCAATATCATGTGTATACTGTAAGCAGATGTCAAAAATAAAACACACAGAACAAGCTCTCACAATGATGCATTGATCGCGTCACCCCAGAGCTCTCACCTCACAACTGGATCTTTGACCGCAAGACTTCAACTACCGCTCCACCATGCCCTCGCTGTCCTCCACCCTCCACCTCCTCCTCTGTGCCAACTACCTCTTCACAGCCTTCACCACTGGAACCACCGGGGGCACAGCCAGGACACACAGGAGCCCCAAATCTGTGGCTGCTGCGGCACTCAAGGTGGGTCTTCGATCACCAATGGAAATGCGTACGGTCAAATTTGTTATGATGCCATATATGAGCATTTGAGCTTCAATGATGAGACCAAGCTGTTATGTGGACAGATCTCTATGGCAACCCTTGGGTCTAGTCTCTTAGGTTTATGGCTAGTCTTCTTAGTTGTCTTAATAGAGAGGTTACATTATGTAGATTATTACAGTATTCGTATGTAATTTAGTCTTTCAGTTTGTGTACTGAAGACATGGGGCAAAATTATAATGCTATATGTACTATGCAAAAAATATTCAATTCCCAAGTGAAATGAAGATAACCAAATATGCAAATATAGAATACAGCAGCAAGATATAATTGTTTCTATGACATTGAAGGTGGTGAAGAAAGGTCGCGTGAAGGGCGGCGTCCTGGAGCGCGAGACCACCGTGTTCCAGAGCGCGCGCGGCGCCAACATCACTTGGCCGTACCGCGAGCAGGTCGCCGTCGTTGAGGGGGACATTATGCTCGGTGAGTGGTGGGGACATTATGGATGATATGTGCAGTGCAGGGGGAATTCGTCCTCGGATGTGAGGACTGAAAACGTTTGGATGTTTATGACGGAGGCACGTACACACGGTTATTAGACGGTTAAATCTTTATGGATTTTTATGTTCTGTGTGTGAAACCGTAGTGGGGGCATTATGGATAATATTAATATCTTTTGTTATCGTATTATAATTATTTAAAATACTTTTTTGTATTGTATAATCATAGGCATAGAGCAAGAAGTGCAATATCGACTAACCTCATCTTGTTATTGTCTCCAATCATGGTGTTTACCCTTGTGAAAGTTCGGTCGGGGATTTTGGAGGCTCTCGACGCTTATTGAGAAAGTCAAACCGTAGTGAACTGAACTATTAAAGTATATTAAAAAACATTGATGATTAACTTATTTTATTAGATATACACAATGAGCGAATACATTTTCTGATATAAAGGTTTTCATGTAGACATGCTGTATTGCGCTTGCAGGCGGGCTGATGATGGTGCACGAGCGGTCGGAGCGCATGGTGTGCGGCAAGATCATGCCCCAGGGTGGACTCCAGGTACGTAAGGACCCCATGTCACTCTTTACGAAGGTTCATGGCTGTTTCTTATAGATAGATAAGGTCCGTGAACTATGCACTTACTATAGATGTGTGAGTAGGTACAATTGAAGTGATCTCTGTATAAGGTGGCCTAAATGGAAGATCAGTGAACAAAGTTGTCACACGAATCAAATTGTTTCCATAATCATTGTCAAACCAATGTTCAATATATCAACACTACATTTCACTTTTTAGATGTGTGCATTCTTAGTAATGCACACCTGGGTGCCATACACACACAATACTCTAAAACAACGCACATCCAGCTAAAGAGCCTAAACCACCAGCCATTCCTACAATCAATTCATAGGCAGATCCTGAAAGCGCAGGAGGCGCATGACCCCCTCCCAATATCCCCATCAAAATACCTTACTATCATAGGATTTTTGGCACGTTTGCTCTCGATCGCCAGTACGAAACCCATGAGATCTCTAAACCTGGATCAGCCATTCCTACAGCCACATTGTAATTGTCCCCTCTTCATGCAGGCGGCTGAGATGATGCTCTACACGCTGGATGCCATCAACCGCCGGGAGATCATCCCCGGCGTCACCCTGGGGGCGCGCATCAAAGACGACTGCGACCGGGACATCTACGGACTCGAGCAGAGCGTGGACTTCATCAGAGGTGCGTGACGAAGTGCTGGGTCTGCCCCGTGTGTGTCTGAGCAGTCTGTGTGTGAATGGATTGATTGAATAATTTTGAGATAAATCTACTGTCTTCATAGTTTCGGACGTTTGTCCATGTCCATTGTTTGGGACGTTCCTCTGTCAGCAGGTGGCAGCATGTGACATGGATCAAAATTAGTCAGTCAATTAATATGTAAAATATGTCCTATGAATCTATTTACAAATCTGTACGTGATCACTTTTAATGTTTAATGACTTCCACCTTAAGAGTGCTACCATTCATAATGGCCCATGGCCCAACTGGTGTGTGGGTGGTGGGTGGGTGTGGGGGGTTATAAAAAAATGAAAATAATATTATGGTATGATTTTCGGCTGCAACCTTCCAAAATTTGACAGTTTCAGGATATACCCCTACCCTTGAATTACTGCCAATTTTGTGGACTGCCCCTTAAGTGGACCCAGATTTGTAGACCCTCCCCCATCCCCACACCCCACCCTACCCCCTGACATAATTCAAGTTCAGTTTACCCCACACCACCCACAGATTTCCATACCCCCATGGATCATGATAAATGGTAGACCTCTAATCCCCTATCTTCTTGAAAACAAGATGACACTATGACCCGGGTCATCTTCTTAAAAATACATTGCTGCATTATTAAGATGCATTATTAAGGTTGTGCCCTGTGGTTTATTAGATGTGAAGGTTTTGCGTCTCTTCACCTATGTGCAGGTATAACTGCATAAAAGGAGCAAGCTTGAAGGAGGGAATACGTTTTAGACACATAACACATCCAATCATCCATCAATCAGGTAACGAAGTGTTAGATAACGACGTTGCTGCAGTTGAGATGAGTTTGTGAGTTAATTCCACGTAGTTAGGCACCCACTTATTGATATGTGATATGTAGTATTTCTCCAGAATGATGTAACTACTATTGCACATATTGAGTGAATACCATAAGTAAGTTTTAACTTAGAATCCATAATATCAGCTTCTTTCGAACGGCTCTTCTGTTCTCATGTAATCATCTAATCACATGATCTATTCCACCAATCACTACACCACTAATTGTACAGCTCAGCCAATGGGCAATTAATGCCAAGTCCCGCTCTATTAATTGTCGTTTACATGACAATTATAGGCCCAGATGGCGCTTATAAGTCCTCTCCAGACATGGAGCAATGGGTGTCTCCATGTCTTTATGCCGTGCTTGTCATGATTAATAGGTTGTCTTCTTTGATACAGGCGCGCGCTCTTGCTGTGCATATTTATCATGCCCAGACATCACGATGTTTAGTGTGCATCATATCCAATTATGTCTATGGTTTAGGATGCATTTATGGGCCATTTACACGTGATGTGATAAATTACATTATTGATGGTCTGTTGCGAAAATTAGTTTTATACATGTTAGAAGCATTTACGGTGTACATGCAGAGATTATGACTTAACTTTATGATGGAAAGCTTATCATCAGTGTTCACAACAAAGATGTTTTGTACCATTAGGCCATTGGAACTGCACATTTGGCTCAACAATGTAAGTAAAAGAGTCCTATGACAACCAAGTTCATGAGAACTGTAAACAATAGTCAAACTGTAGTCCGAAATATAAAAAGAGGGGAATTCATCCACCTTCCAAAATGTACATGTACTTCCTTATACACCTTTAAAAATCAGAGTGTGTGGAAGAGTGTGAAAAAGTAACACTTTGAACGTTCATATAAAATTTCAATAGCTGACTGCACCCCTTTTACAAAGAGAACTGTGGCGTCAGATTTTAATTGTGTGCTGGTTTCTGCCCTGGGCAATTGCAATGTGCAATGGCATTAGATGGACTACAGAAGCCGGACAAATTGGATTTCCCCGTCAAACACCACACTTAGACCTACATGTGACTCAGAATCTGGGTCAAAGACACAGCTGTCATCGTCTATACATGTTGAAAGAGGACAAGGCGGGCGGTGAACAGGAGATGGTCTTCTGGGGCTAGCTTTGAAATCAAATCCACCGTCTTCAGGCGGGGTATACCCATCAAAAGCTTCTTATGTTATTGAAAGAAAAACAACTGTGCTTTGAAAAAATGCTAATATGATTTATCGGATGGATTTTTCTTCCTTGAAATGTCAAATCTCATGTGTGGCAAATTCTTCAACAGTTTAGAATACTTCTTTGTACATTTTTATTAGCTTTGTTGATTGACATCAACATTGCTGATTGACACCTCCTGGTCATACGATCCAACGCAGGCGAATTATCCCATCACATTAAGCACTCATTTTGTAAGTTTGTAAAATTGCGGTGCTCCCTTTGAATTGAACCGCGTGCTTGTATATATATATATACTCTAAAAAGATGGTCTGGTGCTATCTCAAATAATGAACTCTGTGTCTCAAGGCACTCTTAAAGACAAGCTGGTGGGCGGCTCACAACCCTCTCGGGGCATCTGGACAACAGAAACTTTTCTCTACTTATCATTGTAGTTATGACTTTGAGTACAACATCCAATACCGGGGCAAGAAACTGTTTTCTAGTAATGTATGCTATCAGATCACTATGACTCTCCGAACCATCTTTGTAATCAAATACCTTAGCCCAGAGCACAGGAAATTGCATGCCTTAAACTTGAAGCTGCGTGGTAGTGTGGATATTGTGGCCGTAGTCTAGGGCATATACTATACGTGTCATACTTGAAACAACACACGAAAAATAATATATTTTTTCATTGCATATAGTGAATTGAAACAACATACCATTTGTGCTTTTAAAAATATGTCGGTAAATATATCTGAACATGCAGTGTTCTTGTTTAGGGATTTGTTTTCGATGCAGATACTTATGAGATGTGACAAGTTTTATTAATTTTTGTTCTATTAGTTTTATGGGTTTCCAATATTTGGTATTAATTTGTGAACAACAATTCTATTTTGTTTTAGCTGTTACTCGACTTTGTACACAAACCGCAATCTTCTTATAGTATACAACAACTAACCAGCTGGGTGCTTAAGTTCTAACAGTTTTTATATGACAATCAAACGTTTGATGATTTCTATTTCTACTTCAGCTCCACCCTGAATAGAGCCACATTTGATCAACAAATGCATGTGTTAATGTGTGTTGCTAATTTGTATCAATAAAATAGTACAATCTTTAACCTTGCATCACCAACTGGCCACTGAAAAAAATTCAAAATAAAAAAATCAATCACATTATATTCCAATTTGTTAATTTACAGATCACCAATCCGTCTTTACATGTCACCGTAGGGTATGAATCATTCACACGACCTGCTTATTTTGCCGGGATGGCGCGGAGCCATACCGTCCTGTTCGTGACTTAGTGGGTCACGCCACTTCCTATCAGAAGACAATCGCTTTATTTGGGAGTTCTTTTCTTCTTCTTACGAGTCACGAAACGAAAAAAAGCTTGGCGTGAAAATGAAATGAACATACCCACTCTACTGCGGCAAAATTACATGAGGCTTACATTACAACAATGGTAGATCCAGGTTTTGGGAAAAAAGGGGGGTGGGTGGGGCGCACTTAAAGAAGGGGTGGGGGGCTTATATTTAAGGGATTTCATGAAAAACCGTATGAAAATGAAGTATTTTCGTGGGAAAGGGGGGCGGGGGTGCCCCCTGCGCCACTCTGGATCTGCCTATGCTACAAGCTCTGCTATTCGTGATCTTCATCATATAATGTGCGCTTGATCCTGTTTTGCCAAGGTCAGTTCCCCAAAATTCACCCTAACCCCACGAGCATCATAGGTCTCACGCCTCCAAACAATCACACTATGCCAAAACACCGATGCAGCAGAGGAGGGCACATTATAGGTCTCGTGCTGCCGGGGAGGTCACGTGTATTAAAGGTCGCACGCCACCATTGCGTGTCACGCCAAGTCCTTGTGTTGAGTGCAACACGGTGACCTGGGCGGCTGCCATGTCAGCGCTCACGGGGCTAATTGAAGTCAGGCCACTGCTTGATTTATGAGCTCACTTTTAAAGGCTTCTTTGTGGCGGAAGTTTTTGATTAGTGTATCCTTTGTGAACCATATACACTGCAGAAAGTGTTGCTATGATATGAAGTGTTAAATAGTATAACGCGGGTGACACGATCCGTTGGCTGAAATGAGGTTAGCTCCAAACCAAATATACGCATGTATAAACTAATCAATGTGTTAATACTGGGTACAAATTGTGTACGCATTTTACCATGATTCCTTCATTGTCCATTTGATACTGCTGAATCATTTGCTAGCATTGAAGTTAATAGGAAATAGTTTCAGCATCCCCTCGAAGTAGTATGTATACCGTGTTATGTTATCTATAGGCCTATCCTCTTTGTTCATTACAATTTTCAAAGTGCAGAAACTGCCATGACCTTCTCCTACCCTGTATCTGACTTTCCAGTGTACTTTCTTCCGGTAAACATTCAAACCTGGGAATAAATCCCCGCCGCAATCCGCTTATGGAACCAAAGCTTTTGACAGAACAGGTTTGGAATGAAGGCAAAAATGTCTGATACAGCTTTCACACTGAATCAGTAAACTATGACCGTCAAGTTTTATTTTGTACTCATTCCGGACCATACTGGTCATCAACCTTTTATTTGGTTATTCAGAAGTTATCGTTGATAACTGGTTTAGAACATACACTGGCTAGAACATGAGTTGGGCCGACGTTGATGACGTCCACATGATCAGCACATACAACTATGAGCTCATATGGAAACCCAAGCTGGTGTGGCAAAAATGGTGAGGACACGTTACCTGAGTTTCCGGTGAATTCGTCTGTCCATCGGCAGCACAGTAGTAGGTATTATGATGAATACAGGCGACGGCGGAGGAGTTTGGGTGCGTGTAATCGGCTCAGACTGCCGCCACCGCCGCCTCCCTGGCCAGCTCATCTCACCCAAACAGAGGCTTGAGCTGATTATACTCACCTCTAGGGGGAGCAGAGGGCACGTTATGATAATAGGTGTTGACTTCCTTGTGTGCCGTGATATTAGTCTAATTTTGTAAAGACGCTATGTAATATGTTAGGTTAAGTTTCAATAACATCAAAAAATGTTACTCTTTTGTGTGGATGGCTTCAGAAGATGCCTTCAAAAACGGTAAAACTGTACCTGGGATGTGTCCGTTACATGCTATTCATATGTGAATGCGGAAAACACACGCGTACCATTGTATATTCATTGTTAATCGACGGTAGCTAAAATTGCAAACTAAAGTGACTCCACGTGTGCACGCACTCCATCACAACATCACTTGAAATTTGAAGAACCTGACACAGAAGGCCATGACAAATCGGTTGCTGTGCAGGTGTCTGATGTTCATTGCCTACAGCATAGTAGCGTCAACGCAGTGCGGTCGTGAGTGTATGGTTTAGCTCTCTCTTCGGTTAACATTGATGAAAAAATGTACCACACCATATCTATTGCAAATAACTCTATTAAGACCCTCCTTTGCATGCGGATCTCAATAGCGGAGGTTTCATGATAAAGGATCGCAGTGATCCCTGTATGAAGTGTTGACACTGTGAGGAAAAACACTTAATAGGGATGTCGATGGTTCGTATTGGAGATCACAATGCATAATATAACAAGGCAAAATCATAGATTACGTATAATAGACGTGGATACCAAGGTCCAGCAACGCTTTTGTAAATAGTGTTGTGTGGACTGGTTATATAGGGACCCCCCCCAATAAGTAGCAAAACAACAAAATGTATTTCCACATATAGGTGGCAGTACTCTAACTCTATATACTATATGAGAGAATGCAGTGTGTTTGTTTGGTGTTGTATATATGCCACTATAGCAGCAACAACATTTCCTCCCATATTTAGGTGCCCGCATTGCAACTGGGGGATAATCCCAAGTAACCAATCACCATGGATGCTTTAAGTTGGGTATCTCGGTCTGTGATAGCATCTTGTGAAGTATAATAGACACATTTTCCACTGTATACTGCTGTAAAACCCGTGTGAAGTGAGCCGTGACAAATACTCCCCCAAGGATGCAGATTGCATCCATCAGCACAATATGAAGAATGAAATGAGAGAAGCGGAACGTGTTCCTTCCTATTCAAGATATTTACACTCGCACAGGCTACAGACTTGACAATACATTTAATCCCAGCACTTACAAGGACTCTGAGTCCATCAATCAAACGTGTGAATAGGTGTCACGTGATGTGGACCAATCATTAGATTTCAAGGGGAGGGGTATTTTTCTATAGGAAATATGGGCGAAAATGGAACAATTAGGAGTTTTTGCACAGTTTCAACAATGATCGTTGGTTTACAAACTTCCCATTTTAAACTTCATGGTTAACAAGCGTTGTTTTGGCAATTGTCACGCCATTGAAGCGATTGTCATTTGAAACAGAGAACAACTCATCCCCCCTTTTAATATCAAATGATCCGCCCTTTAAGATCTTTGTCAGTGAGAACAATGCAGTCAGATTAAAGTGTTGTTGGGTGATTATTCAAGAATAAGTTATCACGTCGTTTTCAAATGTATGTGATTAAATTGGAGATTTAAATGTGTCAACTCACAACGCACATTTGTGTCTATAGATATTATGTTTATGACCCCATGGTTCTCTCAAGGTTCACTTAAAGTAATTGATAAACATTCACTGCAACTACTTGTAGCGTCCTTCCGCACTAGTACTGCATGTAAAACCCCAGGTGTTCTGCAACAGGCCCCTCATCTATACTATATCCCTTAATCCAGGTGGAGCGACGCCCCACGGACATAGGGCTGATGCTCCTTATATGCTCCCGTGTTACCCACCATCTTGCCCCTTAATGGCAACGCAGCAAGCATTGAAGTAGGACAACAACTAAAAGCCTATAACCGTCATAAATGTGAACATGTAGGTTAAGCTGCAATAGAAGAGTTGCATGAGAGAAAACTAATGCAAGAGCAATAAACATATAATTATATCATCACATTATATTATTGCGGTCACGATTTTTGCGTCCCAAAACAGCAACCAAATATTTCATCTATTTTGGAGTAGCAGCTACCCTAACTGTTGATGGGTTCTTCCAATCCCCAAGATAAAGTGTACTGTTTTTCGGCAGCTGTAATGTACTTCACGCCCCAGTGGACACGCTCACAGCAAAGTGACATGTTCAGCGAGCCGGAAAATACACTCTATATCAAATCCGAGGGTGCTGAGAGGGGTTAGTCAAGCCACAATACGCATAGACTTGGCTTTAAACTTTAGTGGGCAAATGCATATATAATTGTGAAAAATCCATAGAGTTATATAATTAGTTGGTAGGTCACAATAACCCAAACAAGTGACAACTCCACCTGAAAATATACAAGGTCGACACATTTGTTGCTACAGGAAGAACAATTCCTCCGCGCATTCATTTTATTACCCACGCACGACGATGCAAATTAAACTGCCATAAGCAAGTGACGTTTCAAGGGCGCTCTGTTTGTTTTGGTTTGGCAGCCTCGTTATTGGAGTGACACAACGTCCCAGTTGCTCACAAGAAACGACTTAAACGTTCATCTCACGCCACCGGGGATAGAATAGTCAACGTTTGTCTTGGCTTGAAACAGACAGATGAAATAAGCGCATTATTCATAGTAATGGCACTGGCCTTTTCAGATGTGCAACTGCAGAACTACAGTGGTAGCCGTATTATTTATTGGAATAACAATAATAGCAATTCACACACTCAGGTACGCGCATTGCAGCATTTGCGCCACAGCACACCAATGTGTAGCACCTCTGCATGTGATAAAACCACGTATGGTGCCACTATGCCGTATTTCTTCTGGTATTTAAATGGAGCGTGTTTGGCATATCTGCTATGGCCGTATTCTGCGACTATCATGTGACATTCACGTTATCTCTTTGTGTGTGTGTTTTGTTAGGATGAGTTTGTGTGGAAAAAAAGGTGAGGGCTGCGGACTGATTAAATGACAGTCTATATACTGACCTCTATAATAGTTGTTGGATACGGTATTTACAACTTACACATTATGAATTGCTTACGTTACATACTAAAATAATGATTGATAAATATAGCATGTCAGTGTGAGTCATAGTTTCATGAAACAAATTGCTTTTTTTCATCAAATTTCCTGTAGCTTAAACACGCTGAAATATGTGTATCACTCTATGTGCATGCAAGACACAACATATTAGATAGTCTATGCTGTGTAATGTATATATGGCGGCATTTAATTGAACTCACATTGTGCAATGTACAATGGAACCCCTTCATAAGACCAAGACCAATAAGGAACTGGCCTCTTAGAGTCAGGAAGGGGAAGTTGTGGCTTTTTTTGTAAGTTTGAGGTTGCGTAAAAATGTCCTATTATAGAGGTGGTGTATTTATACAAGTCTCCAATCGTAAGTCGTAGTGTTACCCTTGTATCTATTTGTTAAGACAAAACATATCAATGGCTGCATTACCACGAGTGATTGTATTTCATCACATAATACATCAACCGCCTATTCGCATAGTCCTAGTACACTTACACCTTTCTCCGTATTTCTATTTCACAGCGACATAAACTCTCCCACACATGACACTGTCTGGCCAAAGAATGCAATTAAATCGTGTTCCCTCATGTCCAAATTGGGGAAAACATCTTCAAAGCATACTCTATTGAGAGGCTAATGGAGTCACGTCTGTCTGTCTTGTCACTGTAGGTACGTGTACAGGTGAGCGCTCATTTGGTGAGTTGTTGTGAAAGCTGAGTTGAGTGCGTGTATGTTAGGGTTCTCTTTAATAGCTATGGGAGCGGGTGTTTCATAAACTCGAGAAGTGGGGAATGGAGACAAGCTTGACAGAAAGCGGTATCTGGGGGTTGGGAGCAAAAATGAGAGTAGATAACATTTACATGCGTTGGCGGTGGTCATTGTGAAATATGCGTGGGTAAAAAGCTTATCATGGATCCGGTGTGGGTATTGAATGACGGGTGTTAGTTATCTGTGCGCCTCAACAGTCTCTTTTCCAATTGAAATTACTTAGTTAGTTTTATGTGTAGAAATGACCAATGAGACCTATTTGGAAGAGAAAACACTGCAGGAAAAGCTTAGTTTTTAATGAAGGAATACGGGTGGTGATGGCTCTATGTGGTGTATAGTCACAATAAACATGGTGAGTGGAGTTTTAACAGAGATTCATGTGTCTATGTCTGACCAAATAATCATTAGTACAGATTCGCTTAGATATTTCGAAAACAGATGCTTCTTTTGGAATGTCAAATATGCTTTTAAAAGAACAATTTCACCGAGTTGACAATGTAGGTGCCATGGGATGTGGGGCGGGGGGGGGGTGGAGGTGGGGTTGAATTGCCTTTAATCACACAGACCTTAACATCTTAAAAGGCATTATTCCATATGCGTGGTAAAGTCTTTGTTTTGATCTGATCTAAACCGATCGGAAATTGATAATCTATTAGAGACTTCAAGATATATATCTCTCCTGTATCTATTTGCCACGGGGCAACTGACTAATATCAGAGTTGTTTATGAGCCACCATCGCAGACTAAACCAATTCACACCACAAATGTCAGACGGCCACTAGAAAAAACCCTGAACAGACCCCACACCACTATGTATTTACAGGGAGCGGCGGTAAGAAGTTTATTCCTCCCAGGGCGGCCATAACAATTTGTCCCTTACAGCTCCATATAGAGATGGCAAGTTTATCCTTCCCACGGTGAGGCCCTAATCCACTGATGTAGTGCCACCTGCCTCTAATCAACGCTTATAAGTGTTATATAGTCAGTGCCGTCTTGGGGGACTATGTGTATGTGTTTGGGGCTCCAAATGGGGGATCATTTAATGATTTTGCACTTAACACCACATGTTGTATACTATTGGACGAGCAATGTATGTTCGCATTGCCTATATAGACATGTAATGCCGTTCAAAACACCATTGGGTAAATCCCCGAATGCTTCATCATAGCACCGTCAAACGGCATCCTAAAATGTAGGTTATTTTGAGAAGTTTTGAGTGCAGAAAAGTTACAGTTGATCAAGTGCCTTATCATTTGAACGGTGCCTTTATTTATGATCTGCCTGAAAATTGGATGGGCTTTTCTATTTCTGAGTCAGTCTCTTGACTACTTTCAAGGTCGAATTTTATCGTATGGGCCGCTCAGTGGCTTCACATCCAATATATCATCAAAGAAACATCTTGTCATTGCAATGGTGAACACAATTCTCGATCCTGGAAACCATAATCTGCAACAACATCTTACTTGTAATGTGCAACAGAGTAAACACGCAATAACCTGAGCAAATGACAGTATCCGTCTACGCAAATGATGTGTGTTTGATGGAGAGCATCACGTTAACACGAGGACAGCCACATTATTACAGGGTAGACGATGTATGTACAGAGGAAAGTCTTCTTATTACATTTAGGCACATTTTTTACTTGTGTGAACAATAATCAGGGCTCTATATTGATGAAAGTAAGCATGCACCACTTTAGATGGTTACATGCTTTTGTGTTGAGTAGATGGAAAAAAGTAAAATGATCCCCTCAAATGTAGCCGTTTATCGAGTAGGCCCTATTACTGATTAGCTGCTCGTCACAACTTAAGTTAGTGTCTGCATTCAGAGTCAGGCCGTCAACTGTATGCACGGTCATTTTGATACATTTAACGACCCCCATGAAGTATAATCTGTGTATCTTAATGTAATTATCTTAAACTAGTTATACCCATGTGCTCTCAATAAACTGTTGTTGCAAACTATGGATAGAAGTTTCAACACCAGGCCCATATCCCAATTATTGGACAATGGGCGCCCCGTTTCAGCCCCCCTCCCCTTAATCGGACACTGTCCCCATTCTGTGATGATGCTTATTGAGACAGACTGCAGAGCCAGCCATGTCAGGGCTAAAAGAATCCCGCACCTCACCGACTGGAAATGTGCTTAATGGTCATTAGATTAACAGTAATTACAGCGTGGCAGTCATTTTTGGGGATTTACATGTAAGTGGGTCAGAGTGTTTTGGGGTGAGTGACTGTATGAGTGTCTGGCTTTGTGATTCTTCACTTAGTTATGTGTTTTTCACAATCAGCTATTCATAATGGCTCTCATGAATTATTGTGCTGGAGCACTTATTTCTTTGTGAATCAACTCCCACTGACTTGTATTAATGGTTAATGTTATAATAGAAATTTACGTTCTCATTTAGTTTCTGCTTTGCTATTGTTATGAGTGTAGGTGTACACAACTTCCAAAAAAAAATGAAAGGCCACACACTATCGATTATGGAAGCCGAATCAGTCATAGGTAATTTAATCAATTGATACATTGTCCATTGTCTTGTCAAAGGCATGTTTTAAACAGTAGAACATCTTTTACATAGGCAGCTCTAGGGTCACCGATGGGGCGTGCAGGTGACGGGACCCCCTGTTCGTTTGCAACCAAAATACCTTATTTTCATGGTGTTTGTTTTGGCATATTCGCTATCTATCAATTGCCGATACAATACCCATAAGATCGCTTAAGTGCGCCCCCACCCACCAACTTTCTGGAAACATAGATCTGCCAGCATTTTGGGGGGTTCTCATTTGCTGCGCACTGACAAAACACTGTGAGTAAGAATATTCATGACTGTTAAATGCAACTATCATATATACGGACACAATAGTCAAAGTAATGAAAACTAATAAAAAGATATATGAACTACACTGCAAAACAACTCTGATAAATAAGATGAACAAAGAGTCAAGGCCATGCACAGCTACTCAATAACTTATGCGAAAACACAAATGCTTTTACAACCAACACAACTTCACAGCGCTGTTCCCATGTCTTGGTTGTTAGTGTGTCATCCTCGTGTCATCTTCATGTCACTTGGTGTCATCTCGGGTCATCATTGCGTCACTGCACTCTGTCAGTTGTGTCTCTCAATCAGTTTTGGGCCAGTGGTTACTGTGCTTTGCGGTCATTCTCTCGGTAAAGATTATTATAAAGGCGATTGACTCGCTTTGAACACAGTTTAGTTTTTTCTACTTTGTAGATAATTGTAAATATTTACACAGAAAATTGGACACCAATGTTCTGGAATGTTGTGTGATAAGAGTCGGATAAGGTTTACTCGGTATCAGCGCATGAGGTATTAGGTAATAATTCAAATATAAACCAATAAGGATTTTTGTATTAAATAACAAGTGCCTGTTGTGCGTATGCATTGATAAGCGTATGGTATCTGAAACACCCTTATCTGCTGGCTAGCTACTGACTAGTGATGATGTCTACCAGGGTAATGTGCATACATGTACGCCAAACTCTCATCATTCAATATTTTGCAACCCATGTTTAAACCGTTGTCGCACAGATTTGACAAGAATTTTACATGTGTGTGACATAAGCAGATCCAGGTTTTCAGAAATGGGGAGGGCGCACTCAATGGACTTTATGAGTTTCGTACACGCGACCGATAGCAAACATGCCAGAATCCCTATAAATATATTGTATTTTTGTGAGAAATGGGGAGTCTATATCGCCAATGTTGTCATTGAGTGCACCACGTGACTTTGTCGTCTGCCACTCTCCCATCTCACCCTGTTTCCGGGTCACGTCTTTCACAGACGCTTGATTGGCTCTGCACAAACCATAAATTTCTCACTTTGTGACTTTGCTGCCAGATGCGTCTCTATGCCATCTCTCGGTCACCGTGACTTGTCACTATGTCAGCTCAAGGTCAAGGTCACAATGTCACGTCTCAATCAGGGATGTCCATGTACTTTCATGCAAGTTTATTTTGTTCTCATACATATCGCTTGTCGCATGTAGCACGTCGACTGTCGTTTGTCTCGTTCATGTGTGCACAATCATACTTTCTGATCGCCCGAAATCCGCATTGACGTGATATATCGGACACGATCTTGGACACTATTATAAAAAAATGCTAGTTTATCTACATTGGCGTCTGTAAACGCAAACTACTAATAAATTACTAAGTGCCTACATCACCAAATGTACAGATCAAACCAATCGTTCACGGCGCACGTCATCTCAAACTTGACTCTACATAACTCCCACGCAACACGGGTGTCTACAAGTGAATTAAAAGCAACACACACATTTTTGGCTCAGCCGGTAGTAAATGTTTGACACGTTTCAATTGTGTTGACTCTTGCGTTCATGAAATTTGCTCGAGTGCACGTATGTCATCCGGCTTTGTCGCCGTCCCTCGGGCCAAACTCATTGGATAAACGTTATAATGCGGTTACTCTGGCAGCAGGCGTGTGAATATTTGACTAGCGCCTCTCTCGATCCATCAGTGAAGTTTATGACCGCCCCCGGGCGCCCCCGGCTCACACCGGTCTAGAAGCAGGGCACTTCGGGGAGTGAACAGGTTGTGGGGGCTAATTGTGCCAGAATTAAACCATATTTTGGTAAGTATTTTGAGAATTAATTGTTGCAATTCACCTAACCTTTCCCGTGATAGTTTCTCCTTGGATGCATTGGGAATTAACTGACTGGGTATAAGTGTTGGCATTAAACGATTCTTTCTCAAAGTGTTTGGCCTTAAGCGCTTGGTGGTACCATGGTGGTAGTGGTCCAGGATTTGAGTCCGGGCAGAGGCTATGTGATATAGCCCTATAGCCTTGGAGAAAGAATCATCTAATGTCAGTATCTCCTTATTGTTGTGTGTATTTTCTTAAATAATTCCAATTATCATTGATGTTTTTACCTATTACTCAAATGGTGTTCTTTACTTCGGTGCGCATTCGTTGCACATTTGGATAAGGGTCTCAGACTTGCACCTAGAGAGTTGCACCTAGAGCTTTATAAGTTCAACTTCATATATATCCATTGGAACAAGAATGATAATTATCGAGCAAACCAATTGTTCAGGACATGTCTATATACCAATTATATGCTAAGCGCTTGCCTAAGTATTGTGTAGGTAAACAAGTTCTTCGGGGTGCACACGTTTGTGTATATTTTTTCCTAATGGTGATTGTAGTTGACCAAACTATTCACATGTATTGTTCTGATATTCAAAATAATTGTTTGAATGAAGCCACAAAATACACGTCACATCTAGGCCTGTGCATTTCTGCTTTTTAGTAAACTGCTAATGGTGATTTAGATATTACTACCTCTAGATTTACATAAAACACCAAAGCTCCATTCACATGGCAACACTTACATGTATGAACTTCAAGTAAAACTATTTTAGAATCTAGCATAAACAACTTGTTGTCAGCATGGATCACCATGCCATTTGTATAATAGAATTGTGTATTGAAAAAGACAGGACGGGCAAACTGACTAATGCACCTGACTCCCTCTACATTCAGGATTTATATTCCTGTGGAATCCAAGGACTCTGTCTTTATGCCATTATGTCCCCTGCACTCATCAACACGTGTCTAGTGCGCCCCATGAAAAGTGTGTGTCTCTTGCTAATTGACCCACGTGAATTAGCTAATTGGACTGATTGAATCATGGTAAAAGCAAGTTCTGACTTCACCCATCAATATCATAATCATGGGAGTAGGTTCTAGTGACGGTTTCTTGATGAGCGATGGTAATAGTATAGTCTTGAGCCATTGAGTTGTCTACTCTACAGCTAGTTTTTGTTTTCGCTTTTGAAAGTTGGCATTTTTTTCTGAACACATGTACTGTAGCTGAATGGGTTTAAAGCAAGATCAAATGGAGTCCATTGCAGATTGTAAGTTATTACGTAGTAAAAATAAAAATAGTCATTTGCTTGTGTTATTCATAACAGATATTTAGAAACACTGTCGTCCAGTCTAAGTAGAAAATATAAGACAATCCCACATACCTATATACGGTTGTTTGGATGAGTCTGCAAAAGGAAACAAAACAAACAACTCCATCCATTGATGTACACATCCAGTGTGAATGTGTTTAAAAGGCTGAAGTAAAAATACAGAATGGGTGTGAGGCATATTCATCAATGGTGAGAAGCCAGTGTGTATGTTTTAAGCCAGCTACACACTATTGCGATAATACCCACGATCACTGACTCTCCTGAGATCGGGTAGGATATGGTAAACATTTCGCATTTCAGACTCAGTCCAAGGATGTGCGTAACCAATATGAGTTCCTACTCAATCTCCCTTGAGTCAGCAATTGTGGCCATGATCGCAAAAGTGTGCAACCAGCTTTAAGCGAGTAGTTGTGATGTATATGGTCAGCTTCTGGGGGTCATCGATAGGTGGCGCAAGAAGTATTACTCTATGGTCCAGGGTTGTTTACTCTGGTTACCTGATGGATGCCGGAGTAATGGCTATTAAAGTACATTGGATTTATGTTTACAAGATGCTCATCTATCATAATGTGTCGATTAGGCTTTAGGGTGCTATAATTCTTACCAATGGGAAATTAACTCTTGCATGTCATGTATTGACACACAGGCACTCTCCACGGATATATAGTACAGTCCAACCTCCAATGAAGACCATTTTCAATTGAGACCTGTTGAGGTCTGTCCCCAGGGTGGTCTTCATACAGAGGTTCTTGGAACTTTAGGAAGATTTATGATGGCATTTATCAATTTGAGCTATGCATTTGTATCAGTGTGTTCCCGTTCGTCAATGGTTATATCTGATGATGTTTGCATTTGAAATTGCAGTTGTCAATCAAACAATGCTTTCTGTTTGCACTAACAGTTCTTCCTCAAGCAAACGGACTATAACTGCAAATCTTACGTTCATCACAAATGATTGAGTCAATGCCATACTCAGTTGATGTTGTAATACAATAAAAAGATACGGCAACTGCTTGCGACGTTACCCTTTAATGTGGCTATATTTGATTTCACGTGAGACATTGATGCATCAGAGAAAATTTAGGCAGATATGTGTTTGCTGAAAATATCCTGCTTTTAAGACCAATCCATCAATCAATGTTAATTGCCTAAGGGATTAATGCGTTCACGTAGTGTTTTCCACTTGCTGTGTTACTATCAACCAAAATAGAGGAGAAATAAAAGCCTCTGTGTTGGAGTCTAGAATATGTGAACCCGCCAATATTGTGTTCCTTTTAGATAAAACATGCACCTTCTATGCAAGTTTTACTATAAAACACTCGTCTTTTTATTACCATGAACTTTCTAAGTGTGAACAGTGATTGGCAAAGGTTTAAATTATAGACACTTCTACAAAAATCGTCTGTCATTGCGTGGATATGATCGATAGATTACAGATTATAACACACCGAGGCTTTCCTTTCACATGGGAGCAGTGTGGGCCTGCAAAAACTCCAGCCTAAACTTCAAAACCATGTTCCTGTAGAATACAAAACGATTCATATGAACGGCCAAATCCAGCCTGTTAATCATAGCAACTATTCAGCATTGATTTGATAGTATCGATTTCGCCTGCTGAGCCAATTCATCTTCAGATCAAAAGTCATGTTCTTGGAGATTAAATCCGTACGCTACTACAAGATGGCATGATGGTTGGTGGTCTGAAACCTTTTCTAATTACCCAATATACTTGTATGCATAAATGACGACATTTAATCATCCAGCCATGGAACTGTATCAACTGTACAGTTGTTTCCTTTTGTATATTTTTCCATTAAACGAATTGTACTATTTGGAGTACTTGGTTGATGTGCTCTTTTAAGTGTTTTAGTGTTTTCGTTTCATACGTTGTTTGGTTCAGTGTAGCCATAATTGAACAGAAGTCAGAAATGCAAAATATGATATGATATGATAGAATTATAAAAAAAATAGTTAGTCATGCATCCTTCTGGTGACACTTTGAAATGAACCAAAATGTTGCACTACTTGCAATCAATAACAAAATTGGCATTTCTGTCATGTAAACACAGTTGAAATCGAGGCTGGCATATGGAACCAGGGCCTAATCATGTCACGTGACAAATCACATGACAATCCATAAGGCAATGATGGCCGTATACGTCAATTGTCGACGTTCACATATTGGATTTGATGTTTTATAATGCCTATTTCGATAAAGTTGACAAAATGCAAGTGATGAAATATTACGGGCACACGTTGACCCACTTCGGCTATTTGTGTTTTGTTTTTAAGAATATATCGTTATCCTTTGTCTTATTGCGAGTCATCACCAATTCACTGGTTCTGGTCAGAACTTGTACCAGAGAGTAACGAATGATATATGCTAGCTTGTTGTAGCAAGAGGATTGTGAGTGTAACACTCATTTATCAAATAGTTTTAGATTGACGTATGCGAGCCTATCGCATGATGTGCATCGTCGGTCTATGACAATCTCCTTTTCGCTGCTCTTAAATTCTGCGTTGCAATATCTCCCCGTGTGTCAAGTTGTGTCTTTTTGTCTTTTGTCTTTTTTCTTTAACCAATTTTCTCACCTGAACGTGTATGATTGGCGGAGATTGTGATATATCTTCTGTGAAAGTTGGCTTCTTTGAATTGAAGATGAGGGTGCGTTAAGAAACGGAATGAGTCAGATTAAAAGCAGCTGCTGACTGAATTTTAATTCTATGACGCAAAATAGAATGCTCATATATCAGTCTTAAAAGCACAGCTATTGGGCCAGTACTCGCATGTGTTAATAGATGCAAATCATCATCTTGCGTATGCTGGCTGCGTCTCCCATACAAGTTGGGCTGACTGGCTGGATAACCAGAACCACCAAACCCCACTAGAATACATAGCAATATTGTTGACATCTATTCTTTTCATTTCTCCAACTTAGACATGTTGCTGCATATATTATTGTATACTCCTATGTTTGGAATGGATTGATTATTAGGCCTACATTCTGAAAGATATAACATGTAATCTACAAAAATGGCTGTCAAAGCATGGCATTTGTTTTGGGTGTATGCATCCATGTATATACAGCATTTTGGTTGAACTTTACACAACTATTAGGTATAATGTGAAACGGAAGTGATTCGATTTTAATCACTTTGCCAATTACCATGCTCCATCCAGAAGGGCATTAATTCTTATATAATATTCATTATTGACATTTTATGCAATGTTGTAAATATTGCTGGAAACAAATCATTCCAGCTTTGCGCAGTGTTTTCATGATTAGTGGTAATTAACGGTGTCCAATTTTGCCACTTTTACAAATAAACTGTGCCTTCCAGGTGGCCATTTCAGGTCAACGTTTGTTATTTTCTACAATATTTGTAAAACAGCTTGAAACGTGACTTACAAAACTTTTATGCCCTATTGCCCATCACCTCTGTCCAATTACTTCATCATGCCAATTAAAGTGTCTCTTCCAAAAAGCGCTCGTTATGTAAATGTTTGCTATCTGCTGCAACAGTTTCAAATTGCCTGCAATATAACTTTCAAACATGCCATACTGTTTAGATAACTCGCGAAAATGAGCTGGGTCCATTTTTACCACTTTGCTAATTAAAGTCCTCACTTGAAAAAAAAACTCGAAAAGAACCGTTCAAACTTCTTATCGTGATCTAGTGACAATCATGACCTCTTTCGGTCATTTGCCAATGAAACGCTGCCTTCAAGAAAGCGTTGTTGTTTAACATGAGTCAACACTGTGCCAACGATACTGTGCTCTTTGAGTACGTTTGATCTAGTTAACACTTGCTATTTGATGAGTTGTTAATAAAAGGTAGCTAGCAGAAATAAAACAACATTTGTCTCGACGCACACTTCTTTCTCGCCCAGTACTTTGCCCTCATCAATTGCTGCTAATGAATGTTGGCCCTTAATTATAAGGGGTCTAAAAACCCGTGCCGGATCAATCAGCATAATTTGCTCCTCAAAAATAGCAAAACCAGTTGTGTTTCCGATTCCAGATTTGTCGAAGTTGGAGGGTGCTGCCTATAATAGCCCATCGCAAGTTACATCATCATCTGACACCCTCTGTCCCTCAGACCCTCATCCTTCAGACTCTCACCCCCTCATCCCTCACATCCTCAAACCATCATATCTTCTACCTCCATACACCTTTCCCTTTCATCCTCACCCCCAAAACCACCACCACCACAGCCTTCACACCCACACGCCACAGTACCTCACGTGCACGCACCACGGCATCCTTTGGAGATCCTATGGAGAGAACCGCAGAAGCAAACTTTGTGAAACTTTATTAAAAGTATCTTTTGGCAAAAGAGAATGTCCAGCGCTGCTGCTGTTAATGCTCTGTAATTAAGGGGAGGTTTGAACCTAGTAGACTACGCCATTAATCATTCGGTGAGATCGCATCGCACGGCTCTTTGATCTCACGGCATCAGTCCACTAAATGGATTACTGCGGGGGATTAGTGGTCAGATGAGGCATGGCGCCGCCGCCGGCTGTGAATTAATTGCGCATGCGCATGGCAGAGTCGTGTTTCCCACTAGGGAGAGTGAGTGTTGAGAAAACTCACTTGTTCACGAAAATCATAAGATGTATGAATATTTGGAAATGAAGTAAAACAAGTTTCTAGCGGGTCAGATCAACTTTTTCTTGATTTTAATACTTTTTTCAGAACATATTTAAACCTTCCATTTTACCCAAAATGTAGCCTTTTTGTTGCAGCCATTCAAAAGTCCATATTCGCATAGGCATTAAATCCGCTGTCTGACCATCACAAACGTTCATACACAAATGTTTACTGTCGGTAGTAACTTGTTAAATGAGAAATGCAAGGCGAAAACATCATTCTAACCTTTACAGCTCGTCTATGAAGAGACAGGGGCAAACAACAATTACTGCAATACAACCATTGCTACTGGTTAAACGCCAATTGGGACTGCCTGGCTCCAAATATAGCATTCTATTACACCCATGGTGTCACTAACTATAACGTCGGCTATACAAGTGTGACAGTCATCGTATGTTGCTCTCTCGACGGTCTTGATGATGACGTCTGGCATGTTACCATACATGTAGATGTCATAAAGATACAATAGTCAAGGCCATGAAAAGCATCTTATTTTCTTGATTTGTAATCTGCAAAAGCCTAGTTAACGTTTAAGTGCCATGAGATACAACTATATGGCGGATAACATTGCTGTGATACGCGATCACTCTATGTTTTACACAACACGTGCTATGGCGATGATTCTGCGAGGCGGGAAAACCGCAGACGTAAATTACAAGACCACCACGTACCGCCAATACCCCTTCCACCACCATATTATCGCCCGTGGACATGCTCCTCTGTTTTTTTTCTAATTTACGCGGGGAAACGGTTATTAATGGTGCATTATGGTGGCTGATGGATCATCTGCTCATTTAGGCCTTATAATGGTGGCAGAGGGAGCCACGTGCCGAACGCGCCATTCATCAGAGCCCTATGAAAATGTACGGTGAGGATTAATCACCGCAGGCTTTAATTGCGGATGTAGATGGAGCGCTTTAAATGTTGGCAGTGCGCCTTTGATGTCCTAATGATAGAGGATTACCAGCTAGACGTGCTAGGTCTTTTGGCGAACTTTAAGTTCTGCGTCCTTTTTTGTTTGTTAGACTTATTAGCGTGTGTGCGTAATTAATGGACGAGTTTGACGGTGCTTTGGAAACCCAACAAGAGGCTGTGCGATACATAGCCATCACATGGATAACATGGATCTACCAGTCCAATGACACATGCGCCTATACTACATATAACCAGCTTAATTGTTTTACTAATTTAGTGCCTATGTTTAGCACCTTTTTTACTGTAACTATACAATCATGCCTCTGATACTCACAATGGGGCTGACAAGGAAGGCTCATTTCCAAAGGTGGCAGACCATCTGCACTGTAAGTTACACTTGATGGATCGTGTCATGTGACATTTTTATGCCAATCCTGATTGTATTTTCCCTCTGTCTAGACCGGCTGTTAATACCAATGGCCCCAAAAAGTCTGCTCTTTAGAGGGGTCTATATAAAAAGTATCTCAGTGCGTGCTTCTTAAACGGTCTCATTTCGCTGATGGATGGGGTCGGTGCCCCATTAATAATCGCTTGCCCACTAGTTCCAAGATGAATTATTCCTTCCCTCTACAAAAGTGCCCAAAAGAGCAACGACCACGCTATGCTATACCGATACACCCCAAAGTAAGAAAGCAATCAGGCCATAATGTTTGCACGTCGGATTAGGCTAGACAGGATGTGCCATGCTTGGCCCAGAACAGGTCTATTGGAGTTTAATACAGAATCGCTTGTATTATGTTCCTGCCTGCACTCACAGCAATATAGGAGAGTTGGTGTCTTGATTTGCCAGAAACAACAGCAACAACAGCAATATAGGAGAGTTGGTGTCTTGATTTGCCAGAAACGCAGACGGGTTTGGTTTATCCCTATAATACAAGTACACGTAGATGTGTTTGTGGTGTGTGTTAACTCTTTGTGTCCTGCATATCTTCACCGTGTCACAATGTATTACGTATTTTCACTGGTACGGATGCTTTAGTATCAGGCATCATCATATACCATCGTTGACTTCTCACAGTTCACTCTATGTGTATGCTGTGGGTTTTACTTTAGAATCTACAGATGCATGTTGACTTTCGTCCATAATCAATAATAATGTTTTTGTCTTTCATCAACCAATGAATGCGTGAATTCAATCTTGTCATATATCAGCCGAATACCAAGTATTAGAAATGTTTCTGATATCGTCTTAAATAAATTCGAAATTCTTCAAGGCGCATTTCTGTTATATATGTTTTATTTTGTTGTAATTGCATCTAATTGGATAAAATAACATTTTCATGGAATATAGAAATTATTTTTTGGCGGTGATTTTATTTAATTTGCCCGTGTTTCTTGACATGACCTAATACTTTAATTAGATTTGGACGAAAATGCGTGTTGCATTGTTTAAGCACTAATTGAAAAGAATGCTTAATTAGAACGTGTTTAATGCAATTACATGTATACTGTTAAAATTTGATTTAACAAAAAAGGCATATCATTTCTCACTGATTACTGTTACATCACACACATACCAAAATTATACTTTCCATTTTTACTTTAACTGTTACTGTATCAGTTAGAACACGTGTTTTGATATACACGTGTTATTCAAAATTATTAGTATTCATGGTATTAAACGGGGAATCATATGCACGCCATCATTCAATTGCCATAAGATAGATAACCAGCCTGTTTCGTTGTGAATGTGCTAGAATCGAACAATTGTCTGATTTGGCCACATTTTAGCACCTCTTAAACGAAAACCTCTACTCAGGTATAGAGCAATTGATTGATCATGAACCTTGTTTTGGGTATCCCGGGATAACCCAAGCAGTCTCAGTGTTGAGCAAACACATCCTTAATCACATTGGTGATACCTTCACGCTAAATGAGTATAGTAGTTAAAGGCGTCAATTATGCCCATAGAGACGTTTCTCAGAAGATGCTTGGGTATCTCGGGATGTCCGATCAAAGTTCATGAACGTCACACTGTATAATGATCAATCAAAAATGCATTGAGGATTAGAGGTTTTCAATTAACAGGTGCTTAAACGTGGCAAAATCAGACAGGCGTTCTTTTATACCACCGGAACATTAGACCAGGCAGATATGCTGGGGCAATGGACGGATAGCGTGCTTTTAACGCCGATTAGCTCTATTGCTGTACACCAGGTGATGGATGTGTGAGCAATAAGAACAGATCACCTGGAAACCAGCGTGTTGCAGACAGACACAAAGTACAGAAGAACCAGGTATGACGAGACCATTCTTCTACACAGTCCCAAACTTCCGTACTGAGAGTATCTCCCTCTACTGGTGGTGTTGATAAAGAGGTTCCACTGTAGTGTCAGACAGAAGACGGCGATGTGTCTTTGGGTTGGTGTGTACTGGGATGGTGGTCGGCGGAGGAAATGGATGGGTCGCGTGTCTTTAGCAGCGATTACCATGATTACCAGTGCAAATGTGATGGAATGGAGCGACCATGTGACATGCTTGAAACACATGGAGTTTTTGCTTTCTAGCGTGTGTGATGAAGTAGAAGAATTTTAAATGGCGCCGTCGAATTGACCTTTCCTTTTTGTAGTACATTGTGACAGGACTGTAATGAGTAGCTGTAAGATTTGTCTTTAGCAGCGATTACCATGATTACCAGTGCAAATGTGATGGAATGGAGCGACCATGTGACATGCTTGAAACACATGGAGTTTGCTTTCTAGCGTGTGTGATGAAGTAGAAGAATTTTAAATGGCACCGTCGAATTGACCATTTTATTTTGCAGTGCATTGTGATAAGACTGTAATGAGTGGCTGTAAGACCCACTTACAGCACTTTTTATTTTACGCATTTGTAAACACGTGCAGGCATTTTTTTACACAATCATACACACATAGGCTGTCCTATGAGACACATCATATATTAACCCACAAGAATCAGTCGTTGATTATTCTTTTGGTTGAATACACACTCATTGATATATCGCAATCTATATTTCTATCTTTAGCAAACGTATCTAACCACAAATCAACAATATTACTAACAGCTTACAGAAGCAATTACTGTCATGATAGCCTAGTGCTAGGACATGAAAGTGTTTCTATTGCAAACCCTTTGCTCGTGTTTAGCCAACTAATCATCTGAAGATTAGACAGACAGGGATTTCTCTAAATACAGTGTTATTATCCCTGCTTTGTTCCCCATGTAAAATGTCTGTTGTCTCCCTGAGAGGTTCAATTTCAAACTTCACAATGTCTCAGTTTCTTGTTTTCCTATTAAGATGGAAATAGAGAGGCCGTGTGGATTTGGTGCAGAATGACAAACACCACGAGGAATGGAGCGGAAAAAACACAATGAGAAAATAAAAAAGACACCCATTTTTCTTCTCCCGAGTCAATGTCCAATTAGTTTGGGATGAAACAGGGTCTATCGTGACGCTGGAACAAAAGTGGCGTCGCACGAAAAGGTCGCGACTGGTGGGTGAGGGTGTTTGTCTGTGAGTTTTAGTGAGTATTTGGCTGGGTCATCTGACTGGCTGGTTGGTGGGCTGGTTGGAATTGTGTGTGTGTGTGTGTGTGTGTGTGTGTGTGTGTGTGTGTGTGTGTGTGTGTGTGTGTGTGTGTGTGTGTGTGTGTGTGTGTGTGTGTGTGTGTGTGTGTGTGTGTGTGTGTGTGTCTGTCTGTCTGTGTCTGTGTGTGTGTGTGTCTGTGTGTGTGTGTGTGTGTGTGTGTGTGTGTGTGTGTGTGTGTGTGTGTGTGTGTGTGTGTGTGTGTGTGTGTGTGTGTGTGTGTGTGTGTGTGTGTTCATTTGTCATTGTGCTTGTCTGTACATGCGCCAGTGACCATGCTGCCAGACAAGAAACTGTCTTTAGGGAAAAAATCGTTGAACATGGTTATGTTTAAAGTAAAACAATAAGCAGCTATTCTTCGCATAGCCTACTATTGAAACCCATGCGATATTCGTACTGGTAAAGGATTGCATACATGTACGTTTTAATGAATGGGACCATGTCTCTTGACAAAAAAATAGCTAAAATCATATTCTCTATTTTACCAATACCAAATTATGCATAGAAAAAGAAGATAGCATTGCATGTTTGCTGTTTTCTTTTCCTTCCAATCCTGCACGCCCCATTACCAAGAAATAGGTGTTCAATTACAGGCGAATTACAGAATATTAGGCCTACAGATCACCTTGCGTAGGAATCAATTGGCAGACATGCACACCTCTTTCCTTTACAAGCATTTGCAGTCAGAAAACACTTTAACTAACAGGGCTTTTAGGTTGATCGTAGTACAGGATGAACTCTTTTTAACACGCTTCAAGGTTTTAAATGCACAGAATCATTGTGATTGCAATGAATTCAGCATTGGAACATTGCAATTCAGTAAATAGAAAAGGGTTCTGTACACAATGATGGAATTAAATGGTTCTTACGCCTACTGGTATGGCATTATTAACGTGGCCTGTCGAAAACTGTCGCATGTCAAAAACTGTCGCATTTCCTCTAGTATATTGTGATATTACAAATGACTGCGATCGTAAATTTCGTGCTTTAAGGGCTTGGAGTATTTCTTTCGGGTTTGCAACTACAAATCCACGTTTAATAAATATGTCCGCTGAGTACCAAAGAGCCTGCTTATTACCAACACCTTGCGGGCGGTCTTCGGTTAGTTTCTATGAAGAGGTTGTCTCTATGAGGTTTCTCAGTGCCTATGTGTTGTTAATATAACAGCTTGATGCCGTACTGATCCTTTAATAGACATGGCTTCATTACTGATGGTCTTAGTTGCAGATTATAGTATACAATTAACCCACACCACATACACGTGTACAAATACAACAGCACTGCCGACTGCGTCATGGTATTGCAGTCGTCGTAGTGATTTGATGGATTGTCATATTGTAGACGCATTGTTTAGGGAAAGAGTAAATAATCACTGTGTATTTTAAATCTCTCAGCACAATGAAAACTGTCAGAGATGAACATTCTTTACAGTCTATCTTGACCTCGGTGATGGTTCTGAAGAGTGTTGCACATGATTGTCATTGGTAGATTTTGTGTGACTTTAAAAAAAAACATACTAGGCTTAATAGGGAAATATTGGAAATGTTCTATACTGGTATCGGGAAATCGATCTTACAGACATACATTTAGGTTACAGACTGGTGAATATGTGGATAACTGACAACTTTTTATAATGTTCAGCATCTTAGCCCCATGGTACACCGCCCAAATCCCCCCCCCCCAAAAAAAAAGGTAATAAAAAAGAAAACAATTGACAAATAAGATGTCCTGCAGCCACTGCAATTGATATGAATGTGACGGCGACACAATACGCAATATCCTTATAGAGCCCACGCCGCACAATCACGTCATTATGGCCACAAAGGAGGCAATTTACACATTGGAATTGTGTTTGGCAGCATCATAAATAATGCTGTTGGTGGACGTTGTGTTCAGACATTTTGTTATTTGTGACGGCTTGGTGACAATCAGTCCCCTGGACTGTGTTGGGTGGAGTTATCACTAGGTATTTGTTGATGCCGACGCTTATGTCTGTAAAAGGGATCTGTGTGTACAGGTTATGGCTACAAATGAACGTTATGGTAAAGCATTCTGTTTATAGGTTGTGTTTCGATAGACCTAGATGCAAGATTGAACATTATTAGAAACACAGAATCATCTGCCTTGGTGGTACTAAACTAATGTATAGACCTCATTCGGTTGCTCTTACTATACATCCTACAGAGACCATGGCGATGACCGCTTCAATCTAGCCCCCTAGCCTATAGGGATCATAGTTGAGTGTGGGCTGTTGGATCTTCAAGGCTTCCACTAGTTTCCCTTCAGATGACAGACACATTGGCAAAGTCATCAGTAGACAGAGAGCAAAGGCCACTGCAGGAAATTAGTGGAGGCTTTGAGATCAACCATCACTCAGCCAACACAACGTGGCCTGTCAACTGAACAAGGGCAAGGCCAAGCCCCGGACGCTCCTCCAAATGCTGTCCGACAGGAGGGCAACCTGTAGGACGACTAGCCATCGGTGACGTCACAGCCTTACCATCGGTCACTCAAGTTAAGCTTGTGTAATGGAATGCACAGCGACAAGAATATTGTGCTATCTGGTAGTTGTATCTGAAATGTATCAAACAGGCAGTATCTTGTGAAGATTTCTTATGTTAGCTGTATAGAAGCTCATATATTTTGGCAATTTCCGACACCCTTTTCAATCAGGTGTTTCAAAATGAAACGACCGTTTAAATAAGTTGAACAGGACACCAACTTAACCAGTAACCACTTCACAAAGTTTTACAGTCACCATTGCAAGTATATCAAAGTCAAATAATGGTCACTTTATTGCCAGTTTATGCATTATTGCCACAAAAGACTCAATTTACGCAGTGAAATTGAGTGTGACATAATAATACCCCTTCCTATTACTTTGCTGGCAGAATTATTGTTAATGTGTCCAGAATAAAGCGGGATATTGCAAGTGTCAAATGTGGCCATAAATAATCGTGATGTTTGCTTCCTCTTCTTTTTGTCTAGAAAGTAATAGACCGCACAAACCCCCATTAGGTCTAAACGGATAGATTTATGATGCTCTTTTGCTTGTGATTGTGTGTTCTTTGACTTTGACAATGCTGCTAAATAGCTACATTTGTGACACCGGCAGATTCTGGAACAATACTGTATCCTGCCGCTTATTTCTTACCGTCCCATTTCACAAAGAAATGATACGTAGATACGTTTGCGGTCTTTCTACACGCATTCGCAAAAACAGATCTCAGTTAATACTCATTCACTCCAGCCTCTTCCCAGCCCCATCACATTACTGTTTTGCAATTTGGATCTGCCCGTGTACATTATTTGACGCACAAAGGCTTGTGAGCATACAATAAAACTTGAATTTCCACTTTTGAGGAAAGTGGGACACACACCTTGGATCTGCCTATGCTAACTACACTCATGTCCTGGTGTAAGTGATTGAGATGGGTATAAAGTTGCCTCCTACAAGCAACAACATGCCAACAAGAAAACAACACAAGAAACAAGAAAACATGATAGTTGTAAAACATCAAACATGGGGAACAAAATCACCATCTCAGGTAATTCAGTAACATGGTTTCACCTTTCTCTGATGTAAGTTCACGAAACTACGTCTCACAGAAAATAGCTCAGTTATGCATCTGTGCAATGGAACACTAATAGACTTTTTAACAATGTTAAGAAGTCCAAATGAACAACTGAACATCAGTTTAGCCGGAAATTACATTTTTGGCGACAGTTTCTCAACAGAATCTCGGTTCCCAGAAATGGCCCACATTTTCTCCCATATAAATCATCAACTTTTGTCCTTGAGATGAAATAAGATGTTTATTGCTACTTTGAAAAGGAAATTATCAGAACGCAGCAGTGGAAATGGGATAACTGGTTACACGATGTCACGCCATTTAATTAGACTGCTTAAAGTATGCCAATCTGTGCTGGGTGCAGGTTTTTTCATAATGGGCTGGGGCTGAGTTTTACAAGTGCTGGCAACTACTGCTTCGATAAAGGTGATACATTTTTCACCCATTTTACCTCCTAGTGACATTCAAGTTTAACTACTTTCTGCATCTATTTCCCATACGTGGGAAACACGAAACAGCACACGGTAATCTTGGTGAATATTCGTTTTCTTCATATTCAGATCGTCGGGCATTTCTACGGGCATTTCTTTTACACTGCACATATATTCAAAGCTACACTATCTACGTCTACTGCGTACATAGTCCTGATACATGATGATGCATATTTATGGCATTAGCAGATCCTGATTTTAAAGGCCTGAGTATAAAAACACACGTGAAAATGAAACATTTCGTGTGACAGGGGACAGTAGTTACCCACCCCTGGATCTGCCTATGCAAAGAATAATCTAAGTTTTCAATGAGGCGCTAGGCATCAATGTCATCTAATCCACAGTCACTTTGCCACGGTTCAGATTATGCAATCACAGCAATGTGGCTTATCTGAGATAATGCTCACAGATAGTGATAGAGTTCCCGGCCAATGTTGGGGATGCTCGAATCTGAGTGATTCTTGTGAAATATACCACCGTCAGCTGGGGATATTTAGAGTTTTAAGTAGAACTGAAGACAATATCGCCCAATTACTAACGACTTCAGAGATGTGGTGGTCGATAAATTGTCTACACCATATACTTTTCTATTCAAAACTTGTCAAAGGAAAGCTTTGAATGAGATTTCATACTCGTTGCACTCTCGTTAACTATGTATGGAAATTGTAAAATTGTGTCTTGACTCACAATGAGCCGTCACGATAATGCCTACAACAGAACACAGTTTACACGGCGTAAAATTTTGAATCTTCCTGCTCATTATATATTCGTAAAAACCAGAAAACGACTGCTGCACTGAATGATTTAGACCGCAGTTCTAAGCTGGGATCATAATAATGTAAACGTGATTGCCGGTTTGGGACAGGAAAATGCTGGGTTGTTTTTAGCAATTTTGATAGTTTGAGAATTTTGTGGAAAGAAACAAGTCGTACGAGGTGAAGATGACATGATGGTGGTGATTTCTTTCAACGCTCAACACAGATACATCTTTATCAATAATTTTGAAGCTAATTTTACAAATCTAAGGAAAAATATGATTGCCACATGCCCTGCTCCAATAACAACCTTATGACTACAACTACCTTTACCCCCAATATTTTTTGTCAAACATACACAAAACAAAAATGCACTCACACAGCCACATTCCAAATTGGGTTAATCTGGGCAATTAGATTACAAGATTGGATTGCTGGCAATGGCAATGTTTTTGTGTGTAAGCACATTGATGCAACATTTGCAACAACGACCATCCTTGACTCCAGACGCATTTCTCTTGCAATTTCCCGCGTGTCAGAACCTTATTAGAAACAGGTTAGAAAACACAATTTATTTATGATCTCATTTAGGGCGGCCATTAGGCTTACTTTGTTGTGTGTATGACATCTTTTGTTTTTGCATTGCCGTGTGTAAAAATAGCTCATTGTTGATAGAAACAGCGACACGGACATTTTTTTTCCTTTTGTCCTCTAAAGTAGTATGTAGAACACGTGAAACAAATATCTATCAATAAAAGTATGAAATACGTTCACACGAGATTGCACCACATCCACATCCACTTGCTCAAAAACAACAACACGAGAATATTACTTGTTTCGGGGTGGTGCGGCTGAGGTCCATCTTGAAAGTGGCCAACGTGTCACTATTCTATTAGAACCCCAATCACAACGGCCTAAGTCCCAGTAACTGCACATCTGTATAAGGATGAAAATACCTCGCGCAAAGGTCTATTCTGGGCTCGCGACCACCAAGCTACCACGTCACGTGTCACGTCACGTGACACGTCACATGACACCCACGTGACACCCACAGCCTTATCTTTCCACCCCACTTCGTGTCACGGGAGAGAATCGCGTCATTAGAAAAGGAATCTCTTCTCACTGCAGCAATGCGGACTGAGAGGGGTTGGTGGCTGGTTTAAGCGTAACCGCCTCCAAAATTAAGGCCAACTCCCGGCATGGCGACCGTCCTGTTCACAGAAAGGATTATCTGAAACAGTAGATCAAGCATTTTACTGTTGGTATGCGATTCTGTAACTGAAAGGGACATAAATCATTCCTAGTTGCTTACAAATGCTTTGTCTATGTACTGTACATCTATTCGGGTATGTTGCAGGAAGATGCAACGTCGGCCTACCATCGCACTTAATTGGTCCTCACTTCATTTTTTCATCTTTTATTTTAAAATGAATCATTAACAAGTATTATCAGCTATCCACAAATCTGATTTGAGTAAGCTACCTGTAAACCAAAGATGCGCGCCATAGAGCCGTGTGTATTAAAATTATAATGGAAATATCATTAGAACTCTTCAGTTTAACATCTAGACTTCCATTCAACTGAATCATTAGTATAGTTACAACTTGCGGAGGCGATCAACCTCCTATGACTAGAACCGTCAATGGCAAAACAAGAACTTAAGTCGCCGTTTCAATGATCAGCTGCATAGGCAGATCCGGGTTTTGAAGAAATGGGGGTGGGCGCACTGAAGGGATTTCATGGCAACAACGCTACCAAAATAAGGTATTTTGGTGGGATAAGGGAGATGGGCTTCTGCTCCCCCTGGATCTAACCTATGCGCTGTACATAGTTGTAGAAATTGTGTCCACTGCAGAACTGGACAAGTCGCAAACACGGCCTCCTGATGTAATCACGTGATCGCCGGTGGCGTCACTAATACAGAGCCAGCGGCGTGTGAAAATGAAAAGAGATGCGGAGATGATGGGGACATTCATCATGCCGCTGGGACAGTCGGTGGTTGAGGTTGCGTCATGGGGGAGTGGGGGGGGCGCGTACAGTTTGACCTTTCTACCGGTATATCAGTGTTGCTATTATATGCTGGCTGGCCTTTAGATCAGTGGCTTGCAACCAGTCGGCACACACACACAAATGGGACAGTTGTCTTTTGCTCTAATGCGAAACGCATCGACTTATGCAAAATGGCAACGTGTTATACTTATATCAAACAAGTAGACGAAGACGTGGTTGTGTTGGTTGCATTTCGTTCCAGTTATTCCTTTTTGCGTCAGTAGTTGTCTTTGGGGTGCCAGCTGCCTATTTAGGTGCAAGTTACGCTTATTTTTGTATTCAATGGCTGGTTGCAAAACCCGATTCTTCATGGCTTGATATTCAATGGCATCTTATGGAGCCTCGCTGTGGTATCTGGGACCGCGAACAAGCCGGTGTCGTCTTGATTTGGAGATTTGTTTTAGGTGAGCGGAGAATTAAGAAAAGCAAGATGTAAACAACCCCACTGCCACATCGGTGAGTACTGCGGGAGGTGAGAAAGTGTCACCTTTCTTGTCTTGAGATTTAGAGAGGAGAGAAGAAACTAGTGAGAAGCGGATACCGAGTGAGTACAAATGAGATAGTAGAAGGAGATGTAGTTGCGGATCCACCCCCATGTTCCCACACCCGTTCACTTCCAGAGAAATGGTAAAATGTTTCAACGTATTTACCATTACGCGATTACGTGGGTTACACTGGTACATGTGCATTAGAACATGCTGGCTCCCGGTTCCTAGAAACACATCCTGCACTTACCTAATGCAGCATCATAGCAATACGCTTATTATATGTATCTACACAGCACATGAGCGTGCATAAAGCGCCAGCGTGGCCTCTCAAGCCTGTCAGACAATCACTCACGTCGCAACACTCCTAACACCAAGGTATCCCCAGGTGCAGCCACGTGTGAAAATTGGCAAATGTCTGGGCACAAGTTGACTGACTGGTCACGCCTTACAGGTGTTAACATTTTTTTTAAAGAACATGCGTACATAACATAGGCCAGCGTTAAGAGGAAAGTATTTGGTTCTAGTAGATGATCCTATCATACTTAAAAAAGATGTTCCACTAACAACAAATTGTCTCAGAAGGAGTCTCTATTCTGTAGTATCTCTGAAAAAGTCAGGCACTGCCTCATTAACTTCAATGGCTATTTCAGGAGAATGCATTTAGAGGACATAAATTTTAAACGAAAATGGACGTCAACGTCCACATTCATGTGACTAAAAAGGAAGCAAAAAAGAAATAAAAAAATGGAAGACTTTAGCCCATTTGCCTGATCATGAGTCAAGATGAAACATACTGCTAAATCGTGTGCTTCGTTCAGGCGAGAAAACGTTCTAAGGTCATCAAACTATGCCAGTGCCAAGTCAACATTCAGGGCTCCCAGAGTGACTGATCCAGAATTGGATACAGAAATTGAATTTTATTGATATAAGTCATGCATAGGCCTTCTCCACCTCCGTGTATTTTTTACTAACGGCTGCTTCTAAGTTACATTATCTGTTATCATAACCTCCAATTTAGGACATATTTATGCAGAAACCACCTTTATATTAAGACTTCTTTTCTTGGTTTCTTTCCACCATCATGACGAGACTTCAGCACTTATCCATAAAAGTTCCACCTCTCTATGAAACCTAATCGTCCTCTCTGTGATGTTGATAAAGAGGTTCTACTGTATACGCCTGATAAAAAACACAGGAAGCATTACATCCTGGTGCACAGAAAAAGACCTCCCTTAATGCCGCCATCCTCGCCACGTCTTCGCCTATCTTCGCCTCCCATCTGTCGGGGCGTCGAGGCGTGGGATGAAGCAGGCAGCGCCATCTAGAGGTCTGAGCGGACAACTCTCCATACTGCTCTAAAGCCCCGATCTCACAGTCACAAATTCTAATCGTGTGCACTGTACAAGATGAGAACTAAATTGGGTAAGGATGATTCTGATATAACGCATGTGATGCCAATGGCGATGAAATTGGGACAATAAAAAGATAACAGCAACGATGATTCGGCTTGAATCATCGATCATGTTTGACCCAGGCATAAAGGCATGTTCAGATGGCGGATACTTTACTGTGTGTTTATCTGTGGCGCCACTAACAAGGGGATTCTCTCTTATGATCCGGTCTGACATCCCAATTAGTTGAAAATGATATATTCACTGTTGATTTCCACATTCTCATTCTATCGTCACTGACTGTTCTTTTGGGACCGATATATGTGCAAAGTGCTGTAACTGTAGAGGATTCGTGATTGTCAGACTGGGGATGTAATTCGGTCAAGTCGCTATGCAATTACATGTACATGTATATGCAGTTGTGATACAGCTATTACAAATTCCAAAACTGGTGTAGATTCAAAGAATATGGCGTTGCTCAGCTATACATGCAACACAGGTTACTATACTATTTGTTTTTACTCAAGACGACATTATAAAAATCAAACCGGGTCCATCACCGTTGATATTATTTGCCAAAGTACGTGAACAGAGGTTCAGAACTGTATTTTTGCATGAAGAACTAGCTAGCGGGTGCTTCAATGAAGGAGTGGATAGGGAGTTGGACTCATGACTCATGGTTGTGGGTTCGATTCGCGGTCTGGTCTGGTACTGGGTGTTGAGTAAACTAATTACTGAATAGTTGCACACTGATACGTGGCACCAACCCGTTAATTAGGTAAAGGCCATTGGGTTGAAAGAGTGTGGAGGTGTATGTATGAATGATTAGCATTGTGCGCTGAATGTGCTCCAGATGCAAGTATAAGATAAATGACCTGGTGTAAAATGTAAAGTCGTGATCACATCAGATTCACAACTATAAACCATCATATTTATATTTACATTCACATTGAACAAAAATAAATAGACGCTTACGAGACTGGCTTTCAGCTTAAACACGTGTTTGTCTAAACAATAGCATACCTAGTACAGGTAGTATAGCAGAAATATGCGCCATACAAAAGAATGATGCAGTCGGGCAACAACATGATTCACCCAGAAATCACCAACTAACTTCTGCCCTCTAATAGTATGCAACAGAAGTCAACCTATACAGCATTGCCCAATTCCTAAGCAGAAGCCAACACCAATGCTACAAAACAAGTTAGCCGGCAGATCTGGAACATATTCGTTATGTGTAAATCATTGGTCACAACAGAACTGCTTATTAAACAGAGCCATCACGCTGTAATGTGTCGAAAATCGCAATTGCATAGCTTTGAGGCAGCTGACATTGTATATAGACTCGTTCTTGGGTCGCATTGACAATATCATTGCTTAATAAAGTCTGCCCGTTTCATGGTATTACCCTGCTAACCCTTGGTGATCTCCTATTGGCTGCAGCGTGGAGATGAAAGGATGTCCCTGAGCCACAAATCTGTCTACATTTCGATTCATTTGGGATATTAACGAATACATGTAGCTATTTACGTTGAGGGGTATTTTTACTTGCTTGTATAAACTGTTTCCTCTTTCTCTGCCCTGATGCGATTAAATCAAAATTACAGAATACGCATTTTCGGAGTTTGGCCCAAAGTGTAGATTTAGTTTCTCTCGTACTAGGTCTATCCCTGGTTTTTGGCTGTCGCTCGAATCGACTTCACGACACTCAAAACGGTAGTATTTAGTAATATATAATATTGTTAATAAAAAAAACAGCACAACCAAAAATATAAAAAATATGTCACGGGGTAATGTAATGCAATGTGATGTAATGTGATGTGGTTTATTATACCCAAGCCCCGATTGGGTTGGTTAAGACTATACGCACGAAGTCTGTAGGCTATGAACTCAACTCAGAATTCAGCACGATTTTCAGTACAGATTTTCAGCAAAACGCACCGGATGACCCCGTGTTAGTACGGGTGACCCCGAACGAATGACGTACATCACGTTCAGATAACTACGTCACACGTACGTTGATAAACGTGGTGGTTGCACCTACTGTACTCAATTATGGATAACACTTTCATATAAGCTACGGATAAGTAATTACACGAATAAAAACAATGATGCTTCTATGTCTCAAAGTTTAAATAGAAAAATGTCAAGGTACATTTTAACAGTTTAATGAGGATACTAGCTGTCATTATCCACTGAACGTTGCCACTTGAAATCCGTGGTCTTTTGCGAATGTATGTTTATCAACACGGGGAAAAGTTCAATGTTTAAGGTTTTTGGAGCTTATAAAAATGGGAATTATTCATACACATATGTAAAATTTACTACTGAAACCGATTTCAACATAATAGATGATTACCCCATTTCTGAGTGAAAACGTTTAAAAAAATTGGTTTTTATTCCCGAGATCGGGAAAATATCCCGTAGTTGACACCATCAATTTTTTTGTTTTTAAAGAAACACACGATAAGGGGCCTATGCAGCTTTCATAAGACTGCTGCAAAACACCTTTTTTGTGATCCGCCATTTGAAATTTTCTAAATTCCTTTTTAAGACACAAACCAAATATCTGTCCCGGGGGGAGCACCTTTTACAATTTTGATACTAAATATGAGCTTTTTCCCGGATTTTGCGGCCTATGTTCCTCTGCTGGTATTCCCCCAAATGACCAACATTTTTTTTAAAATCACGAATCATGTCCAGTGAAGTGAACTTTGGGACGTGGACTTTTCATCAGCCATCATTAACAGCAATGAAAATGTGACAGACAGAGGTTTTAAAAGCTCTGTACTTTTTCATTCAACTTGTGTTTCATTTTTTTTTTAGTGGAGCGTTTTTAAAAAAGATGTTAATGGAGACAGCCACTATTGGCTTATAGTGTCTAGAACTATATAGAGCCCCCTCTATTCATTTTGTGGTCCTCATAAATATTTTTTAAAAATCTATGACCAATTTTTTCTTTTTCATTTATCATATTCATTATCATAATAAAGGGAAACATTCATAATAATTCTTTTTTTTCCTTTTAAAATTTTTTGCACATGAACAAGACATAATATGAGGGGGTTTTGGGGCTTAAGCAACTTTAAAAGTATACATATTAATGTAATATTATGTAATCAGGTAATTAAAAAGTAATCAAGTAAAATAATCTAACCAGGTAATGCAATGCAGTGCAATGAGAATAGTAAGCAGATGATAAAAAAGCTAATATTTTCAAAGACATGGATTTTTTCTCAGCCAGCCCTTTTTCAACCCGATA
>CM032667.1:4492376-4527999 GCA_019095985.1 Streblospio benedicti | reverse complement strand
TATAAACCATCATATTTATATTTACATTCACACTGAACAAAAAATAAATAGACGCTTACGAGACTGGCTTTCAGCTTAAACACGTGTTTGTCTAAACAATAGCATACCTAGTACAGGTAGTATAGCAGCAATATGCGCCATACAAAAGAATGATGCAGTCGGGCAACAACCTGATTCACCCAGAAATCACCAACTAACTTCTGCCCCTAATAGTATGCAACAGAAGTCAACCTATACAGCATTACCCAATTCCTAAGCAGAAGCCAATACCAATGCTACAAAACAAGTTAGCCGGCAGATCTGGAACATATTCGTTATGTGTAAATCATTGGTCACAACAGAACTGCTTATTAAACAGAGCCATCACGCTGTGATGTGTCGAAAATCGCAATTGCATAGCTTGTTGAGGCAGCTGACATTGTATATAGACTCGTTCTTGGGTCGCATTGACAATATCATTGCTTAATAAAGTCTGCCCGTTTCATGGTATTACCCTGCTAACCCTTGGTGATCTCCTATTGGCTGCAGCGTGGAGATGAAAGGATGTCCCTGAGCCACAAATCTGTCTACATTTCGATTCATTTGGGATATTAACGAATACATGTAGCTATTTACGTTGAGGGGTATTTGTTACTTGCTTGTATAAACTGTTTCCTCTTTCTCTGCCCTGATGCGATTAAATCAAAATTACAGAATACGCATTTTCGGAGTTTGGCCCAAAGTGTAGATTTAGTTTCTCTCGTACTAGGTCTATCCCTGGTTTTTGGCTGTCGCTCGAATCGACTTCACGACACTCAAAACGGTAGTATTTAGTAATATATAATATTGTTAATAAAAAGCAGCACAACCAAAAATATAAAAAAAAATATGTCACGGGGTAATGTAATGCAATGTGATGTAATGTGATGTGGTTTATTATAATGTAATATTATGTAATCAGGTAATGTAATGTAACCAAGTAAAATAATCTAACCAGGTAATGCAATGCAGTGCAATGAGAATAGTAAGCAGATGATAAAAATGCTAATATTTTCAAAGACATGGATTTTTCTCAGCTAGCCTCTTCAACCCGATAATTAATGGCCACTCCCTAGTTTAATACGTCAGCCTTCTACACGTAAAAATCCCTTGGGCGTGCTCATCTTTTGGTCTCACGTAAAAGTAATATCTACGTCCTAGCTAGATCAGCCTGTTGAAAGGTTATGAGAAAAACAAGCTTATTAAATAAACTACATGACATCAAGGTTCCCCATAATAGGAAAATCAATCCCCATATTCCAATTTCCATATCATCTAATTTCAATAAGAAGGGACAGTTTACGAGCCCGCGTATATTTGCATGTGGTCAGAGCGTTACAAGGCTATCCATTGTGTCTGGTGTAAGTCTGGCACTTGGCTATATGCTGTGTTAGAGACCATGACATTTGAAAAGCATTGGGGGAAAACATCTAACAAAATCTAGTTCAAGGACTGTTGAAATGTTCATCGCCTTGTATAGTGTGAAAAACAATTCATATTAGAGGGTTTTAGAAAAATGGATCCAGCGCCAACTGATGATACACAATGCCATATTCACTTTTTCATTTTCTGTATTTTTTTTAAAAAAAAGGGGGGGAGGGTGGCACTTGCTGTATCGCATGAGTATCGAACGTGTGATCAAAGTTGGGATGTTAAAACCCAGTGAAAATGAAATACTTATGCTTTGGTGGGAAAGGCTGGGGCGCAGGCTGCTCCCACCCTCCACATGGACCTGCCAATGATACAGGTGTATTTAAACAAGTATCTAACGTCAATCTAAGCATCCCAAGCTGTTGCTGGGTAAGCAGCAAAATCATGAAAGACTATCTTATTCATCGGTTGGTAAAACATGTTTTGCAACTTACAATTTATAAAACTATGCAGATGTCATGTACTATATACCTTCTTAATCATTGCCTCATAAAACCTTGACTAAAAGGCTAGTAAATAACATTTGCTTCATGGATTATTGAAGATCAAATTAGTAATAAAACAATATCCAGACAGACGTGATCCCCACACAAGATCAAGACCTACATACTCTGCCCATAAAACACACTAAATATTTGAGTAGGTTGAGGCCCACTCTCAAGGCCTACAATAAAGATGCTCCGAAGGACATTAGGTATTAATGTACGCTATTTGAAGTCCCTTTGCCATTTTTGTGAAGGCAAATCTTCAACAGATAATATCTACTTATAAATGCTTTGATTTGATATTAGTGAAATTGATACTGTTAAATGTTGTGCCATATGCTTATTTTGGTGCTGACTTCCTTTGATTTTTTGTGCCAGAGTTGTTTTCCTCTAATTCGTAATGTGTGCATCAGGTCGTTTATTTAAATTAGTATTTTTCATGCAGGCCATCTACCAGATCTCTATCTTTCTTGATGGTTCACGATTTTGCCGGTCTTCAACGCTGATACTGATTTTCATGCACTTCGCCATTGTACAGTGTACATTGTGACAATGCTACATTGTCAAATTGAAAAAAGTGGACCCCTTACATAGTAACGACCCCTTGTGTGATACAAAAGTACCCTGTGTACGCGCATATACCTAGGGGTGCATGCCACTGAGTGCTGCAGGGTAATCACGGCCACTCTTTGCCCTGCCATTTGCTACTATTTTCAGCCTTAGGTATTTTTCTACACCCTATTGCTACTGCCATCTCGGCCCATAATATTCCAGCTTCATTAAGGTTGGGTTGAGTTATGTGCAACGGTTATTGCAGCATGCATACAAAAGTATTATAGTGAAAGTATACTGATAGAGCTGCACTAGAGCATGAATGAGCGAGGACTTGGGTGGGGGCGGGGGTATACAGGGTGTAATGATTGTCAAGCATTCCACTAGTCGCAGACTATCTTCCGTGTAAGCAGATCATTAAATGCAGTCTCAAATGTACAAGTATGAATGTGGTTTGACTTTTATTATATAGCAGCCGACAATAAAAAGGGATTTATGTTGATGGAACGCCATTGTCTTTGGCAGCACACGGATTCGTGTTATTGCCCTCTCTTCTTTAGTAACTTTTGACGGTGAAGCATGAAACTAGAGTGGTTTGCCTCATAATAAACAGCACATACATTGAATGTGTCTGAGTAACGTCTTTTAGTTATTGCGCGGTGAGTTGCAGAATCCATTATCGTAATTACCAACCATTAGAACTGGTTTGTTTGATACTTGAATAAGTGGCAATTTATGATAGTTTCAGTGTGTGATGAATAATGCAATGACATGTAAATGTACGACTACTACTACTAATGATGATGACTGTTTTGTTTTCATGATTGATGACTGTTGTCTATTTCCTATTGCCTTTACAAGTTATGGGCTGTTTAGAAAAAAAAACAAAGTGTAGAATTGGATATGCTGATTCCATCTCAGTGTGTGTGCATTATGAACCTTTAAAATATCGGCAAAATAAAGAATAGTTCATTTCCAATCTTAAAATACATAAGAGATTCCACATTAATTGTTGTTAGCCTTACGGATATGTCTCTATTCCACAATTTTTATCTACCTAATCATTGTTAGTAGTGAGTAAAGAGACACACATTTACACCATCTACATCTTCATGAGCGCAGTGCGTTTATATCCATTCAAACAGAGCCATGAAGCCACGCTTTCTTCGCAGACACATATATCTGTACTCATTGCTATCAGATGGCGCATACATTGCGCTTTGTCGCACTTTAAAGCGAAGCTCCGTGCCTCTCGCCCATCGCAAACAATAGGTGTCTCCGTAACATTTTTCTGTATCACTTTTCTTCTTGTAGATCTTCAGACTTGTCCAATAAATGACGGCATTATGGAGAAGAGACATGCTTGTTGAAGCATTAATCTGCTTTTATCACAATAGATGCCTACAAGCTTTTTATTTAAAGCTTCTTATAATCATAGTGTATAGTAGGAGGTCTACCATGAACATTTCACTTTTCTAATAAAATAAAAAGGTACGTGTATATGTTTAGACATTTATCTTCCTGTCCCAATGCCACGATGAGCCTATGTGTTGGATGAAACGCTCTACACCTGACCTGGTAGAAGTCTGCCTTTTAAACATAAATACCACAATGTCCCCTACTAAATTCTGACCAATATTCTGGTCAATGTCTCGCGTCTACCAGAAAAGTCCTCTATGAGCGCACTTACACATGTTTAGTGCGCACTAAACGTCATGAACGTGATCTAGTGGCCACACTCACGTGATTTTACGAGACGTAAAACCTGTTTGGTCACGTGATGTATTGGTCGAGGTCTTTGAAAGTAAAACGTGAACGGACGGCGATATAAGGCTATATTGGACTTTATCTTCACATTTTACAATGCCCAATCATTTTGGTTTGGTTTTGGTCTGTTATGTCTTGTTCTGATAGCAATGCTTATATCATGTTTATTTCTTGCGAGCAAGTGGTTATAACGTCTTCTTTACGGAGCAGCTGTCACAAACATAACGTATATTTTAAAGCAGTATTCTCACTGCAGAATAAGATGCAAGCAAGGAAAATCCATTGACACTTTCCAAAAGTAAAAAATAGTCATCCTCAATTCTGAAGTCTTCCAGCATAGCAGTTAGTGCTACTACGTTATGAATCAGTATCCATTTAGACATACAACCTCAAGCAGAACCCCCATTCAACTAGCTTGAAATAAACAAAGGAACCACATACATGATGACACACGGGTCTTACCACGTGCTTGGATGCACGCCACCCGAAACTCTCTTTAAGATGCCTCTTAGTTCGCCACTGCATGCACACCGACAACGAAAGTGGTGATCATGAGGTACAGCGAAGTTGTGGACCCACCATTTCCCGAAGCCGCACGTCCACATGGAACATACACTTACCCTTATCCATTGGATCAGCCCCTGACATAAATGTACCATCATGATGACTAACGCCTCTCTAGACAATATAAGGAACTTCCATCCCTCCGTACACACACACACACACACACACACACACACACACACACACACACACACACACACACACACACACACACACACACACACACACACACACACACACACACACACACACACACACACACACACACACACACACACACACACACACACACACACACACACACACACACACACACACACACACACACACACACACACACACACACACACACACACACACACACACACACTCCAATGATCCTGTACTGCAATGGGCTACCACGAACCAAATGAGTCTTGACAGGGACAGAGGCGGTGTCACAATGAATTGAGTTGGATACAATACGGCAAATCTCATCAGTGAAAATATCATCCTGAGCCCGGATTGGTTTTCTTGTGTTTCGGGTGAGTGGGATTGAGCTGGTGTTTTTCTGACTTTTAGTTTTCTTTCTTTACGTTTCATTTTTATCCTCTGGCTTCGGTGTGTGTAGGTTGATAATTTAGGGTTATTACAAAAATAACTACGATGATGATGACAGCAACGACAGCGATGACAGCAACGATGGCAATGATGACTATATGTAGTGATAAAAACAATGATAACGATGATGACAACAATGACCCACCAGCAGCAGCAACAGCAACAGCAATAGCAGCAGCAGTAGCGGCAGCGGCAGCACCAGTGGCGGCAGCAGCAGCAACAAAAACAACAACAGCAGCATCAACAAAAACAACAAAAACAATAACAAAAACAGCCGCAGCAGCCGCAGCAACAACAACAAACACAAAGCATTGACTATTATAAAACAAATTACCAATTACCAATGATGTATGATACACACATACCGATAGACTTAGCTGGGAGGTAATCGTCACTGTTACCCCCCATAAACCAGCCAATTCCCCAGGAAAAGTATTTCTACACATTCCGGACCCTAGCGCCGCAATAGATGGTGCTCCATGGCGCCTCATGACCCCTCTATGACTGGTTGAAGCCTCATCCCAACACCCAGGGGCTAGCATAATCATAATAGGTCTATTATGGGCTCCTCTGAAATACAGCCTCAGGTTAGAAAGCACCCATGAATTGTGACTCTTGATTCTAAAGCTCTATTATATGAGTTGTTAGTGGATATGGCGGTGAGACAATTACCTTGTCTGTGAGTATTTATTGCTAATTAGTTTGTGCTATCAAAGGTGAAGATTTTTATAGCCTGTAGCGAGTAAGGGAATGGAAATGGCTGGTTGAAGTTGTTTGTATTGATGGGTATTGCGGGGGATTTGCATGAGGAGGAGCTTTAGGCTTGCATTTCGAAGCCATTTCAATTAAGGAACATTTTGTTGCTGCAGGGAGATGCATCAGTCTTAGGAATTAAAGATTACAAAACAAAAAAACTTTGTATTGGCAACGTCTGTAGTTGCTGTTGGTAGACATTCTTACCAGCGATATCCAATCCGCACTCTGAGCTTTGAATACATTTTTTCTGCATCAATTACTCTACGTTTGTATTAATTCTATGTGTAACATGTCGTGGCAGTAGCTTCAATACATGTAATACACCAGTACAGTGGCACCATCGTCACACTGCATAGCACTTCTGCTCAAATATGGTACATATGCCACTATACTAAGCCATTCATACATAGACCTTCTTAAATAGACTATCTCTCTATCACGGCTAAGTGAGACCTGATGGGGGTCTTTAGAGATTTCCACTTCATGTGTATGCCAATGTTACCAATTACATATACTGTAAATGCACACGTTTCATACAACTTATACATGCATACGGTATTAATGTATAGGCAAAACTGTGATAACTCAACAACCACCAGTACTGAAAAAAATCACCAAGCAGCACGGACTCTCTGGTGCCAGCGATCATCATGCCACATTGCACGTAACACAGAGATGAAGAGAGCTGAACACCCCAAGTTGAAAAAGAGGCAATCCATTGGCCACCGCGTAATTTGTAGAGACAAAGCGTTGACATGGAGCGGCGGTGGAGCGTGGGATGGCGCGGAGGACTCCCTGATCCCTCAACTCTGGATTACATGTCAGCGTGGAGTGGCGTGGGGGTGTAGTGGGGGAGGACTCACTGTGGGTTTAGTTGGGCGATTTGTCACTGGGATGGAGTTGTCTGCTCATTTATGGTATGCTGTCATGTGTAAGACTTTTTAGTTATGGTGTTTGGAAATGGTAATTGAAAACAGAGATTGTTAATGGTGCCGTTGTTTAAGAGATGAATGCTACTGGATGGATGTTCGCTGTAAAAGTTGGATGAGGTTTGTATTCCGGGAGGCGCTGTTATTTATCACATATGACTAGCGCGTTTTAGATCATTTGTCACCAACAACATTCCGCTGTATACTCTTCCTCGTGAATTGGGTAGTGCTCCGAGGACGTACAGTCAGCACATAGTGATTGTTGAGAAAATGCATTCCTTATCCAACCCTCGAATTTATAGATAATATGGTCAATGTTGTTGAGCCAACTCAATATCTTTGTTTATAGGTTCTATGAGCAGTGCTAGCGTAAGGACTTTGCGATTATTGAGCTAACATAGTATGCATATTATGCAGCTCTTGAATGAGCACTCTAAACTCAATTCCTTTGTGTTGTAGATTCTGTGAGCAGTACTGCAGATACTAGCTTAGGGACTTGGTGATTGTTGAACTAACACATTCCCAATGCAACCTGTGAATGACAATTGGTGATTGCTGAGCCAACACATTTCCTATTATGCAGCCCTTTGAATGACCATTCTAAACTCAGTCTTTCTGTTGTAGGGTCTGTGAGCAGCATCGCGGGCGCTGACTGTGAGGAGGGCGAGGCTCCCGAGATGATCGCTGGCGTGGTGGGAGCGCCCTCCAGCGTCACCTCCATACAGGTCGCAAACCTGCTCAAGCTCTTCAAGATCCCACAAGTAAGTGACTGCGCTACATTTTCAAGAGCGAAGCAACATATACAGTAAAATCTCCCATTAAGACCACCTCTCTTTTGAGACACACTTCAGAATTAATGAAGTATTGCCAACAGTCGTATCCATGTCACCACAGAGAAGCAATTGATATGAGTTTGTGGAATTCAAATTTGATAAGACGTTGCGTTAATTCACCAATGATCACATCGCTATCTACTAGCATGTCTCTGCAAGTGACATCGATCATGTACAATCAATCATAGAAGCATTGTGCAATATTGGTTGTACTTCTCAAATCGAACACACACGTTATTCTAGAAGATTTATCATAAGCCATCCACTTCACTATAGCTTCTAAAACTACATCCCTGCTACACTCGATCTTTTCCTGGATAAGATCATCGATTTCAGCATACGAGAGCAGCATAAATTCAAATCTTCAAAATCGCTCAACATCAAGTCCTTGCGCTTTCTAGCCTCCTCATCTATCAACTATTTATCATCCATTTGCAAAAAGGCTCATACAGTTTCAGTTGATAATAGTCCATTGTACACAAAAGAACACCAACTCGTACACACCAATAATCTCGGGTATATTTTGACCATCAATATGCATTTCAGAATCGCAACAATACTCTAGGCAACGTCGTAGTCTAAAAGCTCTCCAGTACAACCCTCCATTCCTTGGACTTTTTTCCTTACTAGAACAGACAAAACTCTTATCTTTGACATACCCCCTACTATGTTGACGTCTGCTGTTGTAGGTGAGCTTCTTCTCCACGAGCCCAGCGCTGTCGTCCGAGCAGCGCTTCCCCTTCTTCATGCGCACCATCCCCAGCGACAAGAACCAGGCCGAGGCCATGGTCGAGCTCGTCAAGCTCTTCAACTGGACGTACGTGTCCGTCGTGTACGAGGAGAGCAGCTACGGCCAGATGGTGAGTGAGTGTGAGTGCGTTTGTGTGCGCTTGTTAGTGTTTGTTTTTGTGTGCGATTGTGCGTGATTGTGTGTGTATGTACATGTAAGTTTGTCTGTGTGTGTGCTTGTATGTATTAGTGTGTGCTTGTATGTGTCCGTGCGTGTGCATGTGTACGGGGTGGCATCTAGCGATGTATGTGAAGAGGAAGGTGATCTGGTGTTTAGGTGATCTGGTGAGCTTCTCAAGAGAGTCATGGTAATGAAGTTCAACAACACAAACGTACGGTCCGGTACAACCTCCTACCTCTTCTGGACATATATCAAGCTTCGATGCTTCTATTATGATGATAATTCGTGAAATTTGACATATCTAGGTGAGATGGTAGTTGGTGAATGCACAGCCGGTGATGTCATTTGTGTGGTGGTTTCGTTAGTTATTGGTTAGTGTAGAGACGGTGCATGTGGTGAAGTGGTGATATGTGGAGTGGGTGTAAATAGTGATCGTAAAACCTGAGGTGGTGAGTTATGTGAAATCGCAATGTGGTGTGGGAAGGTTGTTTAACATGGTATGTGGATACGATCAAAACGGTCGGTGTATGGGACAAAATGATGAGTGAGCGAATTTAGATCTGCGTGTGAAAGATAGACATGTGGATCAGATTGAAATCGGGCCGGCGGTGTGTGTCCCTGTGCAATGAGGAGATGGAAGGAGCCCCTTTCTGATGGTTACACAATGTAGAGTAAAAGTTATAAAACTTCTGTAAAAACATCTGAGTTAGTGGCTGTTGTTGCACCCCAATCTAATGGCGTACGATGTATTATGTTCTGTGAAACTTGTTTTGCATTCAGTGATAAATGATGATTTGTACATGTGCCAATCACGTACTGATAAGCAGTCGATACAACCAATTATCATGAAATAGTCATGGAGAAAGAAAAAGATAATGATCTCATAATTTCACCCATATAATTGTGCAGACGAATGAGTTACAGCCAACCATTACATGGCCGGTTATTACCATTTCCTTGCCACTTCCTTCTCCATTGATTCATCCGTGTACAAATGAGGATGAGCCTTTCTCATATTAATAACAAACCACGGGATCGTACATCTTAACCACCCACATAAAGAAACTTGTGTGGAGCATTGGCGACAGCATTGTAGTCGGTAAGTAAATGGGAAAGAGATTTCAGTTGGTTTGACGGTTATTGTGATGTGCTATGGTTATAAGATTGTCAATGGAGAATGTTGAACAATGACCCCATTGTCACTCACGTGGTATTGCAGCTATTTTGCTGGCATAGAAACTCATTATCACACATCTAATCGAATTATAATTGCATTGCCTTACCAATGTATCCAGATTACCATATTGTATTTTAACTGGGTGTTACTAAGTAAAATAAAACACTGTTTCTATGTTCATTAAATGTTATGTAGCCGTGTTTCCAAATGGCTGTTGGATATTTCCAACCTCATAGACTTTGCTGTGTTATAAGTGTCACTGCATTCCATTGGGTAGGGGGTGATTGTCACTCGCCTTCAGTTTCTTTGATGATGTAATTTAAAGATCCAACAGACGCTTTGACAGGCTCACAGACGCATTCACAGAGATAGTGTCGGCTGCTAGGCCATTTAACAGCCCAGGATTCTCTGGGTGCGTAAATCAAAGCAATGTTACATAGGCCTCATAATTAACGTTCATACAACAGTTAAGCTTTAGGGACTTTGTTGAATGTGTTACTGAGCGAGCCCTGACGCATGTGTTTCTTCGCTAATAGACTCATCAAATTCTACTTAGGCCTAGCGTACACTTAAGAAGGTGTGGGCCTTACGTAACGACACGTGGTCGTTCAAAAGGCTGGTTTAAGATATTCATATATTTACATGCATCGGACGGCTTACCTTGCAGGGGTTTGCAGAGGTAGAGGACCTGCTCCGCAAGGAGGGCATCTGCATCGCTGTCACAGAGAAGCTCATCAAAGACTCGGGAGTGGCCTCCGCCTCCGGGTACGACAAGATCGTGCACAGCCTCGTGCGCAAGGCCAGCTCCCGTGGTAAGTGACCAGAAGGTGGGAAGGTCTCCGCCAAAGGTGGTGCTAATGGAAAGGTTTTACTGCACACGTTAACTGTCAAATTTTGGATGGCTAAAAGTGATGTGTTACCACACACTCATATGCACGCTACTCCTATTTTGAGACCGTGTTTAGCCACTGTAGTCCCCTATGTGCATTGTCAGCAAATTTATCGTCGCATTTTAGATGTTTGGTATTCTGTTCTCCTCATTTACATGCAAATGGAACTCTATGTTTTATTCACAATAAGTGACTTTAAAGTGTCCAAAGAACTAAAATCTCGGAGACATGTCAGCTAAATGGAAAAATTACACCACGCGGCAGACGAGAAAGTTGCACCACCTGTGCTTCTGCAGCCAAATTAAATGGATATGAAGTTTGAGTTCTATTTCGACTCATGGTGTGTGTGGTAGGTAGTATTGAGCAAACACACCCATTGAGTTGCACACTGCTCTGTCGTGGTACACGCTTACTAGGTATCGGTCACGTGAGCGAACTCTAAGGGATAGATACGCCATGCACTAGGTAGCAAGAATGCTGCCTGAGGAGTTGAGAAAGCCAACATTTTGTGCCAATAATACCAATGACCTGGTGTGCATGTAAACTCACGTGTAGAGCACGATAACAGTGAAACAGTAATGGTAAATAAGCACATGTCCAGTAGAACTTCCAATTAAGACCACCTTTATAATAATCCCACTTTTCACAGTCCCAAACCTTCATAAACCCACCTCAACGAACCACTGTATAGAAAACCACCTCTATTGAGACCACCTTTGTAATAAGATCACACTTTTCACAGTCCAAAACATTCATAAATCTACGTCCAAAACGAACCACTGTATTAAAACCACCTCTATTGAGACCACTTCACACTGGCCCCAATAGTACAAAGGTAGTCTTAATAAACAGATTCTAATGTACACCTCCCGTTTCAGGCGTGATCGTGTTCGGGTCTGACCAGGAGGTGGGCGGACTGATGCGCGCCATCGACCGCGCCAACAAGTCCGGCTACTTCACGTGGATCGGCTCGGACGGCTGGGGCGGCCGCACGCTCGTGTCCGACGGCAACGAGGCGCAGGTGAGCGCGTGGGGTGGAGATTGGGAGGTAGAGGTCAGCGGGGGTCAATAATGGGGTGGTTTCCAGCAGGGTGTGTGGCACCCAACCAAAGGTGAGAGCGCAGGTTTGCTGTGGCGTTGATAAATGGCTCAGCTTGGGGTGGCTGGGTGGGTTGTTGGGGTAGAGGCCGTGATGTCAATGATAAGTGGGGTATTGGCAAGTATGGACAATGAAACCGCTAAACCCACCAACCACCAGCATTGCGTCTTTTAAAATCCAAACATTCTACCCCTACCCCCACCCCCTTTCACACGCTCAATACTGACATGTGATTTTGATGACCTCGTTAAATGACTATACACCTACGTATATACAGTTTGTTTTCTTCTGATAATGTAAAATAGACCTACCAAACATGTCTAAGCTTTGACCTACATGGCATGATGTATTTCTCAGGATTTCCTGAGGTTTGTAATAAGCGGACGCATTAAGGTCTTACTCAAATCTCATGAGATGTTAGTGGCAATTGCAGCTCCCTTCTCCATTAATAGCACACCAGCCTCCCATAAAGACCAACGAGCATTTTGCAGGGATAGGATTTCCTTGTATCGCAATACCCAAACTCCCCAATAACGATTATGATACTATGGTTCATACAATAATTATTCAGAAACGTTACAGCATTTCCAGATCAGCTTATGCAGCCACTATTAGCACTGGAGTCAATGTCGATTCCACAGTCTCACCGCCCTAATGCTGACCTTTGCCGACAGGCGGCGTATTTGTCACGTGATGAGACGGTCATTTCCTCCGTCTGCACGTCTGCTGTTACCCTGAATTTATCACAGTGATGAGGCTGAGTCGGCGATGTTTGGTGTATACTTAATACGTTTGCATGATAAGTGAAAGTTTACTTGGTGTATGCAGAAAAAACACGTTTGTTATTCTCCGGCAGCTCCAAGGGTCTCATGAGGGCCCCCGCCCGTCTTTTCCACAAAAATACTTCATATTAATGAAGATTTTAAATGTCTTACATCGATCGCACACATGATACCCAAGAGATGCATTGAGACCTCCCCCACCCCATCCCCTTTCCCCCAAGAACCTGGATCTGACAGTGCTTCATCCAATTTTTGGTATTGAACAAAATCTTCCACTGCCTTTACCCCTCAATATTAGCAACTGCAGACAGCCACCCTGATCCTCTCAAGTAAAACAAAAACCTCTAGCTACTTCTAATGAGGTCGCTATCGAGTAGGACGTCACTACCGTGAGTGGCGTGTTAGCCGGGCTGTGTCCGAGCTGACAAGCTGAGCAAGCTGGGGGGGTTGGAGGGTGGGGGCGGTGGCGTGGGAGGGTGCTTGTTATGCTCGATGACAGGCAGGGTGGGGTAGATGAGTGTTACCGGGTTGGGGTAGATATGTGTTCGCGGAAGGAACCAACAGAGGCAGGGAGGTATGGATTCGACATTTTGTGAGTACAGTACAAGTTCGCCAGAGGAACACATCGCTATATAGACACTCTTCAGTTCTTCATTCTTGTGTGTATTAACATTTTTTCCGGAAAAGAACACCGCATTAATGGGGATACGTTTCACTCCGTCCACCAGAGTGTCCCTAATAGCGAGGTCGCATTGGATGTGTCTGGAGTATTACTATGTGGACCACTCGTAGCAGTGTCCAGACATTCTTATATTTTGAGGGTATTCGTAATGCGTTTGTCAACACGCATCTTCATTCATATGCAACATTGATATAATAACATGGTGGTTAGCTGTGTGTCTTATATTTGCAACATTTTCGTTAAGAAAAAAACATATAATTCTCAATCCCATTGACATCAGGACAGTTCAGTTTCCGATTTAAATCACAACGAGCACGGTGCCAATTCTGCTGGCTATTTTTAGACACAAACTGTGCTCCAGTCTTTATCACATGAGAGTAATACTAAAACAACGTGAGTTAAAAAAGCTATCCGAGAGTTAGTATTGAGAGTTGAACAAACGTGGGCAACAAATACTAATTCGTACACACTCTGTCTGGAAACGCGACACAATCATTTTTCGCATTTATAGATAACCATTTAACACTTCTTTACAAATGTAAAGTTTCAAGCTGCTTTATGATTGAATATGTAACTTAGAAGTGCATCTGAAACTGTTATGTTGTAATAAAGAAATCACGGTCTTCAAACAAACCTACCCAGTACATATTCGTAGGTATCGCACGCCCAATGAAAAATACACAAGTTTGTTAATGTTGAAATAAATCTGAAATCACTTAGTTGATAGAGGCTAAACGCTCCGTAGCAACATTGCACACATAGGATCTAATGGATCTATACACTGTTTACTCAGATTATAGGTGTGCTGGCTTAGTTAAGGGGTTACTTCGCATTGTGTCTTTGAAAACTTCATTTCAAGCCGGGCCCCTGTGCCCACCCCTGTACCCCTGACGCCATCCAGCATTTTTTGTGTCCGCAATATGGTGATTTACCCTTTTGTTTAAATTATACTATTAACAAATGTCGATTGAGTGAATGAATCCATTGAATTAGCATGACACGAGTGCGTTTTATATCCGCAGGTTCGAGTCTTGTGTATGGAAGTTACCTATGTATGTAGGTTAGCGTTTGTTACAACTGCAGTTTCTTGAAAGAATGCCAAGTCTTGAAATACTGCTAGTATTTGCAAAACTGCCGGGGTAAAATATCGTTGTATGCCTATTGTTACCGGTTAGTTGGATTAAATAAATACTCCCGCATTTCATTTAATCAATCAACCAATCAACTTAATGTCTTTCATTAACATTCTTTGTAAAACCTCACGTGACTAGCAATTCACAATTATGTAGACATCATAAAATATCAAGATGTAGAAATATAAACGCATCTCTATGCTGGTTTATTAGGTGTTCAACCTACATATGTTTACATATGTCATGTATATGGTCATGGGATGTCTACCACAAATGGTAGGAACTGTTTCAGCCTGCACTCCGCAAACCATCATCATTTTTTACATGAATGTTGCACTATGACAAATGTTTCCCCTTTACTGACAAATACGTCTTCACAATCACTGTTTTGCATAGTGTATGTCTGCTGACTGGGGAACAAGACACAAAATCACCGAACCCACGCAATGCACTAATTTGACATGCGGAAACAGAAAACTTCCTCATGCTCATATATTGGTTTGACGACGACCATTTAGCCATACGTACATTAGGAGTTGGTGGTTCTATTGTTTTGTTTTTTACTTTGGGGCTCTGATTATGAATGCAGCAAGTGTGGGTTGTGGTTGATTGTTTATATTTTGAGATTCTCATAGCCATTATATGCTAATATCTACCCAGCCGTTTGCATATTCATAGTTATATCCTGATTCGCACGTATGAGAGAGGTAACCATTTTTTTTATCTTAATGAATCTTAATTAACAGTATGAGCTATCATTGGCCGTACTGTGCGTAAACCTCTATGGAAATCATGTTTGCCATTAAAAACTGCGGATCCGTCCCTGACTGATGACATAACCCATTCCCAATGGGAACCATCATAAAGTAAGTCTTCTTGTCTAAGTTGTCTCATTTCTTCTTACCTTGTTAGCCAAAGCCGCAATTTTCATTATACCCTGGGGAGGTATGGGAAATGATGTAGTTTCCTTGATGTCATCTTCATTATGAATAGCGTGCATTTGTATTGTCATCTCCCCCATTCATCGCAGCGTCGTTAGCAGCAAAAGAGCAATGCTCGATTGCAGAGACATCTTTACCTGACAACAAGCGTACAGTTATGACATGATATAGTGGGGAAGTAGCTATATTATAATGCTCTGCACACACGCACACACACGCACGCACAACCACGCTCTCCCCCTGCAATTTACTTTTAGGCAAGCCTATCGCATATACAGTTCAGAGATCTACACCTGAAGTACTAAATTTTCGTAATAATGTCTATGCAACCTTCACATTATTGCATTGCATAACTACTGCAATATCCTCTGGCCAACCCAGCCATCATTGTGGTGATATGTTTCATAGCTGACCAGGAGCTCTTTTTACAGGTCGAGGGCGCCATCACGGTGCAGCCGTACGCCGAGCCGGTGGCGGGCTTCGAGGACTACTTCCTCGGCCTCACGCCGCAGACCAACAAGCGCAACCCCTGGTTCTCAGAGTACTGGGAGGACTTCTTCCGCTGCCGCCTGCCGGGCACGCTCGAGACGCCTTTCAACCAGGTACAGTTTGAACCTGCAATGACGACCACCTCTCTCTTGAGAGTGTATCTTCATTAAGATTGTGTCCCCAATCTTGCATAAAGAGAAGACCATTTCTCTATTGAGATCGTCTATTAAGTAAGACATATAAACTTCTAGGGCCCTATGCACAGAGACCACCTTTCTATTGATTACGTCTCTACTATGAGATCATATATTGTGGTCCCAAGGTTTTATGAATTCAGAGACTGGCACTAGCCTCCATTGAGAGACGACATCTCTATTGAGACCACATCTTATAGGATTATGTGGTGGTCCGAAGCTTTCATAGAGAGACTGACATGAACCGGCCTTAAGAGACCACATCTGTACTGAGACCATTTCAGATCAATGACTTGCGTAGTTTTAATAGAGAAGTTCCTGCTCCTTGGGCTGCAATGCAGCAATAACTCATAGTTATGACAATAAGGGCCGTGAACACCACTCTATAACGTACACACACGCAGCTTGAAGAGAAAAAAAGCCCTAAATAAAATACCAGTGCATTGTGGTGAGAAATAACGAGCAAGCACTTAGAACGGTAGTAGACACTAAGTACAATTGAAGCGTAGCACAGGTTGTGAACCTGTCCCCTAATTGGGGGTTTCAGCTGCATTAAGGGCCGGCAGTCGCCGACTGTGTTGGCGGCAAACATTATTAGCGTGTCTATTGACAATAATCTCAACCTTTAATAAGCGCTGCTCATGAATGGGCCAAAAAATAGAAGCATTTTGTAAACATCATTATGGTGCGGGGAAAAAGACATTGTGGGTTTTCGCAGCTAGCGTTACAAAAGACTGAAATGTGATATTTTCTTTTGTGTTCTTGTATGCAAAGCATTTACTACATACTGTAAGGCAGGTTTTATATACTATAATCGAATCACTGATGTAAGACATAGCTGAGTGATTATTCCTTTCAAATCTCTCTATTAGCTCTTTACAAAAGATAGTCTTGCTGTGGTTTTCACATTCCAAAATAATCATGGGTCGTCGGCCACTGAGCTCTGTTGCCAGGTATAGCCTACAGGCACAAATCAATGGCACATTGAATGACACAGTGTTGACTGTTCAACCTAATACGTTTGTGTTTTTATTGTCAAACTTCTGCTACATGTATTTCAGCTAAGTTCTGGAATTTGTCCACGTGGTGCTGACTTGTGCTCAAGATCTCTGTAGTGTTGCAGAGCGTTGCTAACTTCTACTGCACTTCTGTAAATCAGACGTCAGTGAATCTCGATGTATTATTCCAACACAAGTATGGTACGAACTTGGCAATATTGTAACGTTACAAGCAAACACAAAAGACAGACAACGTCAGACAGAATTGAGACATTTAGTCCCTTGTGATAACACCTCCCTTAGTTGTATACTACACAGTCCATACGCTCTGATTTGTCCAGATCCGGCGGTTTAGCCGACCAAGATCATGCAGATCCACCCGCATTTCTATTCATCACTATAACTAAGCTACCCTTATTCATAAAATCTTCACAGTTCATATTGCCGTGTAACCCCAAGGACTGTTGTTCTAAACATTTCGGGAAGAGTTCCTGCAGTCTCTACTTGAAATTACAAGCAAGGATGAAATCAGTATGAGCGGAAAGACTATCAATGAGGGTAGTAGACATATTTGATGTTGTGTGCAGTCTGGGGACCGCCTACACCCGGCCTTATGACTCTGTGGTCGTGCTTGCAGAACTACAGCCTGGCGTGTGACGGCACGGAGGTGCGCGGCCGCCACAACGGATACGTGCCCGAGGCGCAGCTCCAGTTCGTCAGCGACGCCGTCATGGCGTTCGCCGTGGCGCTCAGGGTAAGTGCACCGGGCGGGCGGGCGATAGATATATAGATTAGCGCGTAGCCGGGTGGGAGTATAGACATCGGGTATAGACGGTGAGGGGTACTTACAGGTGTGTGGGTAAAGACATTGGTCGTTTGGAATTTGCCGCACCCTCAGTAAGTCATCTCCATCTTTCAATCGGGACACGCGGAGAGACGTTCTTAGCGAATGTGAGCTTGTAGCAGAATAACTTGGCTAGAAATGTACATGTACAAGGCAACTAACTTCAACAATGCTAATTCCAGACGATATGTTGTTATCCTGTGACACCCTACTATAGACGTATACTCAGACATACAAGGACCACACACAGTAAAACAAATGCTGCTGCAATAGCCTAAAATGCTGACATTCAAATAGGGCGTCGTCTGATTCCACATTATAATAAGCACATCATTTACGTACTATTCTTCACCAATAGCCCAGAGCAAGAATAGAATAGAATCTAGATTCAGCGGTGTTTCATCTATTTGAAAATCTACCCCGCCCTATACTCACTATGACCGGCCCCCTGCTCTCTTCAGGACATGCATGCGGACGTGTGTGGCGGGGCGGCGCACCCCGGCTTGTGCCCCGAGCTGGACCCGTTTGACGGCGAGCTCATGAGGCAGTACCTGCTCAAGGTCCAGTTCAAGGGTGAGTGTTCTCTTTATACTGGCAGATACGGGATTTAGAATATGGAGAGGTGCATGGACAAGTAATTCTATGAGATCCGTGCATATGATAATGAATGTTATGAATATCATCTATTTGTTCAAGAGCAGACCTACAATAGCAAAATTCAATGCTGCTATGCATGTACAACGTGCCTATAATACATCAACTTATGAAAGCACACGTTGACAGTCTACCGTTACCATATACACTATCAGCCAATTACTGAAAGTGGAATGACAAAAGTTTCAAGTGAAAAAAAATCTGCCCCTCTTCTCTGCCCGCACCAGGCCTGTCCAACGAGCATTTCTCGTTCCTGCCAAACGGCGACGGGCCGCCTCGCTACCGCATCCTCAACTTCCGCCAGCCCACGCCCGGCAAGTACGAGTGGGTCACGGTGGGGCTTTACCACAACAAGGAGCTCACGGTGAGTGCTGCTCACGGGGGTGTGAACGTGGGTGGGTGTATGGGTGTTGGGTAGGCTTTTATGTTATGTGAGCGCGGGGGGTTTGGATGTTGGTGTGTTGAGCCAGCAGGTGAATGTGTTGAGTGGGTGGGTGGAGATGCGTGTTCAAGTAGCCTGTACAACGTACTACAAGCTGCTTATGTTGAGTCACAATTAGTGTGTGTGTGTGTGTGTGTGTGTGTGTGTGTGTGTGTGTGTGTGTGTGTGTGTGTGTGTGTGTGTGTGTGTGTGTGTGTGTGTGTGTGTGTGTGTGTGTGTGTGTGTGTGTGTGTGTGTGTGTGTGTGTGTGTGTGTGTGTGTGTGTGTGTGTGTGTGTGTGTGTGTGTGTGTGTGTGTGTGTGTGTTGTGTGTGTGTGTGTGTGTGTGTGTGTGTGTGTGTGTGTGTGTGTGTGTGTGTGTGTGTGATTGTTTGCATTTGCTGTTGTTTTGTTATTTGTTAATACTCCTACATTATCGGCCAATATACATGCATTCACATCACAATATTGTATAGCAGAAGTCTATTTAGATGATTCTCTACATCCCGGTTAATGTAAAATGAACAACAATGTCAACTCTGAAGAACAACAATGGTCTGTTTCAAATGAACGACTCTGATTGGTCTGTTTCAGATGAATGACTGATTGGTCTGTTTCAGATGAACGACTCGGAGCTGCGCTTCACGCTGTCCCAGCCGCGGCACCCGCAGTCCGTGTGCAGTCAACCGTGTCAGTACAACCAGGCGCTTGTCTACATGGAGGGCGACAAGTGAGTGGAACTGTAGTTAATGTCCTGGAGAGTTTGTATCATCCATTTTTCATATGATAACACAATATACGGACAAGCTTATTCCTATATGCCATTGAAAGTGATGTTTTGTTTTGCTCATACAAATCCAATGTTACATCAAAGTTGCTTAGCATCACTGAACTGATCATCCAGAGTGGTTGCCTTGTGACAGCTATTGACATAAGACAACTTCTCACTGATCACACTCATGTATTCACTGCTTACTTAGCAGATGTTTACAATTAATAGCTACTTAGCTGACTACAAACAAGCCATCACTGACCACCGCTCACTCATCCCTCACTGACCCCTCATTGACCACCACTGACGACCCCACCTCTCTCTCCCCCTCCAGGTGCTGCTGGACGTGTGTGTCGTGCGGCCGTTACGAGTACCTACCCACGCCGTGGGCGTGCGTGGCGTGCGAGTGGGGCACGGTGCCGAGCGCCGACCTGCGCTCGTGCCTCCCCATCCCCGAGGAGTACCTGCGCTGGGATGGCGGCATCGCAATCGTCGCCATGTCCGTGGCCGGCGCGGGCGTGGCGGCCACGCTCTTCGTCATCTACGTCTTTGTTAAGTGAGTTTGGCCAAGACATCTATTTACACATGTGTATGTCCAAACAATGTGAAAAATACGTGGTTTGAAGAGAGCTAGAACTACTTGATTATGAAATTAGTGAAGCGAATTATACATGTAGTTGCGTGCGTATCAAGGTAGGTAGGTCTTGTAAATCTGTAAGGCTTCTTTTTTGGTTGCCAGTGATAATGTGATATAAGTGATATTTTCAAAAGCACTTGTAATTTCATAGCCATGTGATGTCAGGCTATACACAAGGTGTTTCTGCAATGGATCTGCAAGGTTTTACGCTGACAGAAATTAGCCTTGAGTTGTACTGATTCACCATGGTATTAGACAGACTTCACACAGTCCTTATTTGAAATTTTCTCATCAAATATTTGTACCAACCAACCAATTATAAATATCAACTCAATCCAGTCTACATTCCCTCGTGTAATAAGTCCCTGACCACCAGGAATTATGCAGGTTTTCATGAATGAAAGTACCCTTAGGTGTGTGACAAAACAGGCGTGAATAGCGTTAAAATTGTCAAAGTGATAAGTCTGTATGCTTAGTTTTAGTTGCTGGGCCATTACCAGATATATCAGTATGGCATCAATGCTTCACCAGCCGCTCCCTTGTTGCCCTGCAGGTTCCGCGAGACGCCGGTGGTGAAGGCGTCGGGCCGCGAGCTGTCGTTCGTGCTGCTCGTGGGCATCCTCCTGTGCTACAGCATGACGTTCATCATCGTCGCCAGGTAACACACGCTTACCCTACTCCTGCTCATATGCGCAGCCACATGTATATACCACGTGTATGTGGTTAGCAGAAATGATGATTTGTGGACAAGTACGAGTATAGAGCAACACAATTTTCTATCTAGGCAAGGGGTGGGGTTTGTTATAATACTACATGGCTGGGACTGAATGTAACGAATCTTTATCACTCTGACCAAGTATGTGACACCTATGTTCGTATATTTTAGTAGTCTTCTGATCATACTCTTTTATCTTACACACGCATAAACCAATATACCTCCAAAATGCAAACACATGGAGATAGGTGTCAGTTTCAGATCCAAAATCCAACAGGGTCACTAATTAATATGAATAACAAGCGTATTTTGATGAAAAAGCCATCATCCTCACATACCACCCTTTCCTAGGAAACCCTAAATATACCAAGAAAACCCCCACCTTTCACACGTCCCCAAACCGCACTTCATCATTTCCTTTCCACACCGACAGACCCACGAACCTGACATGCGGTGCACAGAAGTTTGGCATCGGATTCTGCTTCTCGCTTTGCTACGCGGCGCTGCTCACCAAGACCAACCGCATCGCGCGCATCTTCCGCGCGGGCAAGCGCACCGTGAAGCGGCCCAAGTTCATCAGCCCCCAGTCGCAGCTCGTCATCTGCTTCAGCCTCGTGGGCATCCAGGTACTTGATGCATGTCACCAGCACAGTGTGTTCGTGCTATGAACATTTGTCAAAAGCAATGTAATGCCCGTGATGCTCATTATATTATATCGGCACATGTTGATTTTTGACTGTGATCGTTTGTAAAAGATCGGTTAGGTGCTGTAAAATATCATTGAAACCTCTTTAAGTTGTGGGCATGCTATTGTAAATGCTGCACATTTCATTGACCCCGCTGCACGACTATATGTAATTTATTTCTACCTCTGTTCTTGGCTGTCTACGGACAGACTCACCTTTTCACCACACCATCAGCAACTACCAGTACAGCGTACAGTCATATCCGGTATGACCGCTTCTGAACTCATCTGAACCCCCACGCCACCCCTGTATCTGATCCCCCATTCAGCACATTTCCCTCCAAGTGTTAATTACCGTCCCTAAACCTTATCCTTGCCCCAAACTGGTCAATACCACCCTCTTCGCACTCAACACACAGCACAACACACAACTAGTCCCCTCTCTCTGACCACCAAAAGCCCCTGCTATCAACTCCCCATGACCTCTGACCCCTGCCGCTGCAGGTGTTCGTGGGCGTGCTGTGGCTGACGCTGTCGCCGCCGCGGGCGGGCCCCTACCACCCGACCCGCGCCGACAACCAGTGGGTGTGCCTGTCGGCCGTGGGCCTCTCCTACATGATCGGCTTCGCCTTCCCCATCGTGCTCATCGTGGTGTGCACCGTGTACGCCGTGCTCACCCGCAAGATCCCCGAGGCCTTCAACGAGAGCAAGTACATCGGCTTCACCATGTGAGTGACGTGGTCGCCACGGTTCCACGTTCTGGTTTAAACTTACAGTAGGACATCCACACATATCTATTGAGACCACCTCTATAATAAGATCGTCTTTCACGGTCCCAAGGCTTCATAAAGCTATACCAGAATGACCTTCTGTATAGAGACCACCACTCTATTGAGACCACCTAACACTGGTCCGAAAGGTGGCCCTAATAGAGAGGGTTTACTGTAATTCAACGCAATAAGTATATTCGTTGATTCGGCAGCAGCTAGAATGCATTATGAGCTTTCTCTGTTTTTACCTTTGAACTCAAACGGGCTTTCTTTGTAACTTGAGACATTCATTGTAATGTGCTTAAAAGTCTGTCTTAAAAGGAAATGTATAGTTACAAGAAGAAACCTTGAAATTACGTACACAAAACATTGTGTGTGGGACTAGGAAAATTATTTTGACATTACTAAGCATACGAGATAAGAAAACTCATATTTTAGTGAGATATTTTAACCTTTTAAAAAACACCATAAGGACATAGATATGGTGACTCTTTACCCAAAAACAAAATGTTTCATTTAGGAACTAAGCCTACACATACGTGTATACATGTACCACCATTTCCAAGTGTACAACACCCACCACCTTGCCGCCATTGCTTGGTCATGCACCTACACTAAACAAGGAGGGAAAAATAATCCACACTAAACTAATCACCCCCTCCTTTTTAGTCCAGGTAGGGTCTACACAACGTGCATTATTTTTCAAAAACAAAGTGTCATTTTAGTACTGAGCGTGTGTTATCAAATAGCCTCAATTTCAAGAACATAACATGCACCATCTTGCCACCACTGCCTGTTCATCATCATCATCCACCCATTTTGCACCAGGTACACAACGTGCATCATCTGGCTGGCGTTCGTGCCCATCTACTTCTCGACGGCCACCAACATCGAGATGCGGCTGGCCACCATGTGCTTCTCCGTGTCGCTGTCGGCCACCGTGGCGCTCGCCTGCCTCTTCACGCCCAAGCTCTACATCATCCTGCTGCACCCCGAGCGCAACGTGCGCACGTCCATGATGGGCGGCAGCAAGAGCAGCAACTGCGCGTCCGTGGCCGGGGGCGGCGGGCCGGGCTCGGGCGGGCCGGGAGGCGGCGGCTGCAAGACCAATAGCACCATCGTGTCGCATTATACGGCCGTCGCCCACCATGGCAGCAGGGTGGACTCTTACACGCAGAGCGATGGTAAGCTGGGTGGGTAGGTAGGGGGAGGGGGTAGTGTGTGAGTGGTGATGAGTATGTGGAATAATGGTGGTAGCATTTATGGTTTGAAGAGCTAGTGGGAGTGGGGGGGTGGTGCACGTGGTCGATGAAGTTATGTTAATGGTTAGGAGAATCAGAATGGCGGAGTTGGGCAGGTTGAAATCATTGTCAGCTCACGGGGCCGTGATGGTGAAGCAATGCGAATTGTGATGCAGTTTGTATGAGGCATTCAAATAATGATAAGATAAATCAAAATGGTGGTGAAATCGTATTTCCAAATCAATGAAAGTTCACGATAACCCAACTCTCCTCAATCAACACAAATTGCCGAGTCCATGCTCTTTACCTCGTCCAATAGCACAATAACATCCACCGTGTTGTATGCAACATCCCACAAGACCCCATTAACCACCACCATCTGAAAAATACCAATAATGAAATAAAATTCAGAGCACTCTTATTTTTGCTAAATCGCCATTTTTCCTTGCACCAACCATCTACAACCCCACTCTTTTCCGACATCTGTACGGGCTATTACTGGCTCCTGTCCCACCATGTAAAAATGCATGTCACATTCTCACGTCCCAACCCTCTGTTAGAGATCGCATCGAGTGTCACTGAATCACAGTCCAGTCAGATGGGCCTCATGATAGCAATGTCAATAGGTGGTGAGATCGGGCCACGGGGAACCCTCGGTCAGGACAGATCGTCTGCTGCATTGGCTGCTTTCCTGTTTTTAAAAAGCCGAGATTTATCATGATGTTTGGGGCTGTGATGGGAGGTGAATTTATCACTTGCTGATAAAACATCATTTGCATATAGTTGAGTCTTATTATTCAGCGAGCAAGTTGCAGATTTTGATGACGGGTACGTGCAACGTGAAAGAGTTAACCCATATATGAATGGCGACAGTGGCTAAGGGTCATATTATTTAGTTTCTTGTTTTAAACATTCAAACTTATTGTAGTCATATGCCACCTCCACTGAGACACTCAAACTCCCAAGTGGGGTCTACCATTACCACATAACACCCCACCCGCCCACCCCCATCAACCAAAAATAAGTAAATAAATCTACAAATCTACAAAATTATACATGGTACTATACAGTACATTGCGTGTACAGTACAGCAAAGTGTAGAATTGTGTCGTGCCACGTCCCATGTTACATCATGTCATGTCATTTAATTTTCAAGCCATACATGTAATTCAACCACTGAAAGCCAAAATTTCAAAAAACCTGTTTGACCATTTCTGGACGAGTGGTGACCATTTAAGTTAAAGTAAATTATAACCGGTCACAATTACGTCGTTGGTTACATTTTACGCACTAACAACAATCATGTGTCATGTCATTTACATGTAATATAATTTATACTTTGAAATATTTAAAGCAAAAGTGGACCACCCTATCCCCTCATCTGCAATTGATAACAACATTGTATTGTACCACCCTCTCTCCTCATCTGCAATTGGCAACAACATTGTACAATACGATCTCCAATTAAGACCACCTCTCTATTAAGACCATCTCTATAATAAGACCACTTTTTTCACGGCCCCAAACCTTCAAAAAGCTACCAAAACGAGCCTATGTATAGAGATCATCTCTCTATTGAGACCACCTAACACTGGTCGCAAAGGTGGTTCTAATAGAGAGGTTCTACTGTACCACCCTCTCCCCTCACTGCCAATTGATGATAACATTGTACCACCTTCTCCCCTCATCTGCAATTGAGACAACAGTGTACCATCCTGATGTGCAGAGAGATTTTGAAAATGGCAATAGCAGTTGTCGAAACTGTCAATCAATGTAAGAATTTATTGTGTTGTGTTAAGATGAACTTTGTATATATTGTACCACCCTCTCTCCTCATCGGCAATTGGTAACAACATTGTACAGTACACTCTCCATTTAAGATCATCTCTCTATTGAGACCACCTCTATGATAAGACCACTTTTCACGGCCCCAAACATTCAAAACGCTACCAAAAACGAACCTCTGTATAGAGACCACCTCTCTATTAAGACCACCTAACACTGGTCCCAAAGGTGGTCCTAATAGAGAGGTTCTAGTACTGTACCACCCTCTCTCCTCATCTGCAATCGATAGCAGCATTGTACCACCCTCTCTCCTCATTGCCAATTGATAATAACATTGTACCACCCTCTCTCCTCATTGCCAATTGATAATAACACTGTACAACCCTCTCTCCTCATCGGCAATTGATAACAACATTGTACCCCAGGCGAGCTGGAGCTGCACCAGCGGCTGGCGGCGCCGTCGTCTACGTCGCTCAGCTCGGGCATGTCCCGCTCCACCACCGCCTCCGCCACGCAGGTACGCCGCAGCACGTGTGTGTTCCCAAGCGTTTGTGAATACATTCATATGCAGATCCAGGGGACGCAAGGGGCAGCCCCCCCCCACACACACACACCACCACCACCATTTCCCACCAAAAGTCTTCATTCTCATAGTTTTTTTACACGTCCGCCATGGATCGCCCTTACAAAACCCATTAAGTGCGCACCCCCCCCCCTGTAAAAACCTGGATCTGCCATTGATACATTGCCAACCTTCTCTCACACATATCTCTCTTTAGCAAGTTGTTTCTACGACTATTTGTATTGTTTGTACACATCCGGCACCCAACTTATCCTGTTTTAGTGCTACATTTAGTACTTGTAGAATTCCCGTGCAGAGTGTACTTTAGTTAGTATAAAAAGTCTATTTCCCTACATAAGTTTATTTTAAGTTAATATACGATTTCTACATGTAGGTCGTCCAATAAAGGTAGTTGAAGTCATTTATTCTTCTAGTTATTTTCATACTTTGAATTGATATATTAATCATTAACATCACAAAGTGAGTCAATAGAAATTAATGGCCTCGTGGTATTCAAACCCCAAATCTGCTATGCTAAATAATTATACTTTTAACCCTAGCATTATCATCAAATTCGAGTCAGCAAATTAGCTTATTCGCAACCTCAAACTATATGAGATTACCCCATTGTGTAACTCACCGAAACAAATGACTTTGTCAAAATTCAACAAATCAACAGCTACCATATCATATTGCCGTATTTGTGCTTGCGCATTTCCATCCATCATATTACATTGTGAATTTTTTAAAAAAAAGTATATATATAGTATATAGTAATATAGTATATCTGTGTAATCTTAATAGTAGTATTTGGTGTTCCACCCCACAGACCACGCCGCTTGTGCGTGGCGGCCCTGAGAACGGCGTGTCCACGCAGACGCTGCACTCCCTGGACGGCGGGGGCGGCGGGGACGACGAGGACTTTGACGACATGGACGTGCAGTTGTGAGGGCGGCAGGGCTTTGTGTTTAGTGCATGTCAGACGTGCTGGGTGTGAATGGGGCGTGCGTAATGTCAGGCAACTTGACATCTAGTGTGTGATGTACTTCTATTCTGATTTTTGAGAGTTAAGGAAAGTGCTTAGGTTTATTTTGTGCGTGTGCTGTGAGGGTGTGTTAAACAGGTCCAGATTTCTTGTAATAAGTACATGTGGTAATTGAAGGCTCTGTAGTGGCTCTGGTGGGGTATATGGGGTGCCAGTGGTGTAGAAATGAATACTTGTGTCTTGAGGGAGAAAACGTATGTGTTTGGTTCATACTCGTGCATTAATGGAAATGTGAGTACTTGTGTGTTAGTTCTGGTTTGTTACGTGTGCAGAGGTCCTTTGAATAAATCAGTTAAATAGTAGAGTGTAATTGTGAGTTGACTCCACACCTGTATATGCGTCTGTGCAGTAGGATGGATAATGTGTATGCATATTACAGAGTAATGCAAGAATGGCATATCTGGAAAATCATTAACTTCATCGTGTATCTTAAATAATGCCACAACTAATAATTGTGGTCATTGGTAAAGACATACAGAATGAAGACTCATGCTGATTGTGATGTATTGATACACTTTTAATACTTGAGTGTAAGTATGTACTTGTACCTTCTATTTTATCTACACTGTAGTTTTGGGGTTGAATGTCATTTAGCTTTTAATGAGTAGAGTGGGTTACCATTCTTATAAAGTGTTGTCTGACATGTACTAAATACAAACACTGTATTTAGAAACACAGATCTGCAAATTCATCAAACAGTATTCCAAAAGTACTTATGTTATTCTCATATAGTCAAGGCAATGCATTGTCGATACTAGGGAGGATGCATTCTACTCAAATGTTGCCCCATTGGAGGATATTACATAAATTATTCAATTATATTATGATGCTCTCATTACTAGAATATACAAATTATTGGTTACACTAATGCTCAACGGCAGTTCCACAGACATAATAAAATGTGGGAAAGATAATCATTTATCAAGATATCAAAATCACTTTTGTTATGTTTCGCCAATCATCAGGACAGTGAAGATGATGTGACAGTCGTGTTGATCATTTTGTACTAATAGAACTAATAGTCTAGTTGCAGAGTGGCATATTTTGCTGAAGCGTGTTTTGTGGTATGGATGATATTTTATGATTGATTCTTGTACTTAAGCATCTCCTGAGTAAGATTCTGCTGGGTGCCAGTCTGGGACCCTTGAGGGAAAAAAATTATAGACGGAAAACGAAATGGCTGCACCGAAACGCAACAATCTCAATAACTCCTTAAAATCTATTCTAGAAAGATGATTTTAGCGTGTTTATTAATGTTTTTGAGAACCACAAAGTTGAAAATACCGACAGGCTGTTATAATATGCTTCACTTTTTATGTTTAACATGGATTCTTATGGCAAAAGAAAACCAAAATGGCCGCCCAGAAAAGCTAAAATTTCCCATAATTTCCTTTATTTTTAGGTTAGAAACATGATGTTAGTGTTTTTAAATAATAATTGTCATGGCATAAAGGCGTGACACTTTGAAGATTGTTTACGCACGGGTCACACAGACCCGAAGACTGAAGCCGAATCAGCCATGTTATTGAAGCCAAAGTTATTTTTTTAAACGATTATAAAATGTAGAATCATGTTTCCACCTGTGGATTTCTCATATTGTACGTAATGGTGATATATAAGGAATGAACATTCTTGACTCTCAGACTATGCCTCTATATGAATGTACTGTATGTATGTTGGGTAGAGCATTCTAGTGCGTGCAATTCACATGATGTTCAATGGAAACAAGCAAAGTAGAAATTAGTTTTCAATGATAAGTGGCTTGAACAAATACACATACTTTGCAGGTGTTCAACAATAAGAGCTCATGAATGTAAATAAAAAATTAAAATCATTGAATCAACTCATACGAGTTCATAGTATTAGACTGTAGCCATTTCAAGTCTTGTCTTTGGAGTTTATGTATTATCATAATACGCAGCGAATTAAAATATTTTTTCTTTGTGGCATTCAATGGTTAATAGCAGGTGAACGAATGCATGAAATAATGGTGTGTGAGTGCTTGTCAAACAATTATATAATTATTCCGGCAATAATTGTTTGATATATCCAACCAATATCTATATGGCTGCCCATATGATAATAATAGCATTATCTAACACGATAATTTATCATTTAGTCGGCATGTTATGCAGATGAATCACAAGATACTTAATTGTTGTTTTTAATAAATGGGCTCCATTTTAAGGAGTTCAACACAATAAGGATTTTATACCAAACAGGGGCGTAGAGTATTGTGAGTTGATATATTGGTAGGGTAGGCATTTCATGTGATAGCAATTAAATGTGAGAAGTGATACACAACTCATAGTGCAAACCATATGAATGCTGTACATTTAGTTTGCTTGAAATATATGTAGTATGTGTACATTTGAATAGTGTCTTCAAGCATAGGAATACTACGTGATTCGATTCTCAACTCCCTGCATATAATACTAGCATATGATGCATGGTTCTCATACTATGTAATTGTATGGAACTTAATAAGAAGCTCCTGCATATAATGTGTATTAGTTATTAGCATATGATGCATGGTTAATACTATGTAATATGTATGGATACTAATAAGAAGCATGCATTCAGTGCTGATAACCAATACACTTTTGTATATTTATTGACTCATTTGAAGACATGTATCCATATCTTAGTTATGTGGATACTTCATTTTGTTATAACTTTTTCATCATGTTGAATACTCTTGCATTTGATCAAACGTGACTCGTGGGTGTTATCCAGTATCCCTATTATTATGCAAACTTTTAGTGTCATGCAAATAAAGATTTTCAAAGAACTTGTTACACTTTTTCAACACTGACTATCATATACTACACTAGTAATGTACCACTCACAAACAATTAGTCATACTGATGGTAAATAAACAGATGGACAGTCAGTCGTACATTGCATGATTGCATTATGGTGGTCAATAATACCCTGACTGCATTGTGTCCTGATTAACATACAATGGTAAAAACAAATGGATATTTGACAAATTATCAAACTTTCTAATATCCATTTATATTGTTGTGTCTAACATTCAATTCAGTGTGCGGAAACCGTGTTAAAATGACAAAAAAACAATTATTTCAACAATAGAAATGAGACAGACTAAAAAACAATTGGTTCAACACATGATACGCAATATGCAGTCACACTGGGCACTCACGTCATTGATATGATGTATTCTATCAAAGTACAGTTGATTATTTTAATATTCTATAAAAGACTATCAAAAATTGAATGTGGTACGACATTAATTTCCATAAAAATAAGCGCTGTTAAAATACTATCAGTAATTTAAAGTATAGCAAGAACTGGAGTTTTTAGATCGTCGTGCATTTATTTTAAATAATCTTTGATATGTTGTTTACAATCAAGATTCATAATAATACTAATTAATACTTTTTTCTGTCTGTTGCACAAGAAAAGCCCGAAAAAACTGTCTATATACAGTTGCTCATAAAAAACAAATAAAGTCCACTAAAGAGTTAGATCTTCATAAGTCTTTTTGCTGCTATTCATGGCCTGAAAGTGTAACCGGTAATGGGACGACTCACTGGTTGGCTCACTGGCAGAAACTTGTAAAAAAATCCTCGGAAATGGGACATGTTAAGATTTTTTAATTCATTCAGTTGTTTTGGGTACATTCATTTAAGATTGAAAACCACTGATTAATCACAGCGGCAGTCCAAATCATGTGTTATATAAATGTTGATGATTAGAGGTTCATTTCAAACTATGTTCTTCATTGTTTGCAGTATAATAAACATTAAAAAGCTGAAAATAGATTATTTTTTCCTTATAAAGTTACTCGTCCTCCCTTAACATTCCAACACCCTTCTCAATCAGCATGATTACTAAATTCAAAGCATTTTACCAAACAAACTATTAGAATATTATTTTATACATACCAATTATCATGTGAGTAATGTAACTGTCAATGGTTCAACATATGATACGCAATATGCAGTCACACTGGGCAGTCCCGTCATGGATATGATTACATTCTATCAAAGCATTGAGATAGCTGTTGATTTAAAGACTTAAAACATTGTAATGCCGTAACTATTAGACAAAAACTTTACAATTCATTTTATTGAAATAAAAGTCATAGATCAAAACTGAGATTTTATACCCTTTTTATATACTACTTTGATATATGATACCTCATTCATTCATAAACGTTACAATTATAAAAAGCTGGCAAACAGTTTATATACAGTTGCTCATAAAAGCAAATAAAGTCCACTGAGAGTTTACATAAGTCTTGTTGCTGCTAACAGAAATGATCAAGGTCACCTTGAATAAACAATGTAACAAAATACAACCCACCACTACTGGTTGTGTCTCACGCAAAATTCAATATCTAGCCCCCATACCGTTCCTCACATTGATAATGGCCATGCCCATACTACTTGACAACATTGTTGCAGCAAACATATAGTAACCGGAAATAGTACATCTAAATTCTGTTGGTCCAACAAATCCTCCGCCGATGTTGGTGTGGATGACGTCAAACGAGAACGGTTCTCCATCTGCTGCGGTGTAGACTTGGCTTGCCGATACCGTGAAAGCGACGGGACCAGCAGCTAAAGAGTCAAAGGACAGAACAGTGCCAACAACTTAAATAAACGTGAAAGGGTGTAATCAAAATATGTTATTTCTCAACACTACTGCAATTGCCATCATTACAATTTTTAATGTTACACACCACCACCATGTACTGGTTGAGTCACGGATCTGTTGTATCTCACACGGTTGGTTTCTGGTTATGTGATGTTTTTGTAGGTGGATTTCTAGCCAACATTGTTGCAGCAAATATAGTAACCGGAAATAGTAGTGACCATTATTAATATCTTTGCCCCCACTATACATGTATACAGCCACCCCAAAATTATGGAGGCGGAAGTGGCACCCAACGAATGTTCGAAGGTACTGCATTGTCCTTAGCAAGGTAGGCTTTGCATAACACAATACATGGCACACAAGAGACTTTCATTCACTTGAAAAAAAAGAAATCATTGTGTTCTTGATCCCAAATTTTATGTACAAACCAAAATGTGTCTACACGGTATTTTTAAAATGCTACTTGGTTGAGTCTTCGTCAACAACTCATTCATATTTGCACCACGTAAAAACACGAGCCAATATATATATTTATGAGATACATCGCATATGGGTTAGTTTTACCACTCTTCTCCACCTATTATATTTAAACAGTTACACCATCCCATTACGCACTCATCAGGTACATTTCCACATTTTCTTATGTTTTAACAAGTGAAATGTAAAGAGGTGGTTAAAATTCTTAGTCAAATACAAGATGTGTACGATAGTTGCGTTTTGTCTGCCCTAGAATGAGACGTTTATCAAAAGGCCCAACGAAAAGAAAATTCCTAAAAAGGATGACTCACCAGTTTTTTCGCTCAACTTTAACGATTCTCGACCTCAATTCGGCAAAGTTTTCCTGATTATCGTGTTTGATGGCCGCAGTATCTGTTGATTGAATATAATATTGCCGTAGTACAGGTGTCTATTTAAGTCTATGCTCTGCAATACCTAGATGTAACTCACTTTATCTGATGTATGTCAGTTTTATTATGCAAGAACTGGTTTTAAAAGAACGCAAAACTATTTTCAGTATTGCGCTTTCTCAGCACAGATCATTTAATGTCTCTATAGGTATAGAGATCGCCCCAAAACATTCATATTTCACCATAAACCCTACCCCTTTGCTGCTAATTACCTACATGTACATGTATGGTTAAAACTACATAGTAATATAACCATCTCACCAGCTCTTAGAAGCGCCATTTCCGCTTGGACCCTCGTCATCTCTTGCTTGAGTGTCTCCAGCTCGCTGAGGCAGGAGACAGAGTGGACAGCGACGATCAGCAGCACCAGCCTCATGGTCTGTTCAGGGGCAGGGCACGGGGAAGATGGTGATATTGTCAATGCTGAGTTAACTTTTCTTTATTAAAGTCGCACAAATGCAGGTGGACTTGTATCAAATGTCGTCCCTGAAACATGTTTTTGCCTGAACATTAAACAATATTTTACTATGGACAAATTGAAACAAATTTGATACCTCATGGTGGTTCAGGGGTCAATTTAGGTCGTCTGAAACTCACTTAGAGTGATGTTTATTGCCTTAATGGAAGAAGTATATGTATCAGCATAATTTCAAGTCATTTAATGCCTCTATAGTAAACATTCATATATTCAGTATTTTTATTGAAAGGAGGCAGGTGTACATGTATGATTAAAACTACATTATAACCATCTACCAGCTGTACAAATTTGTGGGTGTGTGTGATTGAAACAGTTTGTGATGTATGCACCAGGCTCCGGGTAGCAGGGGTACTAAGACTATTAACAGTATTTGCTTATTCACATTTTACTATGTACAAATCATTGCATGATTGAAACGTTAATGTATATTATTTATGTTTTATTTATAATGTAATTTGCCAAGATACAAGTTACAAATGTACAATGCCAAGCTTACGCACAAATATTTATACTGAGCAAAATACATTCAGTTGCCACTGATAGCATCCTAGAGTGAGTGTAGATAACAATTGATATAAAAACATAAATAGATTCTATTATCACATGGAAGAGGTATCATATATAATTTAATAGTGCAATGACTCACTTCTCTTCTTAAAACAAAGAAACAATGAATGACGTCTGAGCATTGAATATATATGAACCCCTCTTTGATATTAACATTTTTATTGAAGGAGGGAGGTGTTATCCCTAATTCTATACCACAATGCGGATGCGTCGAATACATGTTTTTTTTTTGTGTGTGTGTGTGTGTGTGTGTGTGTGTGTGTGTGTGTGTGTGTGTGTGTGTGTGTGTGTGTGTGTGTGTGTGTGTGTGTGTGTGTGTGTGTGTGTGTGTGTGTGTGTGTGTGTGTGTGTGTGTGTGTGTGTGTGTGTGTGTGTGTGTGTGTGTGTGTGTGTGTGTGTGTGTGTGTGTGTGTGTGTGTGTCGTGTGTGTGTGTTCAGTGCAGCTGGGCGAAAGCGTATGTTTCGTTCGTTTGTAACTAACTGACTATTAAGGCCCCGTCATATTAGTATGCTCGACGCAGACATTCTAGGCATATCTGGCCAACTCAAGTTGTGCGTCGACCATCTGCTGAGAGATAAGCCCTTTTTGCATTGATTGTGTGTGTGTGTTTTTTATTCCAGCACATAATCGATGCACAGTCAGCGCAAAACCAGCGGACGATTAGAAGACAGTCAGCAGACAGTCGACTCAAGGTCAGGTAAATCGACGCACAAAAAAGTCTTGGCGCAAAACGAACAGCAACCAAGTGCCTGTATGGTGTTCACCTCTCGCCTGAAGGCGTCAGCATCGCTACCCGCTGAACATACGTTGACGAGCTGTCGATGTACGACATCGTATGCTAAAGGTGCGCCAAGCTTACGCCAACGTTTCATCTGCCCACGATCTGCTTCCAATGCGCATGTTCGGCGCATGTTTGGTGTATGTTTGGTGTGTGGTCGACGTACAAAAACCGATGGAATATAGATTTTTGTTCGCCGCACACACTGAGGAGTTTTTTGAGAAGCACAATACATCGGGAACGTAAAAGACCGGACCCATCGATAATTTTGGGAGCGTACTCTCGGAGACCGTTCGGCGCATGTAAAACAGCCGAGGAATGCGTAGCCAGCAGACAGTTGGCGTACATGTACATGGCAAACTCTGAATTTCCCACCGATTTTTATCAGTTGAACGAAAGTTCCCAGTGCACCGGCCCCAGTGGGATGCGGTTTTAACTAACTATATGTCTCCTCCAAGCTGGAGGTTTGAAACTGTCATTGATTATTATCTGTTATTTAAATAGTACTATTGCAACACCCACAGTAATATGTTTTGTTGGGTATTAATCTCTGCTGTAACGTGTAAATTCATTCTGATGTTTTCTCCTCCAATTCATAAAGTTCAGTCAACGTCGTTTTAGCAATGCGGTGTTCTTTGAACACTTTAAATCTAGTTTCTTCTTTTTCGCTACTCTTTTAGGGTTTCAAGTTTTGTGAGATATTTTGTCATTTTTTATGTTTGTACAATTATCTCTTTATAAAGAAAATGTTGAGCCAACAATCAATCTGTGTGAATATATTTCATGTAGAGTACACATCGTCAGCACAATGAAAAATACAAACAGGGATAAATTACATGTGATAAAGTACAGCTAATATTACAATGTACAAGCAACACACATATATTCCAAGTATGGCTAAACTA
>CM032667.1:4472813-4490313 GCA_019095985.1 Streblospio benedicti | reverse complement strand
CACCCGTGCGTGCGTGATCATCGGCGGGGCCTTGATGCTGATAACAGTGAGGCGTCGAAACAAGGCTGTAGTAGCAGTGGCGGCTGCGTGGTGGTTGCAGGCGGAGGGTGTTGCTAGCCGAACGCCCGGCACCTCTGCACCATAGTCAATACCTGGTGCCTAATCCAGGGGCCGCTCAGTCGTAGGCTGCGGCCCGGAGTCTTGAACCTCATCGCCGCGTGAGTGAGAAGCACAGCCTGGTCTGTGAGGTGGGTCTATGGACATGTTAATAAATCTTTCTAATGTCTAGTTGCTAGTAAATGTCTATAATGCCTAAAACGATATACATGCATGTAGGATTAAAATGTTTATACCCTAAATGTGTCTACTGTATAAGCAATTTATAATAGGTGCTTTAGCTAATGTATATATATATATATATATATATATATATATATATATATATATATATATATATATATATATATATATATATAATGATTAGCAGGTGGATATATGTGTTTTACAGTTTTAAATGAATATATAAGGTCTAACTAATGTAACCAGTAATGGAGTGTATATACAGATATAATGCCATTAACCCATTTTGGGTTTGAGTAAAGTGCGTACTTTCACTGTGTATTGTTGAGTGTATTTGGTATCTTTATATGTTTGACTTGGAAAATGAATTAAATGTCATTCGGGCTGTTCGTCAACCGTTTTCTTATGTTAGTATAGTAGCTTTTGATCATGTCTCTTGGTGACAGGCATCCATAATAGTTTACATTATCGGAAATGCATTTTAGGGCTGTGGTATTCTTTATGGAGATATGAAATGTGGTTGGCATCGGTATGGAGATTGCATCTGGTCCCAGCTGTAAAGTAAGGTTATTTTGCCATTCCAGGATAATTTTAGGCCAGCAGGACCGCGTTGAAAGCGTGTAACCTGCAAAACCGTAGGAAGTCTGCTATTTTACATGCGCGTGAGTCCACTGGTATGTCCCTCAAGAATAAGATGCATTGGTAGTCGGGTGAGAAGATTTTGTAGTACAGTCCGGCTGTTTGATTAAGTAGTTGGCGGTCTTGGAGTTGTTTGTAGCTTGGTATCTGGAGACGAGTTTGTAGAACGCGTATATGAGGAGGGAGGCTGTTGCACCGAGTATTGCATAGCGATGATGGCCAGTTGTCTTCTATTATTTCTGCATCACACGGTGATGGGTGGTTGGTGGGGCGTGCCCATGTCGAAAGTGAGGACCAGTGGCAGGGCGGATGCGACATGTTGGGTATATCTGGGTTGTTGCCATCTCGGCTCATATACCAGAATGACTAGTATTGCTAGTGTCAGTAGCAAGCTCTTGTTTGTTGCATTGATTTAGCTTGTCGAAGACCTGTTGAGCATTTATGCCGAGATCCAAGCTGGCATGGAGGTCACGTTCTAGTTGGTCCGTGTAGCGAGTCATGTCAATGAATTTTGCCGTCGGTTTGGACTTGTTGGTGAAGTCGACCAAGGGGAACTTGAGGGTGTGTAGTGCATTATTTCACGGGCTGGTTGAAGGTTGACCGGGTTATTTGGCTATAACGCTGCTATCTTGTGTTGAATCGCAGCCTTCGATGCGGGGTCCGATGATTATGTCGTCGACTATGATGTGACAGTAGCATCCAAGTGTGACTATTGTGTGGGTGGTGATTTGCATTTGGGTTTGGTCTTTTTCGGCACATTTGATGGTGATTGATTGGTTAAAGCCATGTAGTAAATATTCATGGGGTCCGACTCATGTTGTGGTTTGCAGGAGTCTTGCATGTATACCCGGAAGTCGCATTTGCTGATTTCATCGATGTTGGCGAAGATGTTGTTTTCACATCCACCTCTGCTGCGGTGGTGGAGCGCTTCGGGTGGGTGGCACACGTGTGCATTCTGTTGGCATTTGAGGATCTTGTGTTGTGAGGAAAATCCATAATAATTGTTACATGAGGAGATCAAGAAGTATTCGTGCTTTAGTTGCAGTCTGGTGAATGGGACTTGATTGGTTGTCGGGTCCGTGGATGGGTAGCGGCTGAGTTGTCATGTGATACAGGTTGAAGATGAGCAGCGTTGATGAGATGATGAGGACTGGTATTGATATGACGGGAGTGCCGTCGAGGATGTGTCCTACAGCTGAGGAAGCCTTGTAGTAATACTGTTTGAGGTGGTTGTAGGGTAGCGGCTGGTAGTTATAGTGGTCGATTCTGAATGACAGTGTTCGGAGGCCTTTGCTGAGCGAATCGGGAGACACCAGGCTTTGAGGTGGTAGATGATTTCTGGCTGTTTTGAGGCCTGTGGTGAAAAGTAAGCACGTCGTGAAATTGCAGGTGGTGTGTTCTGTTTGCTGTTGGAGCCTTGTGTGGGACTGCAAAGTAGCTCCAGTAGGTAGTTGAGCTCGCTTCGGTGAGGCGAATGAGATGAAATCGTTGATTTGATCGTCAATCCTGTTCATGATGGTGATCGTGGCTAATAGCGTCTAGTCTTGATGATGTACTAACGTTACCAGGCTGTTGTTGTGATGTGGTGTGTGTGTGTGTGTGTGTGTGTGTGTGTGTGTGTGTGTGTGTGTGTGTGTGTGTGTGTGCGTGCGTGCGTGCGTGCGTGTGTGTGTGTGTGTGTGTGTGTGTGTGTGTGTGTGTGTGTGTGTGTGTGTGTGTGTGTGTGTGTGTGTGTGTGTGTGTGTGTGTGTGTGTGTGTGTGTGTGTGTGTGTGTGTGTGTGTGTGTGTGTGTGTGTGTGTGTGTGTGTGTGTGTGTGTGTGTGTGTGTGTGTGTGTGTGTGTACATGGAAATATGAGTACACACTTGTGTATGTACCATACTTATGTATTTATATATTTTACCCAACATTAGGGGCTTGGACAGATATAAAGTGTTTTTCTAAGTAGTGGAAAGTGTGTGAGCTTACTTATTCTCTATACGTGCAGTGAATACGAGACAACTCTCTCTTTTTACACTTTTATTACTAACATTTTTAAAAGGGGTGGTGAACTCATTGTCACTCGAATATAGATTTGTCCAAGTTGAGTTTCTTGCGAGGCGTTCCTGGAGGGCCTCCTGAGCAGCTTGGTCTGAACACAGCGTTTTTTCTCTCCTGAGGCGGACTCTCACTTCTCTGTTCAACAGCGAGCCTATCTGTAGCCTGCTCAAGTGCCGCTACTACCGGCGAGACGAGTTTTATGCATTTCGGGGTTGGGGTGGAGGCTTTTTACCAGTGCTCCGAATGTACCACACCTTCTGGCCCGTGTCACCCCTAGCTATCGTCTTCTTGTAGTGAGCTATCCAATCTTCCACCGTGGGGGGGGCTCTCTGAGCGCCTCCCTACTCATTATAGCTCAACCCCAGCTCACAGCGCATCGCGATATGAAGTCGAGACTCGCCGTCCGGGGCAGATACCCTCAGTCGTATAGTGTTGAGCTCGGGCTGGTGCACAGGTATCGGGTAAATATGCTTCAATGGATTTGCTCTTGAAAGCTCTGCTTGCTGCCTCGCTGATCCCGTTGCTCCAGGGCTACTTCTCTCAGAAGATGAGTGGTGGCACCGTATGAAATGACCGAGCCCAAGCAGTCAGCGCTTATATGTATTAAGGGCGAGTCTGAGCTGTTGTGATATACGATGAGCTCCAGTAGTGACAGGTACGCCTTTTTGCAGCCTATTATCTCAGGCTTGGGCAGTTCTATGATCAGTTCTTGAGGCGATTGAACGCCTGACCGTACTGGCTGCTTGCTGTCGGCACAGATGATCATCGCAGGTCTCTGAGCTGAGCGTAGGGGATCCATGAAGTAAACTTTTTATTGCAATGCAGCCCAAAGAATAGCTCAGCGTAACCACGGCACCCACTTTTATGCTCTCCATCAGCGTTGACAACACTTTTGAAGCTCACTGAACTGTCTCACACCTGTGCTACGACCCTTGAGCCGTCAGTGGGAGCTCAATCTTCCGGGCAAAACTTAGGGCTCAGCAGGGTTCAGTTTTTCCTGCCAAAAGCTTGAGGCTGAGCTGGCAATTCCCAGCCAGCGTTGGCGCACTGACGTTCAGCACGGTTCAGTTTTTCCCACCAAAAGCTTGAGGCTGGCAGTCAAAAGCAATCCTCAGCCAGAGATAGCCCGGTCAAATTGCCACATCATCAGTATTGCCAACACTAAAGGCAATTTGGCCCCTCTTCCCACATTTAAATCACGTCACTGCTGCTACAGCCCCTGTATTCGATACAAAGAGGTTATACACACGCATTACAATGCACCAATGTTCCCGCCAAAACTTAGGGCTCAGCAGGGCCCGCCCAAAGCTTGAGCAATCCGCAGCTCACCCGCTACATCGTCAGTATTGCCAGCACTAATGGCAACTGAGCCCTATTTAGCTGAAAGCCCCCGCTATTTCACTCGTTTCATAAGCCCATGAGGTAGAGCAGCCCCTCTCCCCAGCTCGTTTGGGAAAAATGCAAACTGCTTAAAACAACTTGTAGAGCTGATGCACATGAAGGGAGCTGTCACCACGCGTCCACTTCATGGGGCTACAAGCGTTTCCCAGGCTAGCGGTGAAAGTCTGATTACTGCATCAGGTTTGCCAACACTAGCAAAATGTCTGAGCTCCTCTTCAGCTTAAAGCCCCGCTATTTCACTCGTTTCTTAAGCCCGTGAGCGCTCCCCCGCTCGTTTTTTGGGGAAAGACTGTATTAAATGCAAACATCTTTTGGTGCCAGCACTCGCCTTTCGCTGCTTAAAACAACTTTCTAGAGCACAGGAGGCAGCTGTCACTTAACAGCACGTGTCTGAAAAAAACTATGAAGGCTCTCTATTACACTCCAAACCACAACATCCAGCGCGTGCATAAAAAATCACGAGCCCGCGCGCTAGCTCAAAAAGAGCGCCAACTCAAAAAGAGCGCCAACTCAATTAACGCGCCAAAATGAGCCAATCAAATACAATAGAAACTCAATAATCCTTATTCGCGGCCGCCCTATTCTTACTACTCAGGTAAACAAAACCTAACATTAAAAAAATGCACAGCAATTGATCAATGATTAAGAATGTTATATAGAGAAGAAAAGACGTCCATTTTATTATTTCAAGAGATAGGTATAATTATTTGAAAGCAGCAATGTAAAGTACAAGGCAAGTCTACATTGTGCTTGTCCAAACGTAAATCCTCTAGAGCAGTGCACACCCACCCCAAATATTTCAATGATTATACTTATATTTTATTAAGATAACCACAATTGTTTATTCATTAAAATTACATGATCTATGGAGCATTTTGTTATGAAATAATGCATGCACACACATCCCGAAGGTGGTGATAATATGCGATTTCAACATGTTTATTTACATTAGATCTTACTTGAAATTTTCTTTTTACACTTTGGCACTGGGAAAACAATTGTGCTCAATGTAGTGATGTTATTTGGTACTTGTTAAATTTGAATGATACATAGAAATTCTCTGGACAAGATTTGCACACGGAATCCACCTCAGCTGCTTGGCTAGTACACAATGATTCGATTGCTGAAGCCTCGACGCTCAGTTAACAACGTCAAACACAAGATTTGTTAACGAGCCATAAAGATGTATTTGTTTGCTCAAACAGGTCGTTTGGTTACACTGTTAAAACAGACGGATCGGCTGTTGAATGTGTCTTTACATCTTTATCATCGTGTACACAACGTGTGTGCCTTCAATAGCTGGCATCACGTTTCATTTGGCTCAATAGAGGCTGTACAAATGTTGTGACGATGGCAAATACATGGGACTAGAGTTCGCATTTTATTTATCCAAACTCACCCTTTTCCCCATAACTTCCTTTGAACAAAACGAATTTCTATAAAAGTGACGTCTTTTTTGCAAAATTAGTAAGGGTAGTTTGAAATCTTAGCTTGATTGTCCAAATTCTGATGTACAAGTAGCTATCTTGAGTTTTTGTGTACTATTCAGCATATCATATTTTGGGAATGCAGTGCTGTACTATGAAAGTGTTACGTTATAGACTATTAAGAAAAACAAATACATACGAGAACTGTGTGAACAGGTCTACCCCCATAATCATCAAAGCTACGTCAGAAAGTTAGAAGTTAGTCCCAGTAAAACTTACTATTCCTCCATTAATGTGTATTGTTTAGGCTATACCTGTAATGTAAAAAAGATTGTAACTTTTGCCTTAGTATATGCACCGGTTTCTGCACACGGAAATTACATTATAACTGACCACACGTACACAACTCGCCGAAATTTACCGGTTTTGCTGCTTGAAAAACGTTGTACATTAGGAAAAGCGTAATAGCGCGTGTCTTTAAAAAGCCGCGTCCCGCTGATCCCGACGCACTGGGAACTTACGCCCAGCTGGTAAAAATCGGTCAGATAGCCAGACTTTTTTCTTCTACGCTAAGCATTTGCCGCCTACACCGACCATACGCCGACTCAACGTTCCTATTCAGCTGTACGTGCCCGTGTGACGTTCGTGTGACGCTCGCCGCCATTACGCCGGCAAAATATTTCTAGGAAGAACATCGAAAGCGTAAACGCTGATCGATAATCCATTGATTTTTTACGTCGACTGTACGCTGGTAAAAAACATACGTCAAACATGCGCGGAACATGCGCCGCGTATTGGGAGCAGATGCTCGGCGCGTAAGCTTGGTGCACCTTGAGCATACGATAGCGTACATTCAGCAGGCGTTCAACGTATTGCAGACGTATTATGTTCAGGTATAGCATCTCGATCAACCAGACTCTGTAATGGCGGCGCTCATTTCATGCCAATGCAATACAGAGTCTGGTTGAACGAGGCTAGAAAAATAGCAGACGGTGAACTCAAGGTCAATGCTTAACCCCGACGCACGTCACACCCAGACTTTTTTCTTGTGTGTTGGTTTTGCGTTGGGGTTACGCTGACCTTGCTTTCACCGTCTGCTTTTCTTACCCCGGGTTTGCGCCGGCTGTGAGTTGACTATGCGCTGGGGGGAAAATATCGTGTAATGCCAAAAGAGGTTATCTATCAGCAGATGCTCGACGTACATTTTTTTTGCCTGGAAAAATCCTAGAATTTATGCGTCGATCATACGCAGAAAAAGGGGACGCATGTAAAACGCATTGGAGCCATAGGCACGAATTTTTTATTCATCGTACGGGAGTTGCCGTACGGCGTTTTTGCCATGATACTTTTACAGCTTTATTTGGTGCATTTGACTATATGCACAGTGCCTCAAATACATGAAAAAAAAGCTGTAAAAATAGCATGTGGTAATGTGCATATATGAATAAATTATATGATATATTTATAGTAAAACCTATAAATTATTGTAACCAATCCAACTCTAATGAATTTCTTTGTAACATCATAAATAAGCAAATGCAAACTTAGTGGCATAGTTTTAATCATTGTGACCCGACTCTCTTCAAATAAGTACTATAAACTACAAATCACAGCGTAAAATATTATTGTAAATGATGAGGTAATATTGTAGGCAAAATACTTTGAAGATGTCAACATTTTGATTTAGCAGTAGAACATTGTAGGCACATGGAAATAACAGCATGATGAAAGTTGAATAATAAATGTGTGGAAGAAACTTTGAAGAAATACATGTTTGCATGGTGTACTAGTAACCTAAGTAATTTTAAGTTTATACCGGACCTCATACATTGGAATTTGATTTTTTAATTGGTGAATATCTGATTAAGCCAATGTTATTTTATTACCTCTTATAAATACGTAGCCGGTAATGGTTCATAATTATGAATGTATAATTTTCACGGGTAACAACACAAAATCAAGGGACTTTAGATTTAAGTGCTATCCTGCAATTTTTATTAAAAAAACTCGCGAGACTTGTTATAAAGGAACTTCACATACCTCTCTCTCCTGTCGTCACTGACAATACCAGGGTGTTTCTAATTCTCTATCATGATCAATTGGCAGACACTCTGTGATCTTATTCAGATAAAGTATGGCTATCCTCTCCACTCATCAGCACAGCACATATATATGGGAGGCAGTCGACTCATCATTATGAGTCTCTCTCCCGTCAACAAACTTGTATTGATTCTGCCACGGTCTAGCTGTGTCTTGAAACAAGTGCAGGTGAGCAGCCACTTAAACCAAGTTATATTCTAGACATTGAATTCCAATTAAAGCCTCTTAGTTAATCAGACAACTTTTTTGTACCAGCTGGAGGGCAATGGCAAGCATTATTAATTCTATGTCTATTGACTGTGAAATTGATGAATCTCCCATTAGTTTGTGCTAGTTTACTTATCTTGATTACAAAAATATTTCAGTGCCCCATATATCTTTGTGGCAAAAGGCAGTTTTAATACTTCGCTGTATACTTTTACTACATATTAATATTGTATACAATACGGTTATGCGGTTGTTTTAGACTTGTAGACTACATAATGGATCGTTCACAATTGACGTCACCCGACAAGGGGGGGGGGTACGGTTACAGCGAAAGATAATGAAAAATGGCAGGGGGTGGATCTAGCACTGGGGTGATGTCACCTTTTGATAAAAAAGGGAAAAAGTAGTTATTTAACAGTATTTGAAATTACTTTTTGACATGTTAAGTGAGTTGTGATATATCTACTAGATGCAAACACATTGCCATGTTTCCTTTATATCCCTAATACATTTGTAAAAATATGTCTAAATTATGGACATATATTTTCAAATGTATTTATTTAATGGCACAGATAAATCAATTTTAAACGTCATCGCGAAACCATGTCGCGCGCCAGGGGGGGGAGATGAGGCAAAGATGATGTCACTTACCAGGGGGGGGTGCTGCAAAGATGACGGAAGGTGACAAGGGAGGGGGTAAAAAAAAGTCAAAAAATAAGGTGACGTCATTTGTGAACGATCCCTAAACAAACATGTTGATAGAAAGATGAGCATAAGCCATTTCCCTGAAATGAACAACAAACAGGCCCTGGCTTTTAAAGGCTTTTTAGCATACAAACAAACTTTGAAGAAACAGTAAATAAATCGAACACGTACGTTTAATCTTTTACGGCTGCCGCTGTTTGGGTCGGTCTGCAAGCCGCCTGTTTCTATCGGTGGCTAGGTTACAAGTAGATGAGGAATAGGACTCGTCCACGCTGCGTTTCGTAGTTGTATGTCATTATATTTTACGATAACAATAATATCTATATTGCTGCAATCCACTCTACATGTTGGCACAAGTGGGAACAAATCTAACACCATTGACTGTCAATGACCCCCTCATCAAATCTGTTGATTTTCTCTGCTCGCAGCGCATACACACTACAATACACACTATTTCATCAGTTATAGTGACTCAAATAGTTCAAACAATGCGCTTTCTGCCAAGGTTGATTATTGATGAGAGGAAACCAATGTATTTTCTTTGAAAATTAAGATCTTTGAAATAATATACTCAAACTCAACATAATGAACAGCCTTTGATGAACTGCATCCCCCCACCTCACACACACACACACACACGCGTGCGCGCACGCGCGCAAACATGTTAAATACTACTGATAAATACTCTTTCCATTTTGGTTCCATTCACCCTTGTAATCAGAAGTAGGCACAAAAATGCATGCTTGACAAATGGAAATAATAATCACGAGCAGATGATATTTCGGCCTATTCATACACGTGTTGGTGTTGGTGATTACTAGGAGTGGTGCAAAGTGATAAGTAGTTTCGTCGAGAACTGACGGCGGTGTTGTGTTATAGTTTGCTGGTAGAGTAGCAGATACATGAATGAACCGGTAAGATATATTGTGTCCAATTATTACCAATAACCATCTGTGTCCTGATTGACTATCCATAAGAACAGTACAAAGGCTTATGATAAACTCCTTCATCATTGATTGTGTCCTACTTTACTCATCATATATATTTCTCTCTCTCTATCAAGTTTTTGGGTTAACTTTTTATGACGAATGGGCGGGTGGTGTAAGGTTCGTGTCACACGGTAAATGTTGGGAAAAAGGGTTTTTAAATATTTTAAAACCCTTTTTTTAAAAATGTTTTGTAATCAAAAAATTTTTTTCTTTTTTAAAATTTTTTTAATTTCAATCTTGAATTTTCCGGCCCCGGGCCCCCTTTTTAAATTTTCCCCCCATTTAATTTTTTAATTATTTGGGTTAATTTGGTTTAAAGTTTTGTTCCAAAAAAATTGTCAAAAACCCCGGGAAAAAATTTTATTTTGGGTTTTAAAACCCGGGTTTTTAAAAAAATTTAAAATTTTCCTAATTGAAAAATTAAAAATTCAAAAATTTTTTGTTTTTTAAAACGTAAACCCATCATTTAAATTTAAAACCTTTTCCAAAAAGATAAGGCTTTTTTTTTTAAATAAATTTAAATTTGATTTAAAAAAGGTTTTCCCAAAAAAACACCAATTTTTGGTTGGGAAGGTTTTATAAAAAAGGGGTGGTGCAAAAATTTTATGTACAAAAATTAATTAGGTTTAAATTTTTTTGATAAAACCCAAAAAGGATATCATTGGGTTTTATAATAATTTTTGACAAATTTTTTTTCAAATTTTGGATAAAACTTTTTCTTTTTGGTTTATCCTCCCTTTATTTTTCACTTTATAATTTTCCTTTTTAAAAAGGTCCCCTTCACGAGGCCCTTTTCCGATACCAATTGAAAAGAAATTGGAAAAACCTTTTTAAATTTTTTAATCCATTAGAAAATTTTTGTATTTAGTTTATTGCAATAATGTTTGAGCCCCCTTTTAAATTAAAACCCCAAAACAATTTTTCCCCGAACCAAAAAAAGGGGTTGCTAAAAAGCAACCCCAAAAGAAAAGAAAACCATTAAATTTTTTTGAATGATGGTTTAAACGATTTTAATTTAAATTGGGTGGTAAATTTTTATTGGGAAAAACTTAAACTTTTTTTAAAAAAATTTTTTAAAATTTTATTCCCCAAACAGGCCCACCCGCTGGTAGCCCGGGGGGGTTTATTTTTGGGGAAAAAAAAATTAAAACCAAAAAAAATTTTTTATTATTTTTCCCGGGTTTCCCCCAAAGGGTTGAATAAAGTTTTAAAAACTTGGGCCAAAAATTCCCCGGGAAAAATTTTTCTTTTTTGGAAAAAAAAATTGGGAAAAAAATCAATTTTCAAAAATTTTAAAAAAACTAAAATTTTTTTATAAATCCGTTAAAAATTTTTTTAAAGTTTTATAAAAAGTTGGAAAAATTTTTTATTTATTCCCAGGGCCCTTTCCCAAACAATCAATTCAAAAAGTTCAAAAAATTAGCCAAATTTTTATACAATTTTTATTTCCCCAGGGTTTTTTAAAAGACTTTTATATTGGTAAATTTTTTTGTTAACAACCTAATTTTACTTTTTCAAAAAGGGAAAAAAAAACCAAAGCTTTTATAAATTAAATTAAAAAATTTAACCCTAAATAGAAAAATTTTTTATTGAAAATTCAATTGGAAACAAAATTATATTAAAAATCATAACTGGTAAATAAAAGGGGGTTTTTAAAAAAAATACATGGAAATTTTACCCAAAATAAAAGAAATCAAATTTTCCCCAATGATGCACCCAATTAAATTTGGTAACCTTTAAAAGGAGGGGGGTTAGAGAAACCTTAAAAAGTTTTTAAAAAATTAAAGGAAAATTGTTGGGCAAAAGCGAGAAAAAAAAGCGGGGTTTTTGGGAAATTTTTTTTTTAAAAAAAAAATTTTTTTCCCCCCTTTTAAAAAAAAAAAGGGGGGGGGGTTTTTTAAAAAATTTTTTTAAATTTTTTAAAAAAAATTTTAAAAATTTTTTGGGAAAATTTTTTTTTAAAAAACCCCTTTTTTAAAAAAACCAAAAAAAAAGGTAAAAAATTTTTCCAAAAAAAATTAGGGGGTTTTAAATTTTTAATATATAAATTTTTTGGGTTCCGGGGGGGCCCCCCCCCCAAAAAACCAAAAATTTTTTTTAAAACCCCCCTTTTTTTTTTTAAAAAAAATTTTGTCTTTTTTTAACAGGAAAGGGGAAAAAATTTTTTTTTTTTTGGGGGGGGCCCTTTTTTTTTTTTAAAAAAAGTTTTTTTTTTCCAAGGGGGAAATTTTTTTTTTTTTTTTAAATTTTAAAAAAAAAGGAAATTTTTTTTCCAATTTTATTTTTTTTTTGGGGTTTTGGGTTGTTTCCCTTTTTTTAAAAAGGGGTTTTTTCCAAAAAAAAAATTTTTTTTGAAAAAGGGGTTTTTTAAAAAAAGGGGGGGTTTTTTTAAAAAACCCGGGGAAAATTTTTCCCTTTTTTTTTTATAAAATTTTTTTTTTTTTTGGGGGGAAAAATTTTTTTTTTTTTGGGGGGGGGGAAATTTCCTTTTTAAATTTTTCCCCAAAAAAAAAGGAAAAAAATTGGGGGTGGAAACCCTTTTTTCCCCCAAAATTTTTTTTTTTTCCCCCCCCTTTGGGTTTTTTGGGTGGGGGGGGTTTTTAAAAAATTTTTTTTTTCCCCCCCTTTTGAATTTTAAAAAAAATTTCCCCCCGGTTAAAAAAAGGGGGGGGTTTGGGGTTTTAAAAAAAAAAAGGGGAAAATTTTTTCCCCCCCCCCCCCCGGGGGAAAAAAAAAAAAAAAAGGGGGGGAAAAAAATTTTTTAAAAAAATTTTTAAAAAATTTTTTTCCCCTTTTTTTAAAAAAAACCCCCAAAAAAAATTTTTTTTAAAACCCCCCCTTTTTTTTTGGGGGAAAAAACCCCCCCCGGGGGCCTTTTTAAAAACCTTTTTTTGGGGACTTCTCAAAATAAAAAATTTTTAAAACCCGGGGGGGGGTTTTTCCCCCCTTTTTGGGGAAAACCACCCTTTTGGGGGGCCTAATGTGGAGACAATTTTAGATGGCTCAATACTATATTTTATAATCAGATCATAGTGTTAATAGACGATTCTAGATTATCAATTATCCTCGTCTATGTAGAAGAAGACTACATATTTTTATGAATGTTTACCAAGTACCAAGTATGCTTGATTACTCATGAGCAATAAATCTTAAACTTCATATTATCAGTAATACAGTACTAGCCTATGTTGACAGAGGTTGCTAAACTGTTCCACTGCCCCAGGACTGTTGCAGTAGTGCTCGTCACGTACGGTAAGAACACAGATGTCTGCGGGCGGACGAACAAGTGTCCACTGACAAACCAAATATGGGTTCCCCAGGCAGAAGCAAACTGAGGAGAATTCCAGTTGAATAGGGGACCTGCAATAACAAAGGGCACCTTTTAACTTAGGTTTGAACAACATCTATAAAGTCACATTTCCAACAATATTACTATTTCAATGTCCACAAGCCTGTAAACAGGACATTCAGTAAAGAAACCAGCTCTCTGTTGAGGCCACTTGGAGCCAACCTATGTATAGGGTTTTAAATATATCTCACAATTGTGATTAAGGACCAGCAGCCACTTTCGGTAATGATCACACCTAATATGAAAAATCAAGATTCCGGTTAATACCCCATGCCATTGCTGATTAATGTGATTTTTGAAATTGGCCATCAATGGTCGACGGGGATCTTTTTTAAACTGCACATATATTCAATGCTCCGGGGGTGGGGGGTCTCACACTATCGCGATTAGTACGGACGTGCCTTGAAACTGGATGTCTTTTTTCATATTTTTGGTATATAGCTGGGTGTCTTTTTTCACATTGTTTGTATATTTCAGGTTGTCTTTTTCACATTTTAGTATATTTATCAGGATAAAAAATATTAATATTCATTATATTCATTCTTGATATCTACATGTACTAGAATCTGAGTTTGATATATTGGTGTGTCACCTTTTTCTCGGATATTGGTATATTGGTGGGTCACATTTCCTCAGATATTGGTATATTGTGGGTTACTTTTTTGCAAAAATAGGTATATTGGTGGGTGCCGTTTTCAACCTGTGGGTCACCCATTTTTTCAAGACAACCCCCCCCCTCGGAAACCTCAATTGTAACTGTTGCAATATCTCCATTATTTTCAATAACATATGAATTGAATAATATACTCGAAATCAAAGATATGCCAATTGGCACATTAGAGCTGAATCGATCTATTAATTGTCATGATTTGAATCTGTTGAGATAGCATTGGACCATCACTATCTGTCTCATTTGAAAGATGACTGACATGATAGGGAATCACGCTTCTGTTCAGAGCAATCCCAAAACTAACCAGGAAATGATATAGTACATAAGCTCTTAGGAACTAACCATCTGTCATCTGCAAGCCATAAATCATCGTCATATTCACTTGTTGTTGAATAAAAGGAGAGACAAAAGTATTCCAACAACCATCTCAATATAAAATATGTATGAGTTTGGAGTAACTGACCGTCTGCTGAGGTTAGCGGAAAGAGCCACGCAGACCACGTGAAGCTTCTCACCCCAACAAAACCCACGTTGGTGATTTTCATAAATGAATCGACATTTCCCAGAAATTGGAGGTTGGTGTAACAGGATGTGTTGTCATAGCTGACATCTGTAAAAAAAAAGCAGTTTTTATCGTTCTATAGTAAATATACATGTCATGTAGATAGAAACAAGCTAAATGTAGAGTCTCGAATGTAGAATGACATTCACCCAAACACTGAAGGCTGATTTGAGCATAGTTGTCATCCTTTGTCATGCACAATGTTCAGTACCACCGGTAACTTTCAAATGGGTTAGGAAAGAATACATACACATGTTTATGTTTAACCAAACGTGTATAGCGGGCGGTTGTAAAACATGCTAGATATGACCAGTTGCACAGTATAGCTCTGTAACAATAAGATGCACATTGCAGCCTTTAATAGCTTTGTCTTGGATAGGAATACATGCACATCTCATATGCTCAGTTTTTGCATTTAAAATTTGATTACCGTAAAAGTACAGTAGATACACAAATCATTTGTAAATAGGCCCCACAAATGCATCAAATCAGAAACTATGTTTAGCTGAACACAATTTTGTATATGGCAGTATGTGCAGACATTTGTGCTACTTCAAACAGAAACGTTATTGAATGTACAACATTATTCATCCTTCGTAAATGGAAAAGTTTCCTGTATGATTTATGTGTAAAATATGGACCTGTGAGAATGGCTTGGCTGCCTCCGCCACTAGCATCGTGACCCTGGAACGGGCGGGTGAGAGGCCAGAAGCCCAATAGACCCGCCTCAGCTAGAGAGAAAGATAATGAAGTTGGTAGTTTAATATGCAAAAGCTCCTTAGTTCTGAAAATGCAAACACTGCCAACTCAATTTTTATTGTAAAAAACAACCAAGCATGCTGTTGGTGTATTGTGTATGTTATGTGTGCGTTGTTAGGAGCAAAGATTTTCTCAACGTGTCTTATGACACAGGATAAATTGTATACCCTGCAAGCTGTAATCAAAGACAGCTTCAGGATGAGGCTGATGGGTTTGTGAGTGCACCCTTCCTGTTCATTGTGGCAGTGTATTTGATCAGTTGCCTCATATGTTGCTCATACTTTTCATGCAAATTCATTATTAAAGAAGGATCCCAAGTTTCCACAAAATCCTGAGTCTACTACTGAATGCATGGACAAGAATCATACCTCTCTTTCTTTCTGAATTCAGCCGTTACAGGCCTGATATGATTTGTTGGCCCTAATTTCATACTTTAATATAGAATTGGATGAGAATATATGTAAAAGTCGCATGCAGTGAACAAAAATAAGACTTTCGTGTCACACAATAGCTCACTTTTGTTGGGCTTGGTGGCCGAGCACTGATAGAAGGCGTACTCTGCTCCGCCGGCGTGAGGCTCCCTGCTGCCGCCTGGTGTCAGCAGCTCACACTTGCCATCAGGGTAGTAGTTGGTGGCCACACACCCAATCTAAATACAATTATATCTAAATACAAAAACATACTTTTTTAATTTTTTTTGAAATTGCTCTAATCCTCCTTGCGGTTCTTGCACAGGTAAGGGCTAATTGTCCAATACACGATTTAATAAGGTCTACATTTACAGTCCAAATGTATTTAGATTTTCCATAAGAAATAAATTTCATCAATCTACATCCATACTTACCTCGGGCGTGCACCATGAAGTGCAATCTAGGTGACTCCTAGCGGACTGTGACTGCAACACCGCCCCAACCTGATGCGTTGCCTGAATAACAGGGGACATGTTTTAGCTAAAACTCCAAACTTCTAACTTCTGTTTTTCCAGCATGTAGAAAATTCTGTGATGTTATGACACACACACATAAGAATTACTGGCTTCTGCTTTATAGAAACTTTAAAATAAAAATATTATATATATATATATATATATATATATATATATATATATATATATATATATATATATATATATATAGTAACTGACAATATATATATATATATATATATATATATATATATATATATATATATATATATATATATACATATGGCGGGCAGATAGTCACGCACTTGTACAAGCATAACGCCACCTATAGTCCAGCATCCGCTATATAGGTGTGAGAGCTCGTGACAGCGTGTGGATGCATTCAGCTGACTTATCCGACTACAACATTAGCGGCTAGTCACGCATTGCCTGCTTCCGCCTCACTGAGCATTCGTCGCCGCCTGCTTCGCTGCCGCCGCCTGCTACTCGCCGCTGGACGACTCGCTGCCCTAGGACCTGCCCGCGCCGCCGCCTCAGCTACCGTGCGCTGCTGGACATCAGAGTCGACATCGCCGCTGCCCCCAAAGAGGACCGCGCTGCGCCGCCCTGCCCATCGACCCGTGCAGCCACCATCACCCCGTGCTCCCCTGAGGATAGCCAGCCAACCCGACCGACCACCCGTGCGTGCCGACTTCCCAGTGCGATTGCAGCAGATCATCACAGCAGGGGACGCCCATACAGCTTCATAAAGCAGCAGCAGATCATCACAGCAGGGACGCCGTCAACGCCCAAACAGCAACGAATCATCACCAGCAGGGGCGCCGTCTACTCGCCAACAGCACAGATCATCACAGCATCACCGTGGAACAAAAGAAACAGGTTCATTGCATCGTCGTCTACTAACCACGCCCAAAGCAACAGCAGATCGTCACAGCAGCGGCGACTCCACTCTCAGCTCGTGGAACAAAAAGAGACAGCGTCATCATCAAAAGTCTGCCAGGCCACGCCCACTCCATTCGTCCTCAGCTCGTGGAACAAAGAGACACGTCATCCAGTCTGCCAGAGCCACGCCCAACGCCATTATCACCAGTGATGGGTCGTATGCAAACATTATCACCACCAAGCCAGCCCAGCGGTGTCGATTCCACCACAGCAATTCAACGTCACGATCGCCGGGCAGCCACAAAGTGCTGCGAACGAGAAAAGACCCGGCACACGCCAAGCCAGCAGGGGGCGCACCAGCAGCTCAACCGGTGGGAGCCCGACCCTATCAGCGAGAAATTCAAGCCAGTACAGCAGTCTGCGACACAGGCCACCCCAGCCCAGCAGGGTCCGATCAACTGCAACACAAGTCAGCAACACCTGCGTCTCACGCTTCACAGCACAGGGCCGGCGGACTTACAAAAACGCCGTTACCGGCATAACAC
>CM032667.1:4447151-4472713 GCA_019095985.1 Streblospio benedicti | reverse complement strand
AGTCCATGAAGAAAATGAACGTCATGAAGGTAATGGGTCAACATTCAAATTTTTAGTACAGTATATGTTCATGGAGTATTTCTTAAACTTAATCTAATGAATTAACTCACAATTGGTCTACAGTTTGTGTAGATGACATCATATATGTATAGCCTGAACAAAAAATGAAGCATTTGTTTCATTTCAGCTCCTACACATTTTGATGTTTTAAGATTGAGAGTCACGTGTTCAATAGTGCCCGAAAATATTATCAATTTTCTTGAAGGTAAAGAACAGCATTGTCTGAATACATTATCATACTGTAAGGAGTGTAACACTGTATAGCATGACTCAATGATGAGAACAGGTTTGGTACATTTTAGCCTAGAATATCAAGTGTCCTCCTGCTTCGGTCCATTATATCATTATACCCAAGCCCTGATTGGGTTGGTTAAGACTATACACTCGATATGAGGTCTGTAGGCAATGAACTCAACTCAGAATTCAGCCAAAAATTCAGTCAAACGGGATGACCCAGTTTTGCATAAGGTTTTGAACGAATGACGTACATCACGTCCAGATAACTACGTCACACGTAATGTTGATAAACGTGGTCGCAGCACCTACTGTACGCAATCATGGATAACTTTACAAAACACACCATGTACTGTCAATGAGCATTAAAACGATTTGTTATGTGGTCTTTTGGTCTTTTGATCTTTTGATTGTTTGTTCTTTATTCATAAAGAACAACGTTTTGACTTGCCAATTCAACACCATTGTACAGAGTAATGTATTTATTATTATAACATAGGTTAATGGGACATGAACAGAAACCACCTTCTCAGACGATTTCACTTAATTACTTCATTTTTCTATATTCTTGACATGTTGCACCTAATACCTTTCAATTTTACAATCATAAACACGCGTTTGATAGAAAAATATAAATAAATCAAAACAGAGAGAAAAACAAGTGGATTGACATTGGAAGGTTCCGTACGAATAATAGGACTGTAGCCTTTATCACTCGTGCGCCGCAAGTCATCTCCAATCAATGTTTGGGGACAAAACATCTTCCCAGAGTTAAAAAAGATTTAATTACGAAGAAATGGAATGATACAAATAGCTGAAAATGTATATATTCAACTGATATAGCAAGCACCATTTACATGACATAAATTTATTCTATGCCTTGGAAGTCACCTGTGCATGTCTCTTTAAATGATGTGTCGTAATCACGTCTAATATATGTCATCTAACTGTCTGTCTATCCATAAATGAACGCGAATGTCCACGTGAGGGGAAAATATACCTATTTTGAGATGTGAGAATGGCCCTTGATTTTTTATGAGCAATGAGAATGGGGGTCAATTTCCTTTGAACATTGTGAGAAATTGAAAAATTTAGAAATTGTGAAATGAGAATGGTTAGAAAATTAGTGAGAATGGCCATGGATTTTTGCTGAGACTTGAGAATGGGGTAGGGTATATTCTTCCCTGCGATGTACAAGAGGTGTGTGAAACCAATTGTATTTTAATTGGTCTTTTATTGTTCAAAATGTTTACTACTTAAATCTAGTAATATAGATAGAAAGAACGTGATATCGTAAGGATGCAAATTAGAGAATTTACAAATTTACAATTGTTGGATCAATTATTTCTCGATGCCAAATTAATCGCGTGTTGATTTTTTTTTATCTTTTACCAATGTTTGAAAAGCAGGTGGAATGCTTATACCCAAGCCCCGATTGGGTTGGTTAAGACTACACATGATAGGTTTGTAGGCTATGAACTCAGCCAGTTTATCTGTAAGTGGGTGAACGGCTACATCTCTTTGGTCCCCCGTCTCATTGGTCCCCCATCTCATTGGTCTCAATCATGTATAACTCACAAAACCGTGTTCATTTAAACTATTACGGTATAGTATATCCCTGAGATATGACGATGGATGGTCACTGACGTGTAGTTCTAGACATTTAACAGTTTAATGAGAATGCTAGCTGCCATTATCCTGCTGAACGTCGCCATTTGAAATCCGGTGGTTTGCCCACACTACGTTTATCAACACTGGAATAGTTCAATATTTAAGGTTGCGGAGCTTATAAAACTGCGTAATTTTTCACACACCTGAGTAAAATTTACTACTGAATCCGATTTCATGCATAATAGATGTTTACTTACAATATTTCTGACCCCCTTGCACATACATACAGAGCCTTGATGTTTGGCGTTGTCACGTTTTATCATTTCGCCAGGGCTCATAATTTAACTCTGCCGGAAGCCGCAATACACATTTGACATGCCGCAGTACTTAAATTTCTCGCAGTCTGAGTCCGTTGAAGTGGAGGTCCAGGGGGGTGGCTGTGTGTGCGCCCGGACTATTTTATCGTCTGCGGCGCCACTTTTACTCCGTTAGGAGTGGAAAATTTTTCTAGATTTTTTAAAGGTCGCAAACATATTTTTTGTACCTTAGATACTACTCTTAAGGAAAAATGACGTTTGCCCAAAATATTTGATGGCGAAATATATTTTTCGGGGTCAAACAGGGGTCATCGGGTCAAAATTTCATAAAATTGCATTTATCTCGATTAATAACAAATTTAGAGTAAAAACTTGTATTGACTTTAGATAGGAACATGTGTATGTGGAATCAAATAAAACATCAGATTTGACCTTCGACCTATCCTTCAAGGTCAAACAGGGGTCATTGTGGTCAAAATTTCATAAAATTGCATTTATCTCGATTAATAACAAATTTAGAGTAACAACTTGTATTGACCTTAGATAGGAACATGTGTATGTGGAATTCAAATTAAACATCACATTTGACCTTTGACCTCTCCATCAAGGTTACACTAGTAGGTCAATTTCAGGAATTTTGTTCATTTTTGTGTTTACGAAAGAAAGCAGCTTTGAATATTTCATTTGTTAATAATCCACGATAAATTAGTTTTATTGATATAAGCATTTGTATTCTAGATTGGAATTACATTATGTTTTATTTTAATCAATATTTTACTAAATAGTTTAATATATCAATGGGTTTCACTTTTAATGGTAGAATTTGAGGCAGCATCAGTATCATTGATATCTTCATAAAGTGCATGTTCTCAAATTTTGTTATGTTTTAGTATTATTTGATTGGACATTGGACTAAAAAATGTGTAACTTACAAAAAAGAGCAACAAATTTGATACATCTATATAATACAATGGTCATTGCTAAATCATGGAAAATTCAGTGAAAATGAAATCTAAGAAGCAATGCAAAACAAGGAAAAAAGGGCAACATAAAATCATGCATCATACGTTTTTTAGAAGTATGCAGTCTTTCAAAATAGATAATTTATCAGATTCAGTTTGGGGAAAATTAAGAAACAATTGAAGTGAGACATAGTTTAAAGGATCTAAAACAACATTATGATGAAATTTGCAAAAGTGTACCAACTGAATATGGTAGTAAATGCTATGGTTATCACAAAGAATGCTACAGCAAATTCACAAATCTCAAATATCTAAAAGCAATAAAATGAAAATCAGATCAAGATCCAGAGGTTGAACTATCAATAAAGAAAAAAAAATCAAATTTATCAATAACATTCACTTGTGATTTCTGCTTATTTGTGAAAATACTCCAGAATTAATTTTCTTCCTGGCAAATTTCTTTCTAGTGAAAGTTGGACATGTAAAACAGAAACTGCAGGGAAGACCTTAAAAGAGGGTTCAGAGAGACGAAGTTATGAAAGGATGCTGTGTAAAGTGATAGATGTAGATTTGAAGGCAAGAGAAGCTAAATACCATGATGAATGTAGAAACGCACATAAATATTCAGCGACAAGTATGCAAGAATATATGCAGGAAAAGATTCCATCTGTGTCGGTGTATAGTAGTAACAAGACAGATAAGCTTAAGAAAAAGATGATAAACCATTTCTCACCAAAGTGAGCTAGTCAACTCCGATCATATTAAAAAAAAAACATTTAAACTGCCTTTGAATATGCTTTATTAGATTACAGAAAACTTGAGGATGTTGGATCTTTATTGAATTGTACCACGAATAGAGAAAATGCACGTCCTGTTTGATACTAGAAATATTTATTAAATGAGTTTGACAGCCGTATCACCTGAGTATACGCTACCACTGTACTGAGGCTCCTATTCACCAACCACTTAAGACAGGTATAACTGCCGCATTAGACCACTCGGACATTCTGACCGACCCGGGTGGTCTGCCTTAAGTGCTTTGTGAATAGGTGCCACAGTGGTAAGGGTCGAGGGTTTAAGTCCTGAGAGAAGCTATGTGATATAGTCCTATAAACTTGGAGAAATAATCCTCTGATGTCAATACTTACATCTAGCCAATTAATTCCAATATATCTACATATTCTATTCTAGTTGCCAGTCATAGAAAAAGATATGTTCAAGGCAAAACAGAAATGTCCATCACTATTACTCAAGTGATCTTTTTACAAATGATCAACGTTGTTCAGCTCTTAGTTTCTCTCTACATTAACATAATTAATGTAAGTGATTTACTAACTTCATAAATGATATAAAAATCCTTTTGCTAATATTTAAGTACTTGTAATTACAGGACAAGTACACAGGCTGCGCAGGAACCTTAGTAGGTCAAGATTAACCTATCACGGTACCATTCACTAAATATCCAACATCCTCAAGTTTTCTGTAATCTGATGAAACATATTCAAAGGAAGTTTCAATGGCTTCTCTTTATGAATATGATCAGAGTAGACAAGCTAACTCCTATGATTGGGTGTCTAATAAATTAACTGGTTAAATGGTTTATCATCATTTTCTTAGTTCAACCTCTGGGATAACCATGGCATTTACCATCATATTAATTCCGTCCGTATATTTTTGCATAATTAGTTAATAAAGTATTAATCAAAATAAAACATAAAAGTAATCCCAATCTAGAATACAAATGCTTATATCAATAAAACTAATTTATCATGGATTATTAGCAAATAAAATGTTTAAAGCTGCTCATTTCTTTCGTAAACTCAAACATGAACAAAATTCCTGAAATTGACCTACTAATGTAACCTTGAAGGAGAGGTCAAAGGTCAAATGTGATGTTTAATTTGGATTCCACATACACATGTTCCTATCTAAGGTCAATACAATGTTACTCTAAAATTGTTATTAATCGAGATAAATGCAATTTTATGAAATTTTGACCACAATGACCCCTGTTTGACCTTGAAGGATAGGTCGAAGGTCAAATCTGATGTTTTATTTGGATTCCACATACACATGTTCCTATCTAAAGTCAATACAAGTTTTTACTCTAAATTTGTTATTAATCGAGATAAATGCAATTTTATGAAATTTTGACCCGATGACCCCTGTTTGACCCCGAAAAATATATTTCGTTTCTTATTACATTATGTGGATAGTCAATGGGTTAATCAAATTCTTCTAAATTCTACATTACAAACGGACTATTAAGGAACTTACGATTTCCAAAAGTACCAAAGAATTAACATAAATCGATTGTGAAATACATGTTTCCTAGGGCATTCGCTTTTACACATGGGCTGTATATGCGTTATCTATTTTAAAGTTCTGCTTTTGTGGCATATTTCTGACTTCTCCTAATGATATATATATATATATATATATATATATATATATATATATATATATATATATATATATATATATATATATATATATATATATATATATATATATATATATATATATATATATATATATATATATATATATATATATATATATATATATATATAATTAATTGAACAAGATCTAGTCCATTTTGGATTTGTTTATTTGGTACATCAATGTTTCATGCTTATTGCACTCATCAGCCAAATGGTTATTATATAAGCTCTAACATAAATACATCTTATGTTTAGTTATATTGTTGCCTTTTTGCATTAGTTGGTTTATACTATGGAGGTTTTAACAGTACACAAATTGATTGGACTGTGATGATACATACTTAATATTCTATATTATAAAAAGTTTTTTCAAGTTAATAGTCTAATAATTTGCCTAAGTTATTTTGCTAACCAGAATAAAATTTGTACATAATGCACTACATGTTATACTGAATCTATGATTAACTTATACACGATGCAAACAGTACAGAATGAACAGGGACAGTCATATTAGGAATTGCAGGTTTTTATGTGATGCTTGATAGTAATTTCTTTTTTTTGTGTTCAATATTTATATTTTAAAGTTTCTATAAAGCAGAAGCCAGCAATTTTATGTGTGTGTGTCATAACATCAATCATGAACAGAATTTTCTACATGCTGCAAAACAGAAGTTAGAAATTTGGAGTTTTAGCTAAAACATGTTCCATGTTATTCAGGCAACGCATCAGGTGGGAGCGGTGTTGCGGTCACAGTCTGCTAGGAGTCGCCTAGAATGCACTTCATGGTGCACGCCTGAGGTAAGTATGAATGTAGTTCGATGAAATTTATTTCTTATGGATAATCTAATTGGACTATAAATGTAGACCTCATTGAATCGTGTATTGGCCATTTAGCCCTCACCTGTGCAAGAACCGCAAGGAGGATTAGAGCAATTTCAAAAGACGTTAACAAGTATGCTTTTGTATCTATATATATATTTGTGTTTAGATTGGATGTGTGGCCACCAACTACTACCCTGACGGCAAGTGTGAGCTGCTGACACCAGGCGGCAGCAGGGAGCCTCACGCCGGCGGAGCAGAGTACGCCTTCTATCAGTGCTCGGCCACCAAGCCCAACAAAAGTGAGTTTGTAACATACATTGTGAGCATCATGAGCTATTGTGTGACGCAAAAGTCTTATTTTTATTCACTGGATGCGACTTTTACATCTATACTCATCCAATGCTACATCAGGTTTTAAAAAGGGCCAACAAACCAGGCCTGTAACGGCTGAATTCAGATAGAGAGATATGGTCCATGTCCATGCATTCAGTAGCAGATTCAGGATTTTGAGGAAACTTGGGAGCCTTCTTTAGTAATGTAATTAAATGAAAAATGTGAGCAAAATATGAGGCAACTGGTCACGAACCCTGTGACAATGAACAGGAAGGGTGCACTCACAAACCCGTTAGCCACATCCTGAAGCTGTCATTGTTTACTGCTTGTAGTGTAGCCTATACCGTGTTTGCTTTGTCATATAATAACGCACACATAACAGACACAAGCATATACAATGCATTAATAGTGTACTTGCTTGTGTTTTAGAATAAAAAAGGAAGTTGGCAGTGTTTGCATTTTCAGAACTAAGGAGCTTTTTTGCATATTAAATTACCAACTTCATTATCTTTCTCTCTAGCTGAGGCGGGTCTGGTGGGCTTCTGGCCTCTCACCCGCCCGTTCCAGGGTCACGATGCTAGTGGCGGAGGCAGCCAGGCCATGCTCACAGGTCCATATTTTACATAAAAATCATACAGGAAACAAACTTAGAAAATATTTTCCCATAGACGGATGAATAATGTTGTACAGTCAATAACGTTTCTGTTTGAAGTAGCGCATATGTCTGCACATACTGCCACATGCAAAATCATGTTCAACTAAACATAGTTTCTGATTTGATGCATTTGTGGTGCCGTGGATACACATGATTTGTGTATCTACTGCACTTTTACGGTAATCACATTTTAAATGCAAAAAACTGAGCATATGAGGTGTGCATGTATTCCTATCCAAGACAAGGTTAAAAATGCTAGAATATGTATCTTATTGTTACATAGCTAAAGTGTGCAACTTCTCTCATCTATCATGTTTTCAACAAACTGCTGTACACTTTTGGTTAAATATAAGCATGTGTGTGGAACCCTTTTAAATGTTACCGATGGTACTGAACATGGTGCATGACAAAGGATGACAATTATGTCCAAATCAGCCTTCAGTGTTTGGGTGAATATCATTCTACATTCGGGGCTCTACGTTTATCTTAGCTTGTTTCTCTATACATGACATGTATATTGATCATAGAAAGATGAAAACTGCCTTTTGTTACAGATGTCAGCTATGACAACACATCCTGTTACACCAACCTCCAATTTCTGGGAAATGTCGATTCATTTATGAAAATCACCAACGTGGGTTTTGTTGGGGTGAGAAGCTTCACGTGGTCTGCGTGGCTCTTTCCGCTAACCTCAGCAGACGGTCAGTTACTCCAAACTCATACATATTTGATATTGAGATGGTTGTTGGAATACTTTTGTCTCTCCTTTTATTCAACAACAAGTGAATATGACGATGATTTATGGCTTGCAGATGACAGATGGTTAGTTCCTAAGAGCTTATGTACTATATCATTTCCTGGTTAGTTTTGGGATTGCTCTGAACAGATTCCCCATCATGTCAGTCATCTTTCAAATGAGACAGATAGTGATGGTCCAATGCTATCTCAACAGGTGCAAACCATGACAGTTAATAGACTGATTCAGCTCAAATATGCCAATTGGCATATCTTTGAATTCGGGTTTATTATTCAATTCAAAAGTTATTGAAAATAATGGAGATATCGCAACAATTACATTGAATATGTGCAAAGTTTTAAGAGATCCCCGACGACCACCGATGGCCAATTGGCAACAATAACATTCATCAGCAATGGAATGGGAAATCAACCGGAATCTTGATTTTTCATGTTAGGTGTGAACGTAATACAGGAAAGTGGCGGCTGGTGATTATTCACAATTGTGAGATATATTTAAAAACATATATATGGACTGGCTCCAAGTAGAGAGGTGTTTATTTCACAGAATTCCATGTATAGACGCTTGAGGACAATGAAAGTGGTAATATCATTGGGGTTGTGACTTTTAGATGTGATTCAAAGCTAAGTTGAAAGGTGCACTTGTTATTGCAGGTCCCCTATTCATCTGGAATTCTCCTAGTATGCCAAAAATATGGGGCACCCACATTTGGTTTAACAGTGGACGTCCGTTCATCCGCCTCATGACATCTGAGACCCCCCATGTTGAGCACTACAAACAGTCCTGGGGCAGTGGAACAGTTTAGCAACCTCTGTCAACATAGGCAAGGACTGCTTTACTGATAATATGAATGATACGATTTATTGCTCATCAGTAATCAAGCATACATGTATAATGGAATAAAATATCTATGCGGTAAGGACTCATGAAAAATATGCAGTCTTCTTCTACATAGGCGAGGATATTTCATAAGTGATATAGCTCAAAAGAAAAATTAATCTACAGTCATCTAAGAACACTGTGATCTGATTATAAAATGTGGTATTGAGCCACTGACATTGTGTCTACATTATGTGTACCATTATCACAATAGTTTCTAATCCTCCTATCTTATGTCAAATAGTTTGATATTTACCTTTTTATAAGACACCGTTGCAAATCTACAACATTAAACATTCTGTATATTTGGCCTACAGTACTAGGTCTCATTGTCAATAGTGTATTGCCTTTTTTCTCTATTCTTAATGCAATGAAATTTTAATCAATTACCTGGTCCTTAAACTTGATATTGTTAATCCTCCATATACATGTTGTATTGTGAGTCATAATCTGTTATAAGAATTTGTCTTAATCTGTTAAGTAGGTACTGCATGTATATTGCTAAACTGATGATCTTACAATGTACATTTTACCTGTACTTCATTTCTTTAGATGTTTTAATTTGAAAAGGAGCCTTCATGAGCTCAAAAACGTTTATGAATAATATTGAAATCAAAATTAAATTTTAGAACTGTTTTTTTCATCTTATTAAGAATACAGCCGTAAAAGAAGGCAATACACTATTGACAAATCTACAACAGTATATACAATTGCAACAGCATCATGGTGAGTCACAAAATGGTATTGTAAACTCACGAGTGACAACAGGGAAACATGACTTTGGACACCACAGTCATGTGTATGTTGTATTGCAGACACAGGTGAAGTGAGGATGTGGGTGAACGGCGTGTCGGAGCAGATCTTCAATGGTGCGTGGATTCTGCCAGACCAGCAGACATACGGAGACGTCTATGTCGGCTCTCAGTGAGTGTTCATCATCTCATTTGTTCTGATGTGTGACGACCAATAGCCTCGTTCAACGAGGTTCTCTGTTGGGTAGAGCACACAACCACCGAGTCTGGTTGACCGAGACTAGATGGCCAAAGGCTATGGTTGGTAAATGTACAAACTTGTGCAATATATGCAAGTTCGTAATTATGTACCGTCTTATAACTATTATTCACTATTAGGTTAATAGTATCAACAAAATTGTCTGTGTGGATCTATGAAGCCTCTGGCCCATGCAAAGGCGCTGGGCCGCACCAGGGGATCAGGCAAAGTGTGGCATTACCCTACGTGACCTCGGTGGATAGGTGGGGATTACTAACTGACTACTCATTGTTGTGTATCCTATTCCACACGTTGCACTACTAGTCCTGAACACCTGGTGTTCCATATGATCTTGTGGTGGGGTACTAACTGGGTTTCATGAAGGACCTTCGAACATGGGGATTTTGCACCAGTGCTGTCATTGTGTGCTACAGGCATACCCTACACACGGCCACGCAGGACCAAATCCACAGTGAGGGAGGGTATCCACTAGCAAACCTTGGCAAGAGACAGTGAAAGAGTTTGCCATCCCTACTGCTGTCTTTACCAGCATCTAAAGGCGGGGGGGGGGGGGCATATAGTCTTGACGAAAATCCATTCACCAACATTTTACATGTATTTCCTAAATCATCAATACATTGCATTGTCTTTCACCAATAATCAGGATTGCAACAATTCACACTCAAGATTTAGGGCAAATCACCAATCACCCCCTTGTAATGAGCAGATCACCAGTCACCAATAATAGGTTCCATCATATTTCACACTTTTGAAAAAAAAGTTCACACGTATTAATCAAGATTTAGGGCATATCACCAATCACAACCTTGTTATATGACCCCATCTCTAAAGTAAAGCGCATAAAGTCTGTGATATACAGTTAAAATTACTGCTCTTGTAATGCCATTAGCCATTTGTATCATAATTTGTAACTTAAAAATAAGGGGTGAAATAAAAATTCATGAGCATTGTAACCTATGACTAGTGGACAAAACTGGACATCATCTTGATTCACACTTTACCAGAGGACTATTTATTTCATCACCTCTACATCCACAACCACTAAAACAATCCCATCAATTTTCTACTTTCAGTTATCATGATCCTTACACTCAAGACACACCCGTGTCCTAAACGCTAAACTTGCCTGCATGAAGCTGTATGATGGAGTCAAGGATCTCAGCGCAGCCGCCCAGCTCGACCCCTGGTGTCACCTTGAGCCATGATCAATGATGACGCAATGATCTATGAATATCATATGATCAATGATTTCCCCACGATCCATAATGTCCTGATGATCATGTTGTCTGCAAGATTCATGGTGTCATCCTTAGTGGTAGATTCTGGATTTTTTTTATTGAAGGCCGATCAAAGATGTACAGAATACATACACAATGCATGAGCCACCTTTTCAAGGACATGGCCCAAATAAACAATATACTGCTTGAAGGGAGGTGCAGTGCACGCCCTGGATCTACCCCTGTTGATGACCCTGAGAAGCACCAGTGTCATCATTACCTATATATCACGATTGACTAATGATATCTCTACAAATTTATCACTCGTGTTCTTTTATTGTATGTGAATATTGGCAAGATTTATGAGATAGAGTTTTATTGCAATTACATGTTGCTCCACGAATGCTACTTGCTGCCCACAGCTCTCTTCTACGCATTGTCAACAATCACTTTCATTTTCGAAACATGGAGGCTCATCTACATCTTTAAAATGTTAGCCAATATGGATGAAGATGACGATACATTGAGAAAGCTGCTGATATTCTATTGTGTGGTGATTGTGCCCTGTGGATTCTGGTTTACAGCAGATCCTATCTTTGGCACTGTGGGAGGATTGATGTCATGGATGGGTGTGTTTGCAATTGTATATTCAATGATATTCTTTCTATTTATGGGCTTAATTATAGGATTATTTGTGGGCCTTGGTGTTTGTTTTTCCTATGGAGTCGATGTAGTTGTGAACTGCAATTTACCATCTATACGAAAGTCGTGTTAAAAAACCTGGGGAAATACAATGTATAAAGTAGTGTAATCATCGTAATCCCTCGTGGCTGACTACGGGGGTGGATGGGTGTGTGGGGGGAGAAGGGCCACAGATATTATCAAATTTTTTACACATGCATTTTTTTTAAAATTCAAAACACCAACTAACAAAGGATCCTAGTAAATATTTTTATGAGGTTTCCAAATTTTGCCAAACTATTTACATGTAATTCCTTTTTACACAAAAGCACCAAATCAGAAGATGCCCCCAGTTTACACATATTTATGTCACGAGTGGGGACGTAATAGCATAGAAGCGACTTTATTTGAAACCAGTCTCTTTTTTCTCAATCATTATTCTCGTCTGATATCTGATATGTGCTTTGAATCCAAAATTTTTAAAAATTGCTTTATTAACGTTGTCAGTGCTGAAGCACCCTCCTCAGATATATATTGACCACCCAATTTAACTAATAGGTCGTTTTCTATCATTCAGGATTTAGATGTGTTCTATCAGGTTTTGTGAAATTTATGCATATTTTGTGTCAACACTTTATTTGTCAGTAATATGTATTGTTAATATAATTTAAAATGTGCTCAAACATTATTGCAATGACAACTAAATACAAATGTTTCTATGACTTAGAAAGTTAAGACGATTGTTCATTTCCTAATCAATTGGTACTCGTACAAGCTACTGTGCAATGTATCCTTTTCAAAAGCAATTGATAAATGTGAAAAATCATATGGTATGGATGATCAAGAAAAGTTTATCTAATGATAAAAATGTCAATATTATGTAGCTAAATACATAGATAATGCCTGGAATATCAGAAAATTGTATACCTAATAATTGTACATATATTTATTGCACCCTTACTTGTATTATATGATAAACTGACTTCTAAGCCAGAATTGGCTGGATATTGTAACTGTTTAATCACACATGCAAATATATTCAAATTATGTATATCATATGTCAGTTTAATAAATGATAGTTTGACGTTGATTTGACTAAATAATTTGCTTAGAATTTTATATCACATTAGGACACTTCGATTTTGTTTCAATATCTGTTTGAAGATTTCCAAAGATAAACATTTCATTTTGAGCTAATTAATTATTTTTTTTTCAACATCAATACCCCGGGTGAGTTTGCTGACAAATTTTGTTAATATTCATAAGTTGTTTATTTTTGTTAAAAAACATCTTATCTATTCTTAATTTAAAAACATTAACCAGTACATTGTGACAAAACGAAAATACATCGCCGTCATTCTTTTGGTGGTCTGCCTTTTAGCAAATATACGGAAATATCACGGGAGAAACGGGGGCATTACGACATGCCGGGGTTTTGCATTTCAGGCACCCCGGGGCCATACGGACCCCGGGTTACGGCGTGGTGCATCATCATTATCATATTAGGCCAGTCAGCAACATCAGGCCAGTCAGTGTCATCGGGACAGTCTATAACCAGTCCGTTAACATAAGCGCGTGGAGGATGACCAACAGGACCAGACAATTCTACCAGATTGCATTATGGCACTACCATTGAAATGAAACTCAGTGTGGCTTAAACAATACTATAAATACCAAGTGATCGTCTTCTTGGATATTGGACTCAATGATATTTAACACATGAGCTTGGACTTGGGCGAGACATGGACGCACGAATGCACGCACACACGCATATAAACCATTCCATCAGAAATTAGAAATGTTATTTTGGTAAGCCTTACTGTATCGAAATTAATTTAGTTTGAAAAAAAGAAAAGAACATATGATGCATTTTTTGTGGACATGAGCTGTAACATTCATTAAGTACTTCGCTTACATGTGTGTTTTTTTAAAGTATTTTGTAATTTAATATGTCCATATGAGCCTGCCAGGTAATATTTGGACATGTAAATCTCAAATCACGGGCTATTATCCCCGAACCAAGCCACACGGCCTGATTTTAGACAACTTTATTTTAGGACGAAAATCTTCTATCAACGCAATTACCTTTCAATACTTCAAACACCACATGCTGGAATTTAAAGACTTAGCTGGTATGTATCACAAGATTGCAATAAAAGAAATTAACGAAGATTACAGGACTACTTTGATTACAAAACATATTTTAAAGTAGATTAAAATATTTGAAAACTTTTTTTGCCCAACATTTACCGTGTGACACGACACTTACACCACCCACCCACCTATCGTAAAAAAGTTACCCCCAAAAATTTGTAGAGAGAGAGAAAGAAATATATATGATGAGTAAAGTAGGACACAATGAATGATGGAGGAGTTTATCATAAGCCTTTGTACTGTCCTTATGGATAGTCAATCAGGACACAGACGGTTATTGGTAATCATTGGACACAATATATCTTACCGGTTCATTCATGTATCTGCTACTCTACCAGCAAACCATAACATAACCCCGCCGGGAGTTTTCGACGAAAACTGGGGCAGTTTCAACTTAACCATTTATCCTACCGTTCACCAACACCAAACACGTGTATGAATAGGCCGAAATATCATCTGCTCGTGATTATTATTTCCATTTGTCAAACATGCATTTTTGTCCCCACTTCATATTACAAGGGTGAATGGAACCAAAATGGAAAGAATTTAGTAGTATTTAACATCAGTAGGGTATTTAACATGTTTGCGGCGTGGGGGGATGGTATGATATGTGTGTGTGTGATATGATGTTCATGGGGGATGCAGTTCATCAAAGGCTGTTCATTATGTTGAGTTTGAGTATATTATTTCAAAGATCTTAATTTTCAAAGAAAATACATTGGTTTCCTCTCATCAATAATCAACCTTGGCAGAAAGCGCATTGTTTGAACTATTTGAGTCACTATAACTGATGAAATAGTGTGTATTGTAGTGTGTACGCGCTGCAAGCAGAGAAAACCAACAGAGAAAGATTTGATGAGGGGTCATTGACAGTCAATGGTGTTAGATTTGTTTCCACTTGTGCCAAAATGTAGCATTGATTACTGCAATATAGATATTATTGTTATCTGTAAAATATAATGACATACAACTACCAAACGCAGCGTGGACGAGTCCTATTCCTCATCTACTTGTAACCTAGCCACCGATAGAAACAGGCGGCTTGCAGACTAACCCCAACAGCGGCAGCCGTAAGAAAAAACGTACGTGTTCGATTTATTTACAGTTTCTTCAAAGTTTGTTTGTATGCTAAAAAGCCTTTAAAAGGCAGGGCCTGTTTGCTATTCATTTTAGGGAAATGGCTTATGCTCATCTTTCTATCAACATGTTTGTTTAGGGATCGTTCACAAATGACGTCACGTTATTTTTGGCCTTTTTACCCCTCCCCTTGTCACCTTTCGTCATCTTTTTGCAGCACCCCCTCCTGGTAAGTGACATCATCTTTGCCTCATCTCCCCCCCCCTGCAGCGTGACATGGTTTCGCGATGACGTTTAACTGTGCCATTAAATAAATACATTTGAAAATATATGTCCATAATTTAGACATATTTTTACAAATGTATTAGGGATATAAAGGAAACATGGCAATGTGTTTGCATCTAGTAGATATATCACAACTCACTTAACATGTCAAAAAGTAATTTCAAATACTGTTAAATAACTACTTTTTCCCTTTTTTATCAAAAGGTGACATCACCCCAGTGCTAGATCCACCCCCTGCCATTTTTCATTATCTTTCGCTGTAACCCTACCCCACTCACTGTCGGGTGACGTCCCCATTACTGTATGGGCCTGACGTCAATTGTGAACGATCCATTATGTAGTCTACAAGTCTAAAACAAACGCATAACCGTATTGTATACAATGTTAATATGTAGTAAAAGTATACAGCATAGAATTAGAACTGCCCTTTGCCACAAAGATATACGGGGCACTGAAATATTTTTGTAATCAAGATAAGTAAACTAGCCCAGACTAATGGGAGATTCATCAATTTCACAGTCAATAGACATAGAATTAATAATGCTTGCCATTGCCCTCCAGCTGGTACCAAAAAGTTGTCTGATAAACTAAGAGGCTTTAATTGGAATTCAATGTCTAGAATATAACTTGGTTTAAGTGGTTGCTCACCTGCACTTGTTTCAAGACACAGCTAGACCAGAATCAATACAAGTTTGTTGACGGGAGAGAGACTCATAATGATGAGTCGACTGCCTCCCATATATATGTGCTGTGCTGATGAGTGGAGAGGATAGCCATACTTTATCTGAATAAGATCACAGAGTGTCTGCCAATTGATCATGATAGAGAATTAGAAACACCCTGGTATTGTCAGTGACGACAGGAGAGAGAGGTATGTGAAGTTCCTTTATAACAGGTCTCGCGAGTTCTTGTAATAAAAATTGGAGGATAGCACTTAAATCTAAAGTCCCTTGATTTTGTGTTGTTACCCTTGAAAATTATACATTCATAATTATGAACCATTACCGGCTACAAAGTTATAAGAGGTAATAAAATAACATTGGCTTAATCAGATATTCACCAATTAAAAATCAAATTACAATGTATGAGGTCCGGTATAAACCTAAAATTACTTAGGTTACTAGTACACCATGCAAACATGTATTTCTTCAAAGTTTCTTAAAAAGACACAAGTCACATTAATAAATTATATTCCACACGTTTATTCTTCAACTTTCATCATGCTGTTATTCCCATGTGCCTAAAATGTTTTACTGCTAAATCAAAATGTTGACATCTTCAAAGTATTTTGCCTACAATATTACCTCATCATTTACAATAACATTTTACGCTGTGATTTTTTTTCAGTAGTTTATAGTACTTATTTGAAGAGAGTCGGGTCACAATGATTAAAACTATGCCACTAAGTTTGCATTTGCTTATTATGATGTTATTCATTGATTGGTTACAACAATGTATAGGTTTTACTATAAATATATCATATAATTTATTCATAAATGCACATTACCACATGCTATTTTTTACAGCTTTGTTTCATGTATTTGAGGCACTGTGCATATAGTCAAATGCACCAAATAAAGCTGTAAAAGTATCATGGCAAAAACGCCGTACGGCAACTCCCGTACGATGAATAAAAAATTCGTGCCTATGGCTCCAATGCGTTTTACATGCGTCCCCTTTTTCTGCGTATGATCGACGCATAAATTCTAGGATTTTTCCAGGCAAAAAAAATGTACGTCGAGCATCTGCTGATAGATAACCTCTTTTGGCATTACACGATATTTTCCCCCCAGCGCATAGTCAACTCACAGCCGGCGCAAAACCCGGCGAAAGTGAAAAAGCAAAGAGTCAGCGTAACCCCGACGCACAATCGATGTACAACAAAAAAGTCTGAGTGTGATGTGCGTCGGGGTTACGCTGACCTTGAGTTCACCGTCTGCTATCCCTGAACATAATACGTCTACAATACGTTGAACGCCTGCTGAATGTACGCTATCGCATGCTCAAGGTGCGCCAAGCTTACGCCTGAACGTTTTTATCTGCTGAGCATCTACAAAGTGAATACGCGGCGTATGTTCTTGCGCATGTTTGACGTATGTTTGGCGTACAGTCGACGTAAAAAATGGATTATCGCGCCTTACACTTTCGATGTTTTGCAGCCCAAAGTATTTTTAGACCGGCGAAATAGCGTGGCAGCGAGCGTCACACGAACGTCACACGCACGTACAGCTGAATAGGAACGTTGAGTCGGCGTATGGTCGGTGTAGGCGGCAAATGCTTAGCGTAGAAGAAAAAATCTGGCTATCTGACCGATTTTTACCAGCTGGGCGTAAGTTCCTGTGCAAGTTCCCAGTGCTGCCGGGATCGTGGACGCGGCTTTTAAAGACACGCGCGCTATTACGCTTAATGTACAACGTTTTTTCAAGCAGCAAAACTGCAAATCTCGGCGAGTTGTGTACGTGTGGTCAGTTATACGTAATTTCCAAAAGTGCAGAGTGCATATACTAACCCCCCACATTGCCACCCTCAGTGGACGCAGAAAGTGAAAAGACGACGGGCGGAGCTCTTAAATTTGTATTCCCTGCCACGCCGTGTCACCTCTGCACGCCGTTGGAGCACGCCGTGGCACTCGATATGATAATCCATGTTTGTAAACATTACTTGAAACGACGGGCGCAAGGACTCTGTCCGCAGCCTCCCACGTAGTCAAATGCAACGCATATAGCCTTATCACAACGCCACAGAGGAAATAGGAGCCGCCGCAACAACGCATAGAGTATGACCCGCCCGCCACAGGGCGAATCACAACGGGACGCAGCCCTTTTTACAACGGACGAGCCTTGATTTTACATACAAATCAATTGGCTCGGCGACGTCCGTTGTCCTTACCACGCTGCCTGTTGGCGCCTGTACTGTGTCAAATGACCGCGCTACAAGAAGCGGAACTGAACGGAGCCAACTAGTCTCTGTCCGCCGGCCTATTAAAAATGAAAAGTTGCATTTATTTTTACATGCCTGAATATTACAAATATAACAGTACAAAGTTAGTTTATTATACTTAATTTATTTCAACACATACAATTTGGATAAATTCACAATTCTAAAATACACATGAATATTAGAAAAGTAATTTTAAAATCATACTGTTATACATAACTTTACATACAACACGACAAAGTCACAATTGTTCAAATTACACATGAGAAAGTCCGAAGGCACTGAAATACATAAGTCTTTTTTATTTTGTTTGCTACTCAAATTTTTAAATTGGAATGTTCAACCATCTTGCATCCCTTCATCAGTGTCTACGTCAACATCACCATCAGCTTGGGGTTGATTTGAGGTAGGAATATTAATATGTATCCTGGCATTCACACGTTCTTCCTGCCACGGCACCGCCCAGCAGGGGACTATTGAAGCCACCAAGACCTGGCGTTGAATCTTGGCTGCTTTCCAGTTCTCTTCACACCCTGGTGGCGAGCATCATTTGGTTCCAGATTAGCATGTTCACGCCATACCCCGTATATATATTTTATAGTGACATTTTTAGACTGAGGTATGGCATGCACCTGCTGTATGAATTGTTTCTCACGTTATTCTAATGTAATAACATTGATATTGATAAAGTTATAAAAATATGAATAAAATGAGAATTATCTGACTTAAATGTGTGTATTTGAACTAGACATTGAACATCAACACTAACTGAACGCTGTCAATGCATTTTGACCATAGGCCTTTGCTGGGGGTTAAAAGGGAGCTTTATGGATTAAATTAGAAACATGCATTGTTCTGTAACTTTGTTTTTTAAAGCACATGTACTTGGATTTATTCGCATAACTTGACAGAGTGTTGCTCAGCAAACACACAAATTAAAATGTATGATACCTATGTTTTCATTCATCCTTGAAAAAAGGCTCAAAACTTTTCTAAACCGCCCAGTAGGTGTACATTGTTGCAAAGGCTATAGTCATGTCATAAAAAATGCATTGACGAGCGTTCAGTCTTCTGTACGTTATAAAAAAATGCATTGACGAGTTGTTCAGTCTTGTTGTTCAATTTTTTCTTGTGTTATTCTTCATTGACCACTTTGCATTGATGGTGCCTCTTTTGATGGATACCGGCAGACTGACAAAGAGAATGGAACTACAGGTGCGTTTATATACCCCTCGCCGTATGCCACCTGTAATCTCTCATAAGCATTTCATAAGCAATTCATAATTTGTTGTAGGCAGATCAGACGTTTTCCATGCGCTTTTATACTTTAAATGTACGCTAACTGTACGCCAAAACATTTGTCTGCTTTCCATCTGCTCTTGTTTGCTCTTTATTCGCTCTGTCAATACGCCGCGTATGAAAAACCGATAGTTTGTGCATCGGGCGCGTGTGTCCGCGCAGTTAGCGTGCATAATCCAATAATCCATCAATTTTTGTACGCCGTTGGTATTTGTGCAGCTCAAATACCAACGGCGTACAAATTATACGTCCACTACACTTCGAGTGGTACCAAATTAAATGCAATCTTCTCGTTTTGGTCATTTATATACGGTCAACAGGAGCCCTCTGTCCAGCGCCACTGACCGCGGCGGACGTCCTCACAAACGCCGCCCACGTCGTACGTAGACTACGGACAGAACGCACCGTTTCCTTGTATCAACGCAAACGGAGGGATATATTTCCCTATTCAACGCTTGACGCAGCCAAATAACGACGTCCGTCGAAAACCCCAATAGAAAGTCATAGTAAAAACAACCCCGCCCGTCGCCTCTGGACGTTGCGAAATGCTCTGTACGTCGCGCAAAACAGAGCCAAAAATGACTACGGTCTTGATATATCAAGAGATCAAAACGGCGTCGCACCGCTGGCAGAGCCCAAACGTTGCCTCAACGCAGCCAATTTACTCACGCCGCAGTTGAAATACTTTAGAGTGGACGACGTACAGAGGATTTTACGCCACGCCGCCCAAACAGAGCCAAAAATCAGCCAAACGTCGCCCAAACGTCGCCCAAACCTCCGGCCGCAGGGATTATCCACCGATAAATACTATGATTCTGCCCGGAGGGAGGTTCGACCTTTTTTCCAGCCCTTCGTGGATTCGACGGACGGGATCGCAAACAGAGTCCAAAAATCCGCACGGATTTGGTCGACGTATGGGACTTTGTCATTTTGCCATTTTTTTTCGAAAAATCCGCCCGAGCCTGCTTGGTGTAATGGGGTAAGGCAAAGCAATCTTTTTACATTACAGGTATAGCGTAAACAATACACATTAACGGAGGAACCTGTTCACACAGTTCTCGAATGTTTTTTTTAATTTTTTGATAGAGCCTATAACGTAACAATTTCAGCGTACAGCACTGCATTTCCCAAAATATTATATGCTGAATAGTACACAAAAGCTCAAGGTAGCTACTTGTAAATCAGAATTTGGACAATCAATCTATGATTTCTAACTACCCTTACTAATTATGCACCAAAGGATGTCACTTTTATAGAAATCCGTTTTGTTCAAAGGAAGTTATGGGGGGAAAGGTGGGTTTGAACAAATAAAATACGAACTCTAGTCCCATGTATTTGCCATTGTCACAACACTTGCTTGTACAGCCTCTATTGTGCCACATGAAACGTGATGCCAGCCATTGAAGGCACACACGCTGAGTACACGATGATTAAGATGTAAAGACACTCAACAGCCGATCCGTCTGTTTTAACAGTGTAACCCATCTGGTTTGAGCAAACAAATACATCTTTATGGCTGATAAAAAATCTTGTGGTTGACGTTGTTAACTGAACATCGAGTGGGCGTCCTTGGCTTCAGCAATCGAATCATTGTGTACTAGCCAAGCAGCTGAGGTGGATTCCCTGTGCAAATCTTGCCCAGAGAATTACTATGTATCATTCAAATTTAACAAGTACCAAATAACATCACTGCATTGAGAACGATTGTTTTCCCAGTGCCAAAGTGTAAAAAGAAAATTTCAAGTAAGATCTAATGTAAATAAACATGTTGAAATCGCATATTATCGCCACCTTCGGGATGGGTGTGCATACGTTATTCGGTAACAAAATGCACCATAGATCATGTAATTTTAATGAATAAACTATTGTGGTTATCTTAGTAACATATAAGTAAGAAGCCATATTTTGACACCTCAAACACGATTGTTTAATCTACGATTGTTTAATCATTGAAATATTTGGGATGGCTGTGCGCTGCTCTAGAGGATTTACGTTTGGACAAGCACAATGTAGACTTGCCTTGTACTATACATTACTGCTTTCAAATAATTATACTTATCTCCTGAAATAATAAAATTGGTGTTTTTTTCTCTATATAACATTCTTAATCATTGATCAATTGCTGTGCATTTATTTATTTATTAATGTTAAGTTTTGTTTACCTGAGTAGTAAGTATAGGGCGACCGCGAATAAGGTTTATTGAGTTTCTATTGTATTTGAGCGGCTCATTTGCATGCGTGAGTTGGCCTTTCTTTTGAGTTGGCGCTTTCTTTTTTGAGTTGGCGCTCTTTTTTTGGTTGGCGCTCTTTTTGAGTTGGCGCTCTTTTGAGCGCGCGCGGCTCGTGATTTTTCATTTATTACAGTCTTTCCCAAAACGACGGGGAGAGGGGGGCTCACGGGCTTATGAAACGAGTGAAATCGCGGGGCTTTAAGCTGAAGAGGAGCCCAGACATTTTGCTAGTGTTGGCAAACCTGATGCAGTAATCAGACTTTCACCACTAGCCTGGGAACGCTTGTAGCCCCATGAAGCGGACGCGGGTGACAGCTCCCTTCATGTGCATTAGCTCTGGGTACAAAGTTGTTTTAAGCAGTTTGCATTTTTCCCAAACGAGCTGGGGAGAGGGGCTGCTACCTCATGGGCTTACCATGAAACGAGTGAAATAGCGGGGGGCTTTCAGGCTAAATAGGGCTCAGTTGCCGTGTTGGCAATACTGACGATGGCGGGTGAGCTGCGGATTGCCAAACTTTGGGGGGGCCCTGCTGAGCCCTAAGTTTTAGCGAAACATTGGTGCATTGTAATGCGTGTGTATAACCTCTTTGTATCGAATACAGGGGCTGTAGCAGCGAGTGACGGATTTAAATGTGGGAAGAGGGCCAAATTGCCTTTTAGTGTTGGCAATACTGATGATGTAGCGGGCAGACCGGGCTAACTCTGGCTGAGGATTGCTTTTGACTGCCAGCCTCAAGCTTTTTGGTGGGAAAACTGAACCCTGCTGAACATTCAGTGCGCCAACGCTGGCTGGGAATTGCCAGCTCAGCCTCAAGCTTTTTTTGGCAGGAAAACTGAACCCTGCTGAGCCCTAAGTTTTGACGGGAAAATTGAGCCCCACTGACGGCTCAAGGGTCGGAGCACAGGCGTGAGACAGTTCAGTGGAGTTTCTAAAAGTGGCAGCCAACACTGATGGAGAGCATAAAAGTGAGCGCCGTGATTACGCTGAGCTATGTCTCTTGGCTGCATTACCCTAAAAGTTTACTTCATGTATTCCATCCACCCAGCTCACAGACCTGCGAGTGATCATCTGTGCCGACAGCTTAAGCAGCCAGTGGGTCAGGCGTTCAATCGCCTCAGAGAACTCATAGAAATGCCCAAGCCTGGTCAATTATAGCGGCTGCAAAGGCATTACCTGTCACTACTGGAGCTCATCGTATATCACAACAGCTCAGACTCGCCCGCTACATATAAGCGCTGACTGCTTGGGCTCGGGCTCATTCATACGGTGCCACCCACTCATCTTCTGAGAGAAGTAGCCCTGGAGCAACGGAGGATCAGCGAGGCAGCAAGCAGAGCTTTCAAGAGCAAATCCCATTGAAGCATATTTACCCGGATACCTGTGCACCAGCCTGAGCTCAACACTATACGACTGAGGGTATCTGCCCCGGACGGGCGAGAGTTCCCGACTTCATATCGCGAAAGTACGCTGTGAGCTGGGGTTGAGCTATAATGAGTAGGAGGCCGGCGCCAGAGAGAGGGGCCCCACGGTGGTGATTGGATAGCTCACTACAAGAAGGACGATAGCTAAGGGTGACACGGGCCAGAAGGTGTGGTACATTCGAGCACTGGTAAAAACCTCCACCCCAACCCCGAGAATGCATAAAAACTCGTCTCGCCGGTAGTAGCGGCACTGAGCAGCCACAGAATAGGGCTCGCTGCTGAACAGAGAAGTGATAGTCCGCCTCAGGAGAGAGAAAAAACGCCAAAGTTCAGACCAAAGTTGCCCAGGGAGGCCCTCAGAGGAACGCTCGCTGAAACTCAACTTGACAAATCTATAATCAGTGACCAATGAGTTCACCACCTTTTTTAAAAATGTTAGTAATAAAAGTGTAAAAAGAGAGAGTTGTCTCGTATTCACTGCACGCATAGAGAATAAAATAAGCTCACACACTTTCCACTACTTAAAAAACACTTTATATCTGTCCAAGCCCCTAATGTTGGGTAAAATATATAAATACATAAGTATGGTATATGCCACAAGTGTGTACTCATATTTCCATGTACACACACACACACACACACACACACACACACACACACACATACACACATGAGAGAGGAGATATATAGTTATATATATACATACATACATACATACATACACATACATACATACATACATTATTGATACATACATACATAAATACATACATACATACATACATACATACATACATACATACATACATACATACATACATACATACATACATACATACATACATACATACATACATACATTACATACATACATACATACATACATACATACATACATACATACATACATACATACATACATACATACATACATACATACATACATACATACATACATACATACATACATACATACATACATACATACATACATACATACATACATACATACATACATACATACATACATACATACATACATACATACATACATACATACATACATACATACATACATTACATACATACATACATACATACATACATACATACATACATATTATACATAGCTAGAGGTCAGGAGGGGGGAGAAAGTGTGGGGTAGAACAGGGTAGTCAGGAAGAGGGCAGAACAGGGCAGAATAGGCTAGCTAAGGGTTTGGGGGCAGAACAGGATAGGTAGGGGAAGGTGGGGCCGTGAGGGTCAGACGTAATCCAGAGGGGTCTATTCAATTACTTTTTACAAGTGAAAAGGTATAATTGATCCACATGTACACAACAAACAACTCTTTCTGTCTGCAGTGGTGCAATAATAAACACACCAATGCTCTCTCACGAGCAGGCTGACTGTCCGCTTCAACGTACCCGAGTCACAACGGCCCTGTCGCTGTCACAACGGCCGGGGGCGGCTAATCCCATAATCCACCATCCCCTCGTAATCCGCGACCACGCCCAGAACACAGCGAGATGTCACTCACATGGAAACTCATTATAGCAATACTTGCTTTTGTTTTAATTCAGAAATCATAAAATATGCTATTGGGAAATAAGTTACTTGTTTTTTATCCATGGGATCACTCTTTCCAATTCTAACAAAAGAACTAGCTCTCTTTTCTTCTTCCATAGGATCACTCTTTCCAATTCTTACGAAAGAACTTTGCCTTTTTTCTTCTTTTCACTCTTCCATTCTAACGGATCATTGGATCTTTTTCCAATTCTAACAAATGAACTTTGCCTCTTTTCTTCTTCCATTGGATCGCTCTTTCCAATTCTTACAAAAGAGCTAGCTCTCTTTTCATCTTCCATAGGATCACTTTTTCCAATTCTAACAAAAGAACTTTGCCTCTTTTCTTCCTCCATTGGATCACTCTTTCCAATCCTTACAAAAGAACTGGCTCTCTTGTCATTGTCTGGAGTGCCGTAGCTTTTGCCGATGCGCACAAATGAACTGGCCCTTTTGTCGGCATTCATATCTTCCTCAGCCATACCTGATCACCAATGGAAATGAATTAGAGTTTACTGATATACTATATTATGTCATCAAACTTGACATTTATTCTCTTTTGTGTCTCGATTGTCATTTTTGATTACATTTCAAACTTAAATCATTTGATT
>CM032667.1:4414723-4436972 GCA_019095985.1 Streblospio benedicti | reverse complement strand
ATTGGGTGGGGATGATTTACGGCTTCTACCTTGTCGGTGTGCGCAGTGTTGGCCGGCTGTCAACCAGCTGTCATTGGGGGAGGGGGGGGGGATGATTTACGACTTCTGCCTTATCGGTGAGCCGTGGTAACCTGATTTATGTAGCCTGGGGCGGTCAAGGCTGATTTTAGAGAGAGAGATCCGCGGGCGTTTGATGGGGGCCCTTTGACGCTTTTTAAATAGCTAGATTTTAAGTGCCACGCTTCTAAAGAGCGGATCTATTGATTTCTCGGAGTTTAAAGGGGGAGGTACTCGGGGACTCGTGGCGGATATGTTTCTGGCTGTGTCGGTGTGAGTCCCTGGTTAGACAGCTGCGCCGGGAGGGGGATGTAAGGCGTTTTCATTCGATAAGAATACATCGACAGTAAAGATGGACTCGAGATCCGCTGTAAAGAGCGACGGTGTGACTAAATTTTTAGAGTATCGGGCCCAAATATCGTCGCTGGAAGAAACCCTTGATAGAGATATACGATTGATTAGTCAAATTCGGACGCGATTTCGCGAGGTCCCGAGAGTTCTAGAGATGATGGAGGTGGCGTCTTATAAACGTATTGAAGAAGCTATCTGGAGATATCGCGCGCTAGACTCTGTATTGACGCAATTAAACCGCGCTATTGAAGAAAGTTCGCTTTAGACGGTCCCCCCCAAAAAAAACAAACTCTATCTCTTCGGAGATAGGGTACGTAAAACACATATTTTTTCCCCCCGTAATCGAGATCACATCCCAGCCCCGTGGTCGCTAGTCTAATCCCCGAGCAGAGGTGAGCGGCGAGCTCGACTCTTCTCAGCGCGCCGCTGACCGCGCCGCTGACCGGCGGTCACCGGGTGACCTTGAGCTGTCAGACCATTCGCTTGATTAACGACATCTCCCTTATAATCCGGAATTTTAATGGCATCTCCCTTATAAATTTTAACGACATCTCCCTTACCCGCCCTCCTTACTACTTACAGGCGATGGTGAGTTTTACAATCAAAGAACATGCGTGTACTATAAAAGTTTCACATCTTTAACCTCGGGAATATACTTTCAAATATAAGCAATATAATACAATGCAACATACGTACAAGACGAGACAGCCACTGTGAATACATGAGTTTAACAGTCTGAAAATAAAAAGACGGCTACTTTGTACATTTATCAGCATATTTATAGCACAACAGTACCACTTCTAAATAATTCCACTCGGAATATTGCACCAAAAGGTGTCAGTGGCGATGTGGTCTATTTCAAGTTTGAAGTGGTCTCTATGGCCGTTTGGAACTGAGAAAAATATATCATTGTTGAGGGGGGCCTCGTTTTAGAGGTAACGTGACCTCAGTCGGGGTTAAGCTGTATGCAATTTGAATATAAACATACGTCATAACTTTACATATTACGACCTGCCAAGATAACGAAGCAGCAGCAGCAGCAAAAAAACGTCAACAACACCAACAACAGCTTGTGACAAATAAATAACACTGAAACAATTTAACTTACCCCATTGTGCATAGAAGCTATCCAAAAACGCAATGTACGCTGTAAACAAATGATAATAATGAGACCTTTCTGTAGATGCAATCTGCTTCCTGTCTTACAGAGACCAATCACAGACTTGCGCAGTGTCTAATGAAACATCTGTGGGGAAACCCAAGCTATAATGGTTGACGTGACTAAGTTCTTTATGTTCTTTTAAGTTTTCTTGTTGTTGTTATTTTGTTTTGTTTTTCATTTTACATCTGACTTCAAAACCACGGATACTATATTTCATCATCTACCCCATTTTGCTATATTTCAATAATATCGCCTATATCTATAAGTATGTACGAATCGTTTTGAATTTGCACATAAACTAAAGCTGTGTAAATTCAAAACTAACAGGACGTAGTTTATAAGACAGTAAAGTAAAAAATGGGCAAGGGTAATAGTGGTGGACGCCTTTAAAGGAATTGAAAGGTAACATATAAACCCTAACTTCACTGCCGTTTCGATACCTTAACACTAAAATAAGAAGCCGTCTGGCCTGTGCAGCGATGTGTTTGTATCTAATAAATCTGTGCACTAATAAATGACTAAAAACAATTTCACGCCAAATTTGTAGCAACCAGTACATATATAATGAACTTACTACCCTTTCATAATCGACATATGTTTACACACACAACTGGAGAAAGAAAGCTTTACTTATGTATATTGTAGAATATCACACAATCTCCCTGATAATACACAAAGGACATGAAACTAACCCAACTTCTGTATTGTGACCACCTCTATACTGCGGTCCTAAATCTTCATAAAACGACGAATAGACTTCCATGAGGAGGACAGCTTTCTGTTGAGATTATATGTGCTACTAACAGGTAAAATGATGTAAACTGGTTTAACTCGGGCACAGATATGTTGGCCAAAGGAAAGCCAGACACACAGCCTTATTATTCGGCAAAGTTTTGGCAAAGTTATCAGACCGTAATTCGCGTGTGATTCACGACATCCAGGCCTACCAAACACATTCTATGAATAGAGCACATGGATAATGAATAATGTATTAGTTTGGGGCTGCGCATGGGTAACATTGCACATATTACAATTACCAGTTTTAAAATGATGTCGTGCGGTGACTGAGATTGAAAATCCCCTATGAGTATCGCGAACATGCATCACTGTTAATCTCTATAATCTAGAGTCTTGTATAGGTGATGAATATAAACGTTTATACCAGACTTAGTAATGACATAGTCCCCCCCCCGTAGGAGTTTTGCCATATTTTTTTTTTTTGTACCTTAGATACCACTCCCCCGTTTGCCCAAAATATTTGATGGCGAAATATATTTTTCGTCAAACATAGTTTTCGGGTCAAAATTTCATAAATTGCATTTATCTCGATCAATGGGTTTCACTTTTAATGGTAGAATTTGAGGCAGCATCAGTATCATTGATATCTTCATAAAGTGCATGTTCTCAAATTTTGTTATGTTTTAGTATTATTTGATTGGACATTGGACTAAAAATGTGTAACTTACAAAAAGAGCAACAAATTTAATACATCTATATAATACAATGGTCATTGCTAAATCATGGAAAATTCAGTGAAAATGAAATCTAAGAAGCAATGCAAAACAAGGAAAAAGGGCAACATAAAATCATGCATCATACGTTTTAGAAGTATGCAGTCTTTCAAAATAGATAATTTATCAGATTCAGTTTGGGGAAAATTAAGGAACAATTGAAGTGAGACAAAGTTTAAAGGATCTAAAACAACATTATGATGAAATTTGCAAAAGTGTACCAACTGAATATGGTAGTAAATGCTATGGTTATCACAAAGAATGCTACAGCAAATTCACAAATCTCAAATATCTAAAAGCAATAAAATGAAAATCAGATCAAGATCCAGAGGTTGAAATATCAATAAAGAAAAAATCAAATTTATCAATAACATGCACTTGTGATTTCTGTTTATTTGTGAAAATATCCAGAATTAATTCTTCGTGGCAAATTTCTTTTTAGTGAAAGTTGGACATGTAAAACAGAAACTGCAGGGAAGACCTTAAAAGAGGGCTCAGAGAGACGAAGTTATGAAAGGATGCTGTGTAAAGTGATAGATGTAGATTTGAAGGCAAGAGAAGCTAAATACCATGATGAATGTAGAAACGCACATATATATTCAGCAACAAGTATGCAAGAATATATGCAGGAAAAGATTCCATCTGTGTCGGTGTATAGTAGTAACAAGACAGATAAGCTTAAGAAAAAGATGATAAACCATTTCTGACCAAAGTGAGCTGGTCAACTCCGATCATATTAAAAAAAGCCATTTAAACTGCCTTTGAATATGCTTTATTAGATTACGGAAAACTTGAGGATGTTAGATCTTTATTGAATTGTACCACGAATAGAGAAAATGCACGTCCTGTTTGATACTAGCAATGTTTATTAAATGAGTTTGACAGCCGTATCACCTGAGTATACGCTACCATTGTACTGAGGCTCCTATTCACCAACCACTTAAGACAGGTATAACTGCCGCATTAGACCACTCAGACATTCTGACCGACCGGGTGGTCTGCCTTAAATGCTTTGTGAATAGGTGCCACAGTGGTAAGGGTCGAGGGTTTAAGTCCTGAGAGAAGCTATGTGATATAGTCCTATAAACTTGGAGAAATAATCCTCTGATGTCAATACTTACATCTAGCCAATTAATTCCAATATATCTACATATTCTATTCTAGTTGCCAGTCATAGAAAAGATATGTTCAAGGCAAAACAGAAATGTCCATCACTATTACTCAAGTAATCTTTTTACGAACGATCAACGTTGTTCAGCTCTTAGTTTCTCTCTACATTAACATAATTAATGTAAGTGATTTACTAACTTCATAAATGATATAAAAATCCTTTTGCTAATATTTAAGTACTTGTAATTACAGGACAAGTACACAGGCTGCGCAGGAACCTTAGTAGGTCAAGATTAATCTATTACGGTACCATTCACTAAAAATCCAACATCCTCAAGTTTTCTGTAATCTGATGAAACATATTCAAAGGCAGTTTCAATGGCTTCTCTTTATGAATATGATCAGAGTAGACAAGCTAACTCCTATGATTGGGTGTCTAATAAATTAACTGGTTAAATGGTTTATCATCATTTTCTTAGTTCAACCTCTGGGATAACCATGGCATTTACCATCATATTAATTCCGTCCGTATATTTTTGCATAATTAGTTAATAAAGTATTAATCAAAATAAAACATAAAAGTAATCCCAATCTAGAATACAAATGCTTATATCAATAAAACTAATTTATCATGGATTATTAGCAAATAAAATGTTTAAAGCTGCTCATTTCTTTCGTAAACTCAAAAATGAACAAAATTCCTGAAATTGACCTACTAATGTAACCTTGAAGGAGAGGTCAAAGGTCAAATGTGATGTTTAATTTGGATTCCACATACACATGTTCCTATCTAAGGTCAATACAAGTTGTTACTCTAAAATTGTTATTAATCGAGATAAATGCAATTTTATGAAATTTTGACCACAATGACCCCTGTTTGACCTTGAAGGAGAGGTCGAAGGTCAAATCTGATGTTTTATTTGGATTCCACATACACATGTTCCTATCTAAAGTCAATACAAGTTTTTACTCTAAATTTGTTATTAATCGAGATAAATGCAATTTTATGAAATTTTGACCCGATGACCCCTGTTTGACCCCGAAAAATATATTTCGCCATCAAATATTTTGGGCAAACGTCATTTTTCCTTAAGAGTAGTATCTCAACTACAAAAAAAACATGTTTACGAAAACTCCTACGGGGTCTTGGGACATTTGTGTGGAACGTATATACACAGCCTCCATGATGTGACTATGGGACCAAGCTATTATTAAGAGGCACTTGTAATGTCCATTTTACAATTCTAATGAATCAGTGAATGATGTGATGTGTACATACACACACTACGGGAAATTATAGTGACTACTATGCATATGCTGCTCGCTGGTTTTCTTTAGGCCCCCATTTCAAATGGCCGATCCTAGCTCCAGATCCTCCAAAAGATACCCGATGTGTCATTTCGGGGTGGATTGCATGTGATCTGGCCTCAAATGTGGAGTGATTTGCCTGGTTCGGCAGGGATAGGCCGTTTTTGGTGGGTTCTGGACCGATTTTTCTTATTTCGGCTTGTGTGCTCCAAACCACACCATCGCCATGCTTTTCGGGGCTGTCTGGGGGTCTTTCTTTACTATTTGTAACATCCTTAGGTCCTTTTGCTGAACTGTGGCCTCGTCTGCTGCATTGGGAAGATATATGGTGACAGGTGAAACCGTCAGTGCCGCCACTGCCGTCACAATCAGAAGCAATAGAAGCATGGGACTTGAAGCATCTTTTTCAACAGTACGATGCTCCAATATTAGTGTTGTTAAGGCCCCCATTTCACATGGCCGATCCTAGCTCCGGATCCTCCAAAACACGCCCGATCTGTCATTTCGGGGTGGATCTGCGGATTTGTGTCAATATGTATTACATAACTGTCTAAAGACGAAGCTTGTCATAGTCACTGAGCCGTACAAGCCGTCAGAGACATTGTAGGTGACGGGACAGGGCCGAGACAGACGAAGCATTCTGAAGAGGTGTGATGATCGGCTGCCAGAAATAGCGGCTTCATGATCATTAAACCGTGAAATACCATTAGCTTTGGTCTTTCAACACGTGTTTCTCTTCAAAACAGCAGAATGGCGGGCCTAGGGCCGTATCTACAATCTAGTCTGTGTATATGGTCGTCTCTGCTGGTGAGCATTAACTTGAACATCTTACAAGTCCGCCTTCTGAAGCTTCATAATCTTCATCTTCTACAGTCTCGTGTATTATTCTCTCTTCTCTCCTCCTTCTGGTGTTGTTGTTGAGCTACAACAAGATTAAGTGCAACGGCTGTCATTGTTACAATTAGTCGTTGCCTAATTATTGTAAATACGTCTTTGAGTTTAACCCTTCAAAGACACAATGAACAATCATCGTGCTGTTGAAAAAGATGCTTCCGTTTCATGCTTCCATTGCTTCAGATTGTAATGGTAGCGGCGGCACCTACGGTTTCATCTGCCACAATACATCTTCTCAAAGCAGCAGACGAGGCCATAGTTAAGGAAAGAGATCTTAGGATGTTGCAAATATTAGATAAAGCCCCCAGACAGACCCGAAAAGCTTGGCGATGGAGCACACAAACCGAAAAAAGTGAAGTCAGCCCAGACCCGACCAAAAGTGGCCCATTCCCTGCCGAACTAACCAAATCACTCCACATTTGAAGACAGATCACGCACGATCCACCCAGAAATGACAAATCGGTTATCTTTTGGAGGATCGGGAGCTAGGATCGGCCATGTGAAATGGGGGTCTAACTTGGAGAAAATGACGATTTCTGCCAGTTTCGGGCACAGAAAGTGTTATCACTTGTCTTGAGAAGTGGTTTTGACATTTTTCAGCATGTTAGCTCCCGTTTTGGATTATTGAGTTGTTGATCTGTATCAACGTTTTGGTTTTCTGCTTCATATGGAGAACTAACTTGTTGATCGTTAGGTCTCTCTGCTAACGGTGGGATTGCCGACAATTTTCATAAAGATCTTCCCGTTTTATGGTGTGCTAGCTCTGAATGGGCCCTTTTGCTTGCCTTTTGATCCAGTCCATCTGAAAGTTCACGGACCGTAATTGAAGACGATCCCGTAAGCTTTAGGTACAAAATATGCAATGAGGCAATATAAAAAGGATGCAAATGTTGTGGGTTTTATTGTAGTTTCTGTCTCTTAAACACGTATTCACAATGATTAGGCAGCGAATAATTGTAACAATGACAGCCGTTGCACTTAATCTTGCTCACCAACAACGAAAGAAGGAGGAAAGAAGAGAGAAAATGATACAAGAGACTGTAGAAGACGAAGACGATGAAGCTTCAGAAGGCGGCCTTGAAGATGTCCAAGTTGGTTCTGGCCAGCAGGGACTACCATATACTCCGAGAAGATTTGGGATGCGGCCTTGGGTCAGTCATGATCGTCGTCTGCTGTATGGTCATTAATGACTCAACTGAGAATAGGTGACTCAGATATTTACTTTAATTACATGAGGATGGCGCCTGCCCTCTTTGAAGAGATTTTGCATAGAACAGAGCCACGAATAACAAAGCAAAACACTGGATGGTGTAAAAGTATTACTGCCGGGCTGACGCTGGTTGTTACAATCCGTCATCTGGCAGCAGGTCATAAATAACCAACATTGGTATATGATTTCAGGCTTAGTCGTCACACCATCACGGCATTCCTACCACAAATTTGCAAAGCAATCCATGAAGAGCTTTCTGACGAAGTGATGCACTTACTACAGACTGAAAATGCATGGCGAGAAGTGGCTGAAGAATTCTTCGCCATGCTTCGTCTGTCTCGGCTGTGTCCCGTCAACTACAACGTCTCTGACGGCTCGTACGGCTCGGTGACTTTGGCATGATTGGTCTTCAGACTGTTATTTTATAAATATTGATATATAACAGCCGATCCAACCCGAAATGACAATTCGGGCGTCTTTTGGAGGATCTGGAGCTAAGATCGGCAATGTGAAATGGGGGGTTTACAAGAATATTGAACACAGTGATATTGGCCTGGGATTTATAGCACAGCACTGTGGAAGTATTAAAAAGAAAATCCCCCCACAGCCAGTCCCTCTAGACGTGGCTAGATCCCACAACAGTTTTTATTTCCTACTAGCAGGATCGCACCGGAAATCTTCTAATCTTCCAAAAACGGTGAGATATTTTGTTACCATTCCCCCCACTCTTGGAAAATGATCTGCAAAATAAATCGTACGTTTTAAACGTACCCAATGTTTAAACGTATCCAAGTAGCATCCTCGGACAGAATATGTGCACAGGTTATTTGCCTAACATGACAATGCGTTAGTCAACATGGCCAATGTTACCTAAATGTCATATTTACCTAGTCACTGCCTTAATTGCCTGCTGGAACATTAGCGTGGCTATTAGTGAACAATCTAATTCGGAAGTCAAGTACTAATCAAATGCATGCATCCATTATTGCAAGCAGGGTGTAGCGGATCTACTAACCGTGCTTTTGCAAGGTTGTACAAATAGGGAGTAAATTAAAAAGCCCCAATTCTCTCTTCTACAGGTCTAACACAAACCGATAATTACAAGACAGGTAGTGTCTATTTGCATTTTTTTTTTCATTTGGTTGACTGATGCAGATACAACATAAAATGTTAGTTTCCTTGAACTGATTCAATAACCAGTACAGGCATTGTCCCTTTTCAAAGAAATATTAACATTGCCTTTTTTAATGTTGTAAATGACAATGCAAGGCAGGATTGGTGTGTATTTTTTTCGGATGGGAGTTTCGACGTAAACTTCTACCAGTCTTCCGTGAGAATAAAATGTTATTTCTTCAAAAGCGGACACTGATACAGGACAACTCATCATAAGGACTTGACGGCATAACATGCAAGCTGTGCCACATTTTTCCTGCGTTACAATACAATCCAAAATGAATTTGATCGTGATGGTGTCCTGCCCACGCAAAATGTAAGTAGATGGTCAAAGCAGCAAAAGGAACGGATTCAGGTTCCACAGCCCCAAATGATTGCTGAATATAACAAGTTTATGGGTGGCACTGACAGAATGGACCAGAACATTTCCAAATACCGTATGTCAATCCGGTCAAAAAAATTCTACTGGCCACTTTTTGCCTTTGGTGTTGAGGTCTGTATTCAGAATGCCTGGCAACTTAACCGAGCTACTGAGAACACCCAGCGTGATCTCCTGTCTTTTCGACGATGCATTGCACAAGTGTATCTGACCAGGTATCGCTCGCTGCCTTTGTTGGGTAGACCAATAGCAGCAGTGCCAAATAATGTTGGGTTGTTGATGACATCAGGTTTGATAACATTGGTCACATGATTTGTCCTGCAGAAGGAAGACCAAGATGCGCAAACTGCCAAAAAAGGCCTACAACAAAGTGTATTAAATGCAACGTAGCATTCTGCATGCTCTGCTTCCTTCCATATCATACGAAATAAAATGAATTCCGCATATAGAGCATTACTCGTATGGATTGTAAGAAATGACTGTAAATAAAGTTAATTAATGAGTTACCTAAACCCATTGTCTTTGTTTTCATTCACAGCAATACTTAGCGTGAAGGCCGATGCAAAATTTATTACAATAACTAACAAATCTAAATTTCGGCTACTATATTTGTTTTTTAGACATATGCTGTTGATTAGTACTAGTATTCATAAATGCTAATAATTTTTTTCTAACCTTTATACATATAGATTTCTTAAAGCTATGATCTATCATACTAAATAAACCCTTAATAGAATGAAAAAGTAGTTGTTTAGAACATGAGCTAGCCTGTAATGTTTTTAAGATCTTAGATCCCGGTGGTACATATATGTACCAGTCTTTTATTCTAAAACGACTTAAGATATCATTTTCATGTTTCACATTTTTCTTATTCTACATGAATGTAATATTGTCTTAAAATTTCACAAAAATATTTAAAGTAGTTTTAAGTTGGGATTTAATGGGTTAAGCAATACGGATGCTATCTAGTGTCAGATTATTTTAAAATCAACAATTACTAGTTTCCATTCAACATCCATAAATGACACCGTGTGACCTTGTCCCCATCGAATAAAATATATACTAAATGATTAACTACTCACCCTTAGATGCTCAACCCCCATCACAGTAAGGTAATGTTGGTGACAAAATTCCAGAGTTGCCTAAAAATGGTTGTGGCATGTTGATGATGTAAGTTCCCACTGTCATTAATATCATGCTCTTAAGCTCAACTTTGACAGCCTGGTCATTCCAAACATTATAGTGCGAAAGAAGATGGGCAATACATAGAGGTAAATCATAAACACCTTTGTGAAAAGATTTATGTGCATGTGTTGGTTTATAGTCGTGATCCAAATCCTGCTCTCACAACTTCATATTTTACAACAGGTCATCGATTCATCATTTCTCACATGCTTGCATCTGTAGCACATTCAGCCCATAATACCAATCAATCACACATTCTATCATTCCGTGCAAAAATCACCGCCAATAACCCACGCTGATTGGTCAATCAGCGTGCTCAATTATACGATTGACTGAACGCTCCGAGACCACTACTATACTAGTGGCACTAAGTCTAAACTCGTCACATTTTCAATACAGCCGCTGACGTCGCATGGTCAAAAGTTTAGACTAGTGTCGTAGTAGTGGTCTCCTCGCATGCAGTTAATCGTATAATTGAGCACGCTGGTTGACAAATTGACTTGCAATGAGAAAGTTATGATATGATTTATTTTAAAATAAAAACGAATCAGACACTCGTTTAGTGTGGATTTTATTCATGATAGAATGGTATTTGACCACTCGATTGTCGTGTCAAGGGGAAAATTGAGCATGCTGACGTCTGATTTATCCTCACTTCGTTCGGGTAAATCAGACGTCAGCATGCTCAATTTTCCCATTGACACTCCAATCTCGTGGTCAATTCCTACATTGGCTCACTCCCTCACTCTTTCAACCCAATGACCTGTACCTAATTAACATGCAGATCTCACGGAGCAGTGTGCAACTAGTTAGGTATGAGCTTGCTCAACACACACACAACCAGACGCAACCGGAAATCGAACCCACGAACTACTGGTCATGAGTCCAACTCCTATCCACTCGGCCACAGAAGAGGCATTGTGCAAAATCAAAATCGTTACATTAACTTGACTCAATCTGCTTCAACAATCTGGACTGTATTACACAAGAAATGATTTGACCGCACACCCGCACTTTCTCAATTATCCACGCAGGGCTCTGTTTTAGCTCTGAAATCAATATCAGTCATAACTCCCCACACTCCTGCTGCTATGGCGTTTAAATGGGAATAGAACTCAGTGCCGAGAGACCAGACAAAGGCAGGCAGCTCAGTCAGTTCTCCTTCCATGTGTCTGAATTAACCCACAATCTGAATTGTAATTCCAAACCTGAAACACAACGGGGACTAGGACTAAGCTAGAGACTATACGGTAGCTGCCGAAGAATTTCTAAGGTAGGTGAACTGCACTAATATAAGGATTTACACATTTTGACTACAAATGTAGCTTTAACTGTAGCCGAAGCTGTTTTTAATTTTGTCATTGCCTGAAAACTATTTAATAAAAGATTTACAAGTTTACGAAGTTTTGCAATACTTACAAGTAGATCTAAACAAGATGAAATTTTGTGTTGTTGTTTGGGGGGTTATATCATTGAATGTTATTATATCAATTAACTTGTAACTCCAATTCAGGCAAGAACTTAACAGGATATATTTAAATACGGTGGAACCGCTCCATGTGGACACGTCCCAGTCCTCCCTTTTACGGACACCAGACATGTCCTTCGTTATTTGTATACTTTATTACTTTAAAGTGAACCTCTTTCAGGAACACTTGTCATTGTGTAGGCATTTTTCACTTCTATCAAAGGTTGTCTATATATAACAAGCTCCATTGTATAAAAATGATATACAGTTTAATACTTATTTTTTTTCATTTAGGTATAGTTTTAACATCGACCTATTATATTTAAATATGGACAAGAATAAGTGCTTTATGGAAATTTATCGTGTTAGTCAATGTGATTCTTTTTATAACTATTTTAGAAAGTTTTCATACATGGTTATATCAGTAGATCCAAGATGGAGATTTTGCCACTCCTGGCCGCCATTTTTCATGCAGTGCATGTCAGCCAATCACGCATCATGCAACAAATGACTGTTGCTAAGGTAACAACAATAGCAGTCTCTTGTTTGTTTGTGTTTTAAATTAAATGTAAAATTGTATTGGATACTTACAACTTCGGACATATCATATTAAAATTGACAGGAAATATATTACTTACATTTCCACTTTGATAATTCTTTGATTTTCAGAATTTCTATGATTTTTTCATTAACATTGATAAAATGTTACCTTATAGCTATTACAAATCGCGGATGTTTTTGTAAAGATGTAGATCCATATCTAGCCTTCTGATGACTCAGAGTGAATCAATGAAGCAGGCCAAAATGCTACAAAAAAGCAGGCGTTAGCAGAAATATCTGAAACTTGTACAGTAAAAACCTATCAATGAAAGACACTAAATTCTGAGTGTATGAAATAGGGCCATCATAAATGATACAACATTATATAGCAATATATAGCAATCTATAGGTATGTATATATAGTTATGGGGTGATAGAAATGTTCACTGACACTGCAGAGTGTCCTATTTGTGGGGACTTCCCTCCTTGGTGCTGCATTGTATTTTATGCAACTTCCAGAATTAGGGCCTTTTTTAGTCTGTCTGAAAGAAGACATTATGTGATTGTTGCTTAATGGTTGCATATTGTGTTGACTGTTTCTAGGCGACCCGCCAGGTTGAAGGCGTGTTGTCGTCATTGGCTGCAAAGAGTCGTGGTCAGTGCGCTTCACGGTGTCTGCAGGAGGTGGGTGCACCATATCCGCAGCTACTAGGCAGATCCAGTGTAGTGCAAGGGACATGCCCCCCCCCCCCCCCATTTGTTTCTTACTCCCACGCCTTCCCCCAAAAAATCATTTTCATTGTGTTTTAGCATCTATGCAAGTCTTCACACATACGAAACCCACGAATTCCTGTGAATGTGCATCAACCCCCTTTCTGAAAACCTTGATCTGCCAGTGAACACATACCACCAATTATCACTGGCAAATCCAGAATGTCAGGAAACGATGGTAGATCATAGGCAGATCCAGGGGTATCCAAGCCCCCCTCCCCCATTTTCAACCAAAATACTATATTTTCATAGGGTTTTCAGTATGTTCGCGTTCGATCGCATGTATGGAACCCATGTCAGCATAAACACTGTAACAGAATATTTAAAATGTTTCACTTTAACCTCGTAACTACAGTTGATAAGATGACGAATACGCATATTACCTTTTGTATACAAATAATGTTGGTGTACCTAGTACTTCAAATACTCAGTAGGCTCCAAGTGGTCATCCTTTTTAACTGACAAACCTGATTTGAGCACCCTAGCTTGAACAATACGTCCTGTAGAGGGGTAACAGCGTAGGGTCTGTGGTGCCATGGTCTGTTGAATTCTGTAAGAACGTGCATTGGAGAAGAGAATGTAACATTCGTTTATCAATAAACATTTTACATAGTTGGGAATCTGAAGAAACTGACCAAATTTGGTTGCTGAATTGAAATACTTATAACCAATAATTATATAAAAGTGCTTTGAGGTAGATATATGCATATCACTGGCACTTTCATACCTTGCAAAAAAAGCTAATCTCCTTTATACTCAGTGAAAACAGAGCATACCGGTACCATAATGTTTGCTTGCAGACAGTGTTAACAGCCAGTGTTAACAGTGCCGAACTGTTCATTAGAAAATTAGTTTATGTCTGTTTAGATCGGGTGTGTGGCCACCAACTACTACCCTGACGGCAAGTGTGAGCTGCTGACACCAGGCGGCAGCAGGGAGCCTCACGCCGGCGGAGCAGAGTACGCCTTCTATCAGTACCCGACTAGCAAGCCGATCAAAGGTGAGCTTGTAACACACAATGTGAACATTATGAGTTATTGTGTGACACAAAACTCACAAAGTCTCATTTTTGTTTATTGAATCTACACCCTAGACTCATCCGATACTACACCAAGGTATGAAATCAGGCCAACAAATCAGGCCTGTAACGGTGGAGTTTAGATAGAGTTTATAAATACAGTGGTGGACCTTACATTCAGTGCCAGGTTCAGAATTTTTTAGACGTATGAGCATTCTTCAACAATAAAATTGCTTTAAATATGTAAGCAATATATGAGGCAACTGGTCAAGGAAAAAGCCACTTTGGACACGGGGAATGCACTCACATGCCCATCTGCCGATTTCTCAATGTAATAATGCTTGTACAATGTAAGTTTTGTTCCAAGAAAAGTTGAGAAAACATTTACCCCCTAATAATATTTAACATATAGCATACACACTACGCTAACTATTTGCTGTCCCTATTCTTTCAAAAATAGATTTGCTGATGTTGGTATTTGCATGTACTTCATCAGTTTTATTATCTGCTTGTAGCTGAGGTCGGTCTACGTGCCGAACTTCCATTAGAAAATTAGTCTGCCGCTGTTTCAAGGCCGACGCTAGTGGGGGAGGCAAAACTACCACTCTCACAGGTAATGTTTATTATACTGTAAACTATAAGAACAACATGTTTTGAAATGAACCTTTTATCTTCTATAGTTTTTCCCATTACAACCCATTTCTTGATTGACCAACCCTAGGTGAAAAACAATTACTCATTCTTTTGCAGGCCTATAAATTATATGGACTAAAAATTCAATTTTTACATTTTCATTGTTTTGTATGCTATAAATGATAAAGAAAAACATCTTTTTAAAATGAACCTTTTATCATCAATAGTTTTCTTATATGATACATTTTATAGACAGCAACTACTATCAATGTATATTGATTGGCCATGTTTAAAGCCCATTTTCTCAAAACTAAGTTTGCATAGTTGATTAATTTTTCTTTTTTATATTTCTCTCTAACCGTGAAATCAAATTTTCACAAACGTGTATATATTTGAAGATATGCATTCTGAAAAAAACCTTACTAGGGATTTTGATTCTTTTTTTCATTGATGAATTATGAACGTTTTTGTATTGATTTGCAAGAACATGAAAATAAGTGGTTTTTTAAACTTAAAATGCATGTAAAATGATAAAGGGAAAAATATAAAAAAAAAAAAAAAAATTGCAAGGTTTTCTAGATAAATATACAAATTTTGTAACTGAATAGTGATTTCGGTCATTTTGATGTTTTACTATCAGTTATATGCTTCACAGGCAAAGTTGTAATTTTTTCACTAATTGTTTTATAAAAAAAATGTTCATCAATCTATACAATTCAAAACATGCTGTGTCATTAGATTATATAATTATCTACAAAACAAGGTGTAATTTAAGTATTGAAGCAATAATAATGCCAGGAAAAATCAAAGTTTAATAAAATCGTAAAGAAAAGGTTCACTAATACACTAATTTTGGGACTTTGTCCGCGGAACTCGTCCTAAACGTGACTAGCTAGGCCTGATCTGACTACCAGCGACCGTTCATGGTTGTGTAGTATTGAAAGTTATGTTTGTCTTTCTTGTGTTCATGATTGTCCTGATGGCTGTCAAATTTTGTAATGCAATGCTTCCCGGTCCCGAAACCTGGCCAACATCCTCCAATACTGTGAATTGCCTGAGAAGTAATGACAGAGCCTTGATTTTATTGAATGTACGGTGAGAAACCCAATAATGATGTCAAAGCAGAAACCCGACAGTTTACTTGAGAATATGGGTATTACTGATTAATGGGTATTATTGATAGTGTGCTTCACAGACGGCTGGGTCATTTCGAGCACAGCTCTTATCTGGATGGGTCAATAAAGTGAGAAAGCTCAAGAAGGTTCAAGATAATGGGATAGAAAGGCAATGTAAAAGCAAAGTGTCATAGCACTCAACAGTATCATTCATACAGAAAAACTTCTTCACTTCTGAGTATGGATAAAACAGATTCAAATGGCAGAAATGCCTGAAGGGGAAGGTTGAAAAATAGACTTGGTAGCAATTCCAAACAAATTTAGGATTTAATTGATTGATTAACATCAACCATAGGCGCTCGCATCAGTACATTAAATTGTTATTAGCTCTATGACAATATAATTGAGAAAAATAAATTTGAAAGAAAGGTAACAAACAGATTTTTTACCACGCAATCTTCTATCATCATATTGTTCTCTGAATCACACTACTTAAATGTTCATCTGACAAAACCACTGACACTAATCAAAGACTTGAATAATCGTCATTTTGTTTGAAAAAATTGGCAATATGTACATTTGAGCTACAGTTTCCACTAAGATCCGGAAGTGAAACAGGTGTCTCACGCGAAATTTGTAACAATGCCAACAGAAATCTCCACTAACAATTTGGCACTACGCAAACCCACAATTATAGGTCCCAAGTCACATTTTATACAAAAGGATAAACAAGCACTATAAATTAGAGTGCGCCTTAGATGAAAGGCGGTTTTAAAATAACATTAACTGATCTCTGTCACAGCCAACCACTGACTTTCGGTGAAAGGCTCTCAAAGAATGAAGGGCTGTGTGGGAGACACACATAACTTCCTGAACAGTGTGGAAATCTTTGTTCACTGTGATAATTTATACATAAGATGATTAATTATTAGTTCCATGGGTGGTGTCACAGCCAATATTGTGCTGATTTAAGAAAAGGTCAAAATATAGAATGAGATGACACAAAATTCGTTAGGGCAGCAGAATTTGTTAATGTCTGTTTGAAACCTTGTCATTCTTTAAATAAATTCTCTTTTCAAAGTCCCTAAGTTTAGCATCGTCAAGTCTATTGATGCGAGCGCCTGTGACATCAACCACAAAACACCTTGCAAGTGGACTTATAAAGCCCAGAATTTACAGAGCTTTTACAGAATTGTAAATCAAAATCGCATAGAGAACAATATGTTTATTCTGGACTTTGCAAATCTTACTCAAAACCCCTTCACTGAAGGATGCACATTGTGTGTGAAAATTATATTCATTTTATTTTAAAGGATATGAAAGTTAAGAGACACCAAACTTTTTATTTTAGTGATCAAATCAATACCAATATTACACACTACAGACACTACAGTGTTCCAGCACTATTGAACATTAAATTGAGCACTGCACATAGTTTCCATTGCTCTATGAAGCATTTCATTATCAAAATTGCACACTTTATTTTCCACATTTACAAATAATTTATAATTCGTTTAAACGGTAGTTCTTAAGTGATCTAGATTTTGAAAATATTTTTAGGTATTTGACACGGCTCAACTTTTTTGTATTGATAATAAACCAAATCCATCTGGAGTATTGAATGACGCACTGCAAATTTGTCGCCCGATCAAGAGTCAAAAGCAGCATCTGGAGAACAACAACAGATCAAAGTTCATCGTGAATTTCAGAAACTGTTGCAGACTCGTTTTCAGTGAGCTCGGATTCGAGATGTTCCGAGGTGGCCGGCAAAAACAGCCTCTTCCTTAAGATAAACAGGCTGACAGCGACGATGATAGACACCAGCATCAGGACAACCAAGACTGCGATGATGGTCGTCTTATCGACAAGGAACTGCACCGTCTTGTCATTGCCATTGTCTGGCCACAGAAATGTCGCTCTGGCCACCTCTATGTTCTTGCTTCCCTGAAACAGTTGGATGGTGTAGTTATACGCCTTGACGCTCGGGTCGACCGGGACCACGGTGGAGTTGTTCGTGACATTGAATACGTCGCAGGCAGTGTTGGGTTCAGTGCATCTGGTGACGATGGCCGCATCGTAAGTGCCGGGCGCGCCCAGCCAGCTAATATTCACCTGCAGGAAAAAAGATCTTAGTTGAAATACATGTGTATGGCTAAAGAATACAATATCAGCCTTCCAAAGATAAGAAGATTGTTACAAATTACTTTTTGTCAATCATATATCAAATTTTTTCCAGAATCATCTAAATATCCAATATACACATTCAAAGTTTTCAGAGTTTGATATTGATGGATCCTACTATAAGGAGGTGGACGATGTAGAAGAACGTTCACCTTGGATTCAGACTCCTTACGGAACACAGCATCAGACGGCAGCGGGGGCAGAACCCTGGTGGTTTTCTTCACAATAACTTGTGCATCGCTCGAATTGGCAAGAAATATGTACTCAGTGTTGGGTTTGAGGTTCCCCACTGTTACGTGCAGCTGCTCTTTCCTCTTAAGGGTTTGGTTTCTGCTATGAGCCATAAAATGTCTGTCGTTCACAGATCGATAGAAGATGTCGATAGCAGCTCCATCATTCTTCAATGCCTTGCACGTCAGCTCCGCACTGTATGCTGTCACTTCGGTCACCATCAGCAATATGGGTGTTGTGGTTGTGGTGGAAGTGGTTAAGGCCATGCAGTTTTCCGTGGGAATGAGAGTTTCACATATCTTGCCAGTGTAACACGTTCCACAATAGCAGGAGTACCCCCCTTCTGCTGTGGTTGAGCATGCTCCATTGTGGCAGGCACCACTGTTACATGGGTCTTTGTCACAGGCACCTGCCGTGATGATTAAGTGGTCCAGGAGCACAGCAGCAGCAATATCGTTTTGAACTTTGAAAACCAATGATTCATTTGGCTTCAATGCTATGCTTTCTCTTACATTTGTCCAATAAGCATAATCATATTTAGATTGTTGTATATGTTTTGTGTAGTTTGAAGCGTATATTTTGAATTCATATCCATGTCCCACGATAGCACAAAACATGTCAAGACACACTTGGTCTCCAGCAAACTGCAGTGGCGGTGTCTTTATGGTCATATTGAAATTACTGCAGTTTTGCGTGGCGGCCACAAGGAAGGACTCGCCAGAATACGGATTTGGGCTAAGAGTGACTTGACCACATGAAATGTCAGCGTTTTCGTGTATTTCCCAATCACCATCATCGTTTTCAGGCTGTGTCATGTCACATAATGTGTCTTCAAAATCACATCGATATGGCAGAGTTCCATCAGAACTAGGTGTGTATATGTTGTGCTCAGTTGGTTCAGACATAGACGTACTAGCAGAGCTCTGGACCAAACCAGCAACCATAAGGTACATCAAGACTCCTACCAGAGTCAGACGTGGACGTTTCATGGTTGCCTATTTTTAGTGACACGTTGTAAAATTCAATCATGATTGATAAACAGATCCACAGCGGCAACGTATACTATATAGACTAAAATAAATAAGAAATGCCTTGGGTACACACTACACACGTTCGATGTGTACCTAAGGCAATTCTCATATTTTATGTATAAGTTGACCCTGGGCCTGGGCCCTGACCCTGTGGACAGATCTACTAGTCAATATACTACAGCATGGGGCTCAACTAGAATATATTCTCGTCTAGACTCCTATCTTTCTTAGTAAATCCAGCCAGAAATTAAGCACTCTTCCAAACTCTGTTCCAACACCTTTGGAATGGAAGAATGCATTAAGGCCACAAACAATTTTTCACTAAAATTTAGACAGACTAGACTAGCCTGGCAAGGCAGCATACTGTAGTGCCTTTACTATCTTGAGCTGCGGTCATTTGCTTTACATACCCTCCAACAAAGATATTGATTTTGGTAAATCAATATCTTTGGTTAGCCATTGTTGACTCCAGTCTAAAACCGGCCATTACATCGCATGGGAATAATGCCGATTACCATTAACCAAAACGCTCGTTTCCCATGCAGTTAATTTGTTGCTGTTTTGTTGTTCGATTTTTTTCTTGTCTCTTGGTGTACATGGAATACCTCATTTAGAAGTTGCTGCCTCGCTTTAGCAGCTGAAGAGCTGAGTCAAAGCTTTCTGCTTGTTTCTTTTGTATGTATCTAGATCACAGTTGTACCTAAGTACAGTACTTGCAAGTACATCGATTTGCTGTAGATCTACGTGGACTTGGACCCACGTACATTAGAAAAAAACCGAAATGTACGTGTACTTGTACAACCAAAGTACTTGGACTTGCAAGTACAAACTTCAAGCAGTGTTTCATTTATATATTGCCTCGCAAATGTGACGGACTTCGTACATTTCTATTAGGCATTTTTTATGATTGATTGTGGTACAGTGGTGGGTGCTGTGGTGAGAGTGAGGGTATTAGTACAGTGCATGACTGTGCTATAGACCCATTCTATGCAAGCAATAGTTGTTGTTGAATAGTAGGCGGGGTGGAGGTATTAGCGATGTTTACTTCAGATATAAGGCATGAGACTTTATTGTCCGTTATTGACTTTTCATACCCACGGATACACGCTAGTTTTACATAATAACACAGGTTAAAAAGAGTATTCTAGTATATTGAAAAGGACAGCGGAGTACGCCAATATCCAACGCTAACTCAAAGCATAATCAACCCATACTGAACCTGTGAGTAAACATAGTGTCAGTGACGTTGGGTGTTTGTTCCCATTCGTCACAACGATCAAATATTCTGAATTCAACAATTCACACCAGACGTCAATGTGTTCTGAAGAAATTCAACTGGTCGTTCACGAAACAGAGCAATGTGACAGCGCTTTTTTTGCCAGTTTTGCATGCTCCCCGGGGAGTTGAGAATGGTATTGTTACATAAGGGTCGAGGTATATACCACATTTACTACAAAAAACACCATTCGTACTCATATAATAAAAGACAGGATAACTGACCATAAGAACAAAGGGGGACGATGCCATCCCTTTTAGGCAGGATTATTACTCTAGTATATACATTATCATTTCACACCATTGAAATAAGCTGACACAGTCCTATGCAATCATAAATTTAACATTTTCACCAAATTTCCATACCTTCATTTGTCAGTAATCTAGTCAGGAAGCTGTTTTTGATTGGTTTGATTTAGTTTTGTTTGCATTACGATTGATTCTAAATTTGAATTGATTACCTTTTTTCTATTGTGACAGGGTATGATATCCAATATAAGTAACATAAAAGTAGTTACTATACAAGTCATTTTAGTCACCTTTACAAACACTACCATACTCTTATCGATAATTGTTGTAATGCAAACTTTTACCTACATTCAGCCAAACAAAAATATCTTGCTCGTTAGCGTGGTTAGGGATTATTAACAAATGACGTCACCTAGCAGAGGGGGTGGGGGTAGCAAAAGATGACGAAAGTTGACAGGGGGCGGGTGTTCTAGCACTTGGGTCATGTCACCTTTTGAAAAAAATCTAGTTTTTAACACTATTTGAACTTACTTTCTGACATACATTTGTAAAATTATGTTTAAATTATGGACATCTATATTCAAATGTATTTATATAACGTCACAGTTAAATCAATGTTAAATGTCATCGCGAAACATGTCGCGGTGGGGGGGGTGGGGTGCTGCAAAGATGACGAAAGGTGACAGGGGGGGGGTAAAAGAGGCCAAAAATGAGGTGACGTCATTTGTGAACGATCCCTTAAAATACTGACAAATGAAGCCATAGACATTTGGTGACAATATTCAAATTGTGATCATTGTATATGATGAATTACTATGGACTTCATTTGATTTATTCGGCTTTAAAAAGGGCCTCTCTACTGATATGAGCATTTTCGTCCTTAAACAAATAATTCACCACTATGGGAGTTTATCTAGTCCAATTTACTTGGCTTTTTTTATAGATGCTTCCAAAGCGTTTGATAAACTCAACCACTAGTGCTTATTCAGGAAGCTTTTAGATCGTGGTTTACCTGTCATAATTGTAAGACTGTTTCACATTTGGTACACATCACAATTTTATTATGTTCGATTGGGCTCTACATTGTCCTCTGGTCTCCATGTATCAAATGATGTAAGACAAGGGAGTTTAATCTCTACAATTTTCTTCAATATATGTGTGAATTATTTAAGCAATGTATTAAATAGTAAAATATGTGATTGCAACTTGAATGGTGTAACCTATAATCATCTACTGTACGCAGATGATGCCATACTTTTAGCACCATCTCACAGTGCTCTTCAAAAACTTATAACAATACGTGAATGCTCTGCATCCAACAATGACATTATATATAATTCTAATAAGTCTAGAATAATATATATTCAACCGAACAAAGACAAGGTCAAAGTCCCTGT
>CM032667.1:4395984-4414623 GCA_019095985.1 Streblospio benedicti | reverse complement strand
CCATCTGTAAAAAAAAAGGGTAACAAGGCTACTGTGTGTTAGTCTCAACGTTAATTTGTAAGAAAGGTTTTACGGACTATCTTTAAAGATGGCCTGGGTATATTTCTTGAGGATTTTAGTATGTATTCAATGTATTGATTTAGGACCCATTCTAACACCAATAGACCCCCGGAGACCCCATCCATAAAAAAGGGCAACAAGGCTACTATGCGTTAGTCTCCACGTTAATTTGTAAGAAAGCTTTTTCAGGATTATCTTTAATGATGGCCTGGGTCTATTTCTTTAGGATTCTAGTATATGTTTTGATTGAGGACCCATTCTAACACTAATAGAACTCCGGAGACCCCTATGTGTTAATCTCCACCTTAATTTGTAAGAAAGTCTTTTACAGCGTCATCTTCAAAGACGACCTGGGTCCAGCTATTCAGGATTCTAGTATATGTATTGATTTAACAAGGCTACTATGTGCAAGTCTCCAGCTTAATTTTAAGAAAGCTTTTACAGGAATATCTTTTAATGATGGCCTGGGCCTATTTCTTTCAGGATTCTAGTATATATATTGATTGAGGACCCATTCTAACACCAATAGACCCCTGGAGACCCCATCTGTAAGAAAAGGGTAACAAGGCTACTATGTGTTAGTCTCCACGTTAATTTGTAAGAAAGCTTTTTCAGGATTATCTTTAAAGATGGCCTGGGTCTATTTCTTTAGGATTCTAGTATATGTATTGATTTAGGACCCATTCTAACACCAATAGACCCCCGGAGACCCCATCCGTGAAAAAAGGGTAACAAGGCGATTTTGTGTTAGTCTCCACCTTAATTTGTAAGAATGTCTTTACATGATCATCTTAAATGATGGCCTTGGTCTAGCTTTTTAGGATTTTAGTAGATGTATTGATTTAGACCCCATTCTGACAAAAATAGACCCCCGGAGACCCCATCCGTAAAAAAAAGGGTAACAAGGCTACTATGTGTTAGTCTCCACGTTAATTTGTAAGAAAGGTTTTACGGACTATCTTTAAAGATGGCCTGGGTATATTTCTTTAGGATTTTAGTATATATATTGATTTAGGACCCATTCTAACACCAATAGACCCCCGGAGACCCCATCCATAAAAAAGGGTAACAAGGCTACTATGTGTTAGTCTCCACGTTAATTTGCAAGAAAGCTTTTTCAGGATTATCTTTAATGATGGCCTGGGTCTATTTCTATAGGATTCTAGTATATGTATTGATTGAGGACCCATTCTAACACTAATAGACCTCCGGAGACCCCATCTGTAAAAAAGGGTAACAAGGCTCCTATGTGTTAATCTCCACCTTAATTTGTTAGAAAGTCTTTTACAGCTTCATCTTTAATGACGACCTGGGTCCAGCTATTCAGGATTCTAGTATATGTATTGATTGTGGACCCAATCTAACACCAATAGACCCACGGAGACCCCATCTATAAAAAAGGGGTAACAAGGCTACTATGTGCAAGTCTCCAGCTTAATTTTTAAGAAAGCTTTTACAGGAATATCTTTAATGATGGCCTGGGCCTAGCTTTTCAGGATTCTAGTATATATATTGATTGAGGACCCATTCTAACACCAATAGACCCCTGGAGACCCCATCTGTAAGAAAAGGGTAACAAGGCTACTATGTGTTAGTCTCCACGTTAATTTGTAAGAAAGCTTTTTCAGGATTATCTTTAAAGATGGCCTGGGTCTATTTCTTTAGGATTCTAGTATATGTATTGATTTAGGACCCATTCTAACACCAATAGACCCCCGGAGACCCCATCCGTGAAAAAAGGGTAACAAGGCGTTTTTGTGTTAGTCTCCACCTTAATTTGTAAGAATGTCTTTACATGATCATCTTAAATGATGGCCTTAGTCTAGCTTTTTAGGATTTTAGTAGATGTATTGATAGAGACCCCATTCTGACAAAAATAGACCCCCGGAGACCCCATCCGTAAAAAAGGGTAACACGGCTAATATGTGTTAGTCTCCACCTTAATTAGTAAGAACGTTTTTTTAGGATCATCTTTAATGATGGCCTGGGTCTAGCTATTCAGGATTCAAGTATATGTTTTGATTGAGGACCCAATCTAACACCAATAGACCCCCCGGAGACCCAATCTGGAAGAAAAGGGTAACAAGGTTACTTTATGATAGTCTCCACTTTAATTTGTAAGAAAGATTTTACTCGATCATCTTTAATGATGTCTAGGAACTAGTCACTCATGATTCTAGTATATGTATTGATTGAGGACCCATTCTAACACCAATAGACCCCCGGAGACCCCATCCGTGAAAAAAGGGTAACAAGGCGATTTTGTGTTAGTCTCCACCTTAATTTGTAAGAATGTTTTTACATGATCATCTTAAATGATGGCCTTGGTCTGGCTTTTTAGGATTTTAGTATATGTATTGATAGAGACCCCATTCTGACACAAATAGACCCCCGGAGACCCCATCTGTAAAAAATGGTAACAAGGCTACTATGTGTTAGTCTCCACCTTAATAGTAAGGACGTTTTTACAGGATCATATTTAATGATGGTCTGGGTCTAGCTATTCAGGATTCAATTATATGTTTTGATTGAGGACCTAATCTGACACCAATACACCCCCCGGAGACCCCATCTGGAAGAAAAGGGTAACAAGGTTACTTTATGCTAGTCTCCACTTTAATTTGTAAGAAAGATTTTACTCGATCATCTTTAATGATGGCTAGGAACTAGTCCCTCAGGTTTCTAGTATATGTATTGATTGAGGACCCATTCTTACTCCAATAGATGCCCGGAGACCACATCTATAAAAAAGGGTAACAATGCTACTATTTGTTAGTCTCCACCTTAATTTGTAAGAAAGCTTTTACATGATTATCTTTAATGATGGCCTGGGTCTAGCTTTTCAGGATTCTAGTATATGTATAGTATATGTATAGAGTGAGGACCCATTCTAACACCAATAGACCCCCGGAGACCCTATCACTATAAAAAGGGTAACAAGGCTACTATGTGTTAGTCTCCACCGTAATTTGAAATAAAGTTTATTAAGATGACCTTAAATGATGGCATGGGTCTACTTCTTTAGGATTCTAGTATATGTAATGATTGCGGACCAATTCTAACGCCAATAGACCCCCGGAGACCCTATCTGTAAAAAAGGTTAACAAGGCAACTATGTGTTAGTCTCCACCTTAATAAAAAAAGAAAGTTTTTACAAGATCACTTTTAGTGATGGCCTGGGTCTACTTCTTTAGCATTTTAGTATATGTATTGATTGAGGACCCATTCTAATACCAATAGACCCCCGGAGACCCTATTTGTAAAAAAGGGTAACAAGGCTACTTTGTGTTATTCTCCACCTTAATTTGTAAGGAAGTTTTTAAAAGATGACCTTTAATGATGGCTTGGGTCGAGCTCTTCAGCATTTTTGTATATATATTGATTTGAGACCCATTCTTTCACCAATAGACCCCCGGAGACCATATCCTAAATAGGGTAACAAGGCTTCTTTGTGTTAGTCTCCACCTTAATTTGTCAGAAAGTTTTCACAAGATCACCTTTAATGATGGGCTGGGTCTACTTCTTTAGGATTCTAGTATATGTATTGATTGGGGACCCATTCTGACACAAATAGACCCCTGGAGACCCTATCTGTAAAAACGGGTAACAAGCTACTTTCTGTTAGTCTCCACCTTAATGTGTAAAACACTGGAACAATGATGACCTGGGTCTAGTTCTTTAGGATTGAAGTATATGTATTGATTTAGGACCTTTTTGACGCAAATAGACCCCTGCATTGTCTTGCAGTCAAAAAGGTGTTCTATTTATTAGCGTGCACCTAAACCATTTCATGTATACAGAATGCATAACATTGGATAATTGGCAGTTTATAATCTTACTGGCTATGTATTGAAATTGATTAAAAGTGCATTGAAAGAGCTTTCAAACAAGCTCTCATTTATCAAATTTCGTCAAGTAGTTTTTTAATAATAAGCTAAAGAGATTTACGAACATTAGTTGCATATACGCCAGCTTTAAATTATCGTGTGGCGTATGAATTTGTGTTTCAAATGTTATTGTAACTGTTTCTTATTTAATGTTCACTGCTCGCTGGTAAAGGTAAAACTGGTTTAGTTGTGATCTGACAATATAATACACAAGATCTAATTTGCATATAAAATATAGTACAAATGAAGCCTAATCTACAGTCTGTGAATATTCCATTTCTCCCATTTTTTTACATAAAATTTCTGTTTATTAATTTTAATCTAAACTTAAATCATAACCTTCTTACTTCATAACTACTTACTTAAAATCATTTTATGACAGACACAATTTAAATTTAAAGCGTATTGCAATTTAACTTGAACTGCTACACGATACAAAATTCGGCATTTAAACATGTCATACATAATTAAAAGACTCCTTTATCTGTTACTACAATAAAACCAATTATGTAAATATTAAGATGATAAACAATGTAATTCACAACATTAATACGTTGACTGTTCCAATTATTTCCAGTGTCCTAACATAGTCATTAATAATTCACATATAAATAAAAATATTCTACACTTCAACAAACTCAACTTTTCTCACATAATCTTTGAACCACTTGGGTTCACGTAAGGGGCGTCCTCTTTAAGAACGTTTCTCAGGAATTGGAGATGTTTGGTTTTCAGGTTAAGAGTCTGGCATTCGTGCATTCACTTCTGTTTCTGTTTCTTCTGATTCTTCATCCACCATTTCTGTATCGGGTTCCTGGAACTCATCATCCACAATTTCTTGAATGTCAGTCATAGGTACTGGTTTGAAATGAGAACTATTACGAGTAATCAATCTTTGGCCATTCTTAGCTGTTATCATAGTACCTTTTACAGTTTCCACAATATATGGGATCGGTTCATATGGCATAGCGAACTTGTTGGTGAACCTCTTGGTGGTCTTCAGCAGAACACGAATGCCTGGCTCAATGTTAAGAGGTGTAGTATGACGACTTTCATCTGCATAGCTCTTCTGCTTTTCTCTAGTTATTGTATGATGCTTTTCCACGTCACTATGAGAATCTGGTGGTAATTGCGGTAATTTATCTCTAAATGTATGGGCTTTCATGAGTTCTCTTGGACTTTTCTTTGTACTACAATGGGGTGTTGATCTGTAATTCCCCAGATATACATATTATATTTCATGTTTCCAGTCTTTACCTGCTAAATGTGCCGCTTTGGCTACTTTACCGAGATTCTTCATGAAATTCTCAATAGACTCTGTCATAGGTCTCTTGATAGCTTTATTTGGGACCGGCATATTTGAACTATATCTTATCTTCTCTGGATTACAGGGTTTTGGTGCAATCCCGTGTTTTTTGGAAATTTCTTAAACACTTCCTGGTAATTAACTGGTGGAACTTCAATCCTATGTGTAACATGCAGCACTTCTAATTTTAAGCTAGTATCCAAACTGAGCAGTGGTCGACTATTTGCTGTACCTTTAATCACGAGAAACTCTGCTTCTGTTGACTTACCAGTGCTAATGCTTGTTATTGTACCATAGAATTTACCTACTAGCTTAATAGGTTTGTCTTGGGCATAGGCAAACAACTCTCTGTCGACCGGGTGAAGCTTTATGGTTACCGAACTTGAACTTACAATGGTACTGAATTGTTTCTCATCCATGACATTTGCCGAAGAGCAACTGTCTGCGTCCATTTTTCCTTTGACTCCATTTATGCTACTTTTACCGTAGGTCTCTGGTGTCCTGAACTTGATATAGCAAAGCTGAAATCAGAGTCAGAATCTTCGTGTGTACTGACTGCAGTTTCACTACTAGCTTCATCGACAACATGTCTTGCATACTGTGGCTTATTGCGACATACCTGCTTAAAGTGACCCTTGCGGTGGCACCGCCGGCACTCTTGTCCTGCAGCAGGACACATGTTACGACCTCCATTATGCTTGTAACCACAGTAGCCACATTCATCTGAGTTGGTTTCTCTTGCTTCTCGTGTGTACCTACTTCTCTGTGATTGACCACCATTATACTGCTGACTTTGTGTGCCTTCTGGTTGACCTTTGTATTGGCGCCCTCTGTTTGCAATTGGTCGACTTCCTGTCCGCCTCTCTTCATAAATCTTCTTTACAGATTCTTCTTCCTTTTCCATGGCACTTGCTTGTCTCTCTACGTGTTCTTTAATCGCAGCATGCTTTAATAATTCTTGGAGTGTATAGTTTTTCATCATCGCCTCTCTTCTCAGTTTCTTGTCACTCATTGTCTGCAATATTCGGGTACGAATGGTGTCATCCCGGTCTGCAAATTGACATTTATCTGCCTGTTTCTTGAGTTGAACATAATACTTTGCCATCGTAAGATCTCCTTGTTTCATACATTCAAAAGCGGACCTTGCAGCATCCTTGTTTGAACACAATGAAAAGTGTTTATTCAACTTATATAATGCTCTATGGAAGTCTGTAATGGTTTCACCTGCCGACCCATCATCTTTTAGTTTCAGAATACCCCATTCTTTGGGCAGATGCACTTCATCATTATCTGGAGGCTGTTCTAAAGTTTCTATTAATTCATTAATGACCTCACCACCGTATATTTGCAACGCTAACAGTCTATCATCATTATCTTTAAGTTTGAAGAACCTTACTTTTCTGATAAGCATCTTTATCCATGCTTTCCATACTTCAGCAGTTTCTTCTGTGTCCGTTGATGGCATGAAATTAGCAATGTTCAGGTCTTGTCTTTCCGCCATTTCTCTTTTTTTTTCTCTTGTCACCAATGTAATGTTTCTTATTTAATGTTCACTGCTCGCTGGTAAAGGTAAAACTGGTTTAGTTGTGATCTGACAATATAATACACAAGATCTAATTTGCATATAAAATATAGTACAAATGAACCCTAATTTACAGTCTGTGAATATTCCAGTAACGATGATAATCCATTATCTCTGAAAAATATTGACCATTTTAGCTAACTGCAGTTTCGTGGGCGGGGACATATTGGCTATGCGACGTGATTGACAGCTTTCAGAAACTAGTTCCCACCGCAAGAGACTATTCTCATGATTCTAGACACAATATAAAACATAGAGAGTTCTGTTGTATTGGTTTTATCACGAATTATTTGCAATCAATAGAACTAGCAAAATATTACGATAAAGACTTGTACTAGATTTGAAAATTTGCCGGCGCTATCAGTTTCTTAAAAAACGTATTACGCCAGCACTATGAATTAAAAGATTAATCGAATAACGGCGCACCTGCTGGTAGGTTGTTCATGGCGCTGACGGATAATTTTGTAATATTTTGTTTGAAAATGTTATATTATTCGTATACCATGCCTCATCGAATTATATCTTGCATGCCAGATCATAAGTAAGGCATTTGGCAAACTTCACAATAAATGTGGATGTTGTATATGTAGTATTTCATAGAACAAGATTGTTGGTTTCCCCAGATGAATGATAGCTGTCAAAGTCTAAGTCTACTCGTAGTACTCCGAGCACCGTATTGAAGAGTGTACACGGTTCTGTTCCATAAAATTGCAAGTAAAAATATATGTGTATGAAATATTGTTAGTTCCTGCTGTGTTTCTTTGCTTCAGTATCGTTGATATAACGTAGCTACCATTTAAATAACTACCGATCTTACGATATTTAAAATCGGTACATGAAACTGTCAAATGAAGCTTATACCCTCAATGAAAGACTTGTATGACGAAGCTTTTGACGCCCCTAAATGTGAAATGGTTTTTAGTGTTGTGTCAAAGTACTCGGCGAAGCCGAGTATGCGGTGCCGATAGGCGCCGGGAGGGGGGTGAGTGTGAGAGGGGGAACACCAAACTTTTTGAAAGTGTGATGCATTTTTCTACAATCTAGAGCTAGCTACACCTGGATAATTAAAAAAATTAATAGATCTATATTTTTTTAATTAGAAAAAATCCATATATCATGGGAATCATTTTAGATTGATTGACATTTATTAGATGTGTTAGGGAACGTTCACACTTGACGTCAACCATAAAAAGGAGGGGGAGGGTCAGCAAAAATTGATCGAAGTTCGTGGGGGCGTCACCCCAAATGTTGACTGGGTGGGTGGGTGGGTGGGGGGCTGCTTTGAAGATATAGCAAAGTTCAATTGATATTTAAGGTTGAAGTAAAAATAATATGGAGATAAAACAAATGCTTTGTATTTGTTGGAATGTTTGTTTATAAATCACATTATCTTGTATAGATTACCCATGAAACACAACTGCTGTCGGCTACATCACAATGAAGGGTACTGTAATGTAATACTGTTTACAACATGAAATAACAGAAAGTTTTCTGGATCTGGATCTGGATATGTAATTCACAAGTAAGCCAGTCTCAGATGAAAGACTGGCCTCTTACGAGGCAACGCGTGAAAACTTCCATGTAATACAAAATTTTCTAGGTGCTGCTCGTACCATAAAAAATACAACATAAGTTTAAATAAAGTAAAAAAGGAATGAAATATTTATTTTATACAAATTTTCGCTCCATCAGAGCTTCTTCAGGTATAAATAAACAATTAAGTACGTCATACATGTTACTGGATAAAAGGTAAGTCAGCAAACGTATGACGTATAAAGTTAAACGTAATACGTAACATTACACAAGCATTTAACCTATAACGTAAAACGCATAATGTAATCAACCTAGAAATGAAAAAAAAAAACAATTTAACTTCAGAATGAAACATAGCATTACAATAATATTAAAATTAAGATTGTTTCAGCTGTGTATCAATTACATTAATTTTACATAGTATTAACAGTAAGATTAAATTTAAAGTTATATGTTAGTATAAGATCTCCTGCTTACTGTAGTAATACAGTATATAATACACAATACAGAGTCTGAACAAATATACACTTTATACACAGCGAATATTAGAGGGCACATAATATAAAGTAAACTAACATTATTGAGTACAAACTACAACATCTCCCCTGTTCAGTTCAAGTGTTCCTTATAATATTATATTAAGATTATATTAAAAACCAAGGCGATCCGGTGGTTTAGTTAGCCTGCTTGACCGCCTTAATGGTGGCCTTGGTGAAGCCGTGGTATCTGGTGTAGCAGCAGGTGTCTCAGACTCAGTTGTTGTCACAGGTTCCAGGTCCTCCATGTCATTGTCCGCTGGTGGGCCAGTGGTGGTGTTGCCTTGTTCAAACTGTTCAAACTGCTCACCTGTCTTCTGTATGTGGCGCCTGTTGCGCCTATATGACCCGTTGGCTGTACGAACGTGATATGATCTTGGAGTGTCTGCGATTCCCACTACTCGACCGGGGTTCCAGGTTTTCGTGTGTCGGTCAAACACACGTACATCTTCTTGCACATGTAATGGAGGCAGCACTTTTGAATGTGTATCAAAATATGACTTATATTTGTCTTGCGAGCTTTGAAGTGTGGCGTTGTAACCTGTTCCTGCATTTACGGAGGACACTGCTGGTACATTGGATTGATATCTTCTTCCATTCAGCAGCTCGCAGGGTGCAGGTGTGTTGTGGTCTATTGGTGTGGTGCGCAGACAAAGCATTGCCATATGAGGGTCCGATCCAGTCTCTTTTGCTTTGGTGAGGGTATGTTCTACAGTCTGCACCATCCTCTCGATAAACCCGTTGGACTGTGGGTATAAAGGTGACGAGGTCACATGTTCAAATTTCCACTCAGTAGCAAATTGTTGAAATTCATGTGATGCATATTGTAAAGTGGGTGCGCATTGATGTAATTTTGAATAACCATAACGTCGTCTAACTTATTGAAGGCTTTATTGTGCACAGGACATAATTCATTCCGTGAACCTAAAATAACACAATAAAACAAACATTAGTCAAGCAGCAATGATCATCTTAACAATCAATCATCTAAACAAGAATTCATTAACCTTTCTCATACAATCGACATTAATTATCCACTAAATTCTAATTTCCCATAAAATTGACATAGGTATGTCTGAACACATTTTACATTACACAATAATCAATATGCATTACTCTACCATGTATTTTGCATGACACCTTAACCAATACAAAGTAAAAGCTCATCACATTGAAACCACAATTCTTCAATTAAACAGCACCTCATATAATTTTATGGTATTTCTAAATAATAACAATAATCCATAAGCAATCCACTCACAACTTTGAGCTCCGTTTAATCATCAGCACACACACTTTAGATATCACCAAACCCCACGACAGTCCTATCAAATACAAATCAGACAAAGTCGTAAGACAAATGTCGAGTTACTAAAATTACACGAATCACAAATATAAAATTATAAACTAATATATCCGGATTATTACTTACATATCAATATTCCAAAATGACATAATTAAACGTGTTGATGCCGCAGCATCTTGAAGATTACATTCGATTTTGTTTTGTCGTCACGAATTGTGCCTTGCCGCTTCTTTGACAAAAAATACAAGATGGCCAATCCCGTTTTCTCCCGCGAGAATTTAGGTTTCAAACCGGGAACACCAGTGAGTCTGCTACAACTCATAACGGCCTCTAATGCAAAGGCGTTAACACATATTGGGGTCCATTATCGCTGATGAGCTTCTTGGGAATGCCTTGCTCTTCGAAAATACCCTTGAGCTGTGCAATAATGCTCCTGGATGATGTCTGTGTGAGTTTTCTCACAATGGGAAATTTACTGTAATAATCAGTGACAAGAAGGTAATCTTGTCCGTCCAAGTAGAATAAGTCGGTTCCCAATGTGTGCCATTGATGGGGAGGTACATCCATAGGCATGAGAGGCTCTTTACTGGGTGCATTTTGGTGTCTTTGACATGTAGGGCACAGCCTAACTGTGTGTTCTATATCGTCATTGATGCCCTTCCAAAATACGGAAGCCTTGGCGCGCAGCCGACATTTTTCTACACCTTGATGTGCATAATGTAGCTGCTTTAGTACGTCATCTTGGAGCGACTTTGGAACAATGAATCTTGTCCCTTTTAGGATTATTCCATCGGCAATTGCTAGTTCATCTCTATAGTTCCAATATTCTCTCAGTTGCTCTGGGCAGTCGATTCTTTGTGTTGGCCATCCAACATGTATCATATTCCGTAAGGCATGTAGTTCTGGGTCTTTGTCAGTCTCCTCTTTCAACTGTGCGATGCATGTTAGGCTGGCATTGATGTGGTCATGAAGTTCATGCACCGAGATGTCTAGCCCTGGTATTGCGCCTGTTTTGCAGGGATCAATGTGGGATAGGGCATCTGCAAGGGGAACGTCTGGTCCAGGTACGTATACAACTTCGATGTCATGGCAAAGAATTCGTAGTAGCATTCGGGCTATGCGTGGAGGGGCATTGTGCAGGTTTTTCTTTACGATTGCCTCCAGCGGCTTGTGATCAGTTTCCACCCGCACTTTGCATCCATACACATAATGGTGGAATCTTTCCAACCCGAAGACTATTGCCAGCATTTCGCGCTCGATGTTGGAGTAGCGTTGTTCTGTGTCGGTCATCGCTTTACTGGCAAAGGCTACGGGCCCTTTGTCTTGTATGAGTGCTGCACCAATTCCTTGAAGTGATGCATCCACCTGCAGTGTTAGTGGTTTCTGGCTGTCATAATATTGCAAGTTTGGTACAGACGTTATCTCTGTCTTCACATTCGTAAATGCCTGGTCATGTTCTGGGTCCCATATAAACTCGTTATCCTTCTTACAGAGGTCTCGTAGTGGTGCCGTAAGTGCAGCCACCCGGGGAGAGAAGCGGGAAAGGTAATTGACCATGCCCAGAATGGTTTGTAGTTGTGTAACATCTTTGGGTGGCTTCATGTTTTCGATTGCGTCAATCTTATTAGGGTCTGGCTTCACCCCATCTTCTCCAATAACATGGCCAAAGAATGGGATTTGTTTACATCGCACAACCATCTTTTCATCATTGAAACGTGTGCCAGTGTTCCTAGCCCGCTGCAGTACAGTATGTAAAGTTTCGTCATGGTCTGTCCCGTCCTCTCTCCAACCAGCAATGACAAGGTCGTCAGCAATACCGAAGCATCCTGGTATATCTTCGAATGTTTCATCTATTTTTCTTTGGAATACATCTTGGGCTACATTGAGGCCAAATGGTAGTCTATTGTACTTATAGCATCCAAATGGGGTATTGAAGGTTGTAAGCAAGGAGCTTTCTTCATCAAGTGCAATGTTCCAATACCCACTGCGAGCGTCGAGTATGGAGAACCAACGAGCTCCACTGTGCTTTGGGAGTATGTCTTCGAACGTTGGTGTATAGTAATGTGGTCGCTTTATTGCCTTGTTCAGGTCTTTTGGATCCAGACATAAGCGAATCTTGCCACTAGGCTTAGTGACACAAACAAATGAGTTCACCCAATCAGTGGGTTGAGTAACAGGACTTAGGATGCCCTTCTCCACAAGTGAATTGAGCTCTTCCTTCAGGCCATCTCGGAGGGAGAATGGAATACGTCGAGGTGGGTGTATCACCGGTGGGACATTTGGGTCTACTGTGATGTGGTAGTCACCTTCAAAATATCCAATGCCTTCAAAGACATCACTAAATGTTTCAAGGATCTGCTTACGTGCTCGTGGGTCGCCAATGGTACGACTGGATGAGCTTGATCCGGTGTGGGCTGTATTTATCATGTAGTTCAGGGTAACTAGCCCTAGCGCCCGGCACGTAGGAAGCCCCAAAATCACTGGTCCTTCAGGCTTCACGATGTAAAATGTCACAGCTTCTGTTTTGTCTTTGTGTGTTATTGTCATATTGCACATACCCACCAGTTCTACTCTACCCCCAAAAGCAGTGATGCGCACATTGGAGGGTGTTATCTTGGTTGGGGAAACACCATGTTGTCTGTCAATCTCTGCCAGTTTTTCATACATGGACAGAGGCATTACATTGCCCTCGGCGCCAGTGTCTATTTTGCATGTTACATGTATGGGTGAGGTTTGTAGCTGTATTGGCAAGTCAATATGCCAAGTTGTTTCTTCTTCTTTTCTGCTTTCGTGGCTCATCCCATGAACGTATAATGCGTTAAAATAGAGGTCGAGTGGTTGAGACTGTTCCAGTTGTTCTGTTTGTATCTCATTCACACTTGTTTGGTTCTGTCTTTGGTTTTGTCCATGAGGGTTTGTGTTTGTTTGACTACGTTCTTGATTTTTCTTGGCAAAACATACACGCTTCCAGTGGTTAAGCTTACCACAGAAAAGGCATTTTGCGCCCTTTGCTGGGCATGTATCAGGATTCCTGTCATGCACGGTCCCACAGTTGTAGCAGCCTTTCTTTTGTAGTGTCTGGTTTGGTTGTCTTGGGCGTTGTCCTTGGACCCTTGGGTCTGTGTGCAAGACGTGAATTGATTTGCCATGTAAATCATCAATCTGTCTATGTGTAGCTTCTTCTATTCTGGCGATATCAAGGGCCTGATCTAGAGTAAGATTTTCTTCCTTTTGTAATAACTTGGATTGTATTCGTTCTGATGTGGTACCAAATATCAGTGTGTCAATGATTTGCTCTTGCAAGGTGTCAGTTCTATATTTGCATTCAGCGGCAATTATGCGTATTCTCTTGACAAAAACGTCAATTGATTCACCAGCGTCTTGTTTGCATGCCCTGAGCTTGTATCTTGCAATTCTAAAATTGCTTTTTGGTTTGACATAGTCTTCAAATCTTGACCAGTATGAATCTAGCATTTTTGCATTCTCTGCACTGAGGTTCCATGTTTTTACTAAATCTCTACCTTCTTCCCCGACCCATAGTAATAGGTATTTGACTTGTATCTCTTCACCAATTGACTCCAGAGGTCCCTCAAGTAGCAGTTTTACTAACTCCTTGAACTTGGCAAATGCTCTAGGTGCGTCATCCGAATGCCAATCCATGCGGGGTGTAGGCAGCCCTTGTAAACTCACAGCCATATTGAAATATTTGGATGCTTAATCACAGCTGTTGGACAATGTCTGTTCAAGTCTCTATATATGTTCTTTAATTTTCACCACTTCTGACACCATGTTGTGTTTTCATGTCTTTATTCTACGAAGTCTGTCAGTACATTAAAATACATATGAAAAAGATACAGTACAAACATATAATACACAATACAGAGTCTGAACATATATACACTTTATACACAGCGAATATTAGAGGGCACATAATATAAAGTAAACTAACATTATTGAGTACAAACTACAACACTTACAACCTGTGTAAGACAGCAAGATCAAAAAGAAAAAAGTAAAAGTAGGTATATCGCCTAAGAAGTTACAATATTATTGGAATAAAACTATGAAACAACAATGTGAACTAACATGTGGCTCGTAAATATCACACACCAAATAACTACTATATAATATATTTCATGAAAAACCTGTTTATTTATATTAAAGAGACATGAACAGGTGAATTTCATGTCATATAAACTTTTTATGCCACATAAATAGTACTTGCTGAGCCATTTGAATATATACATTTGTATTTATATGCAGCTTTTCATTTCTTCATAATTAATCAGTTTTCTATTTCGGTTTCTTGAAATGTACCCACAGCCCAATGTTTTGTAAACAAAGAGGGAATTCCATAACATCCAGCCTTAATAACTATTTCCGACACGCGAATTTCAGCTTGCGGCTCACGAGTGATAAAGGCTACAGTCCTCTTATTAGTATGGAACCTCCCAATGTCAATCCACTCGTTTTTCTCTCTGTTTTAATTTATTTATAATTTTCTATCAAACGCGTGTTTATGATTGTGAAATTGGAAGTTATTAGATGCAACATGTCAAGAAAATAGAAAAATAATGAAATTGTCAGAGGAGGTGGTTGCTGTTCATGTCCCTTTAATAAGTAAAACAATACCATTATTATTTTACTCAAAATTAACAAGATTACCAAAGTTAAAGTCTGTATTCAATCCCCTACCTAGTAGACAGCCTAGTTTACCTATAACTTTAGCTTCTTCTAATCTTCTTTGAATTGTTGAACTACAATATTTTAGACCTTGAATCTGAATATCTTCCAAACTATGTCCATTAGAGTTGAAATGTGAAGCTATTTCATTGTTTTCATTTCTATTTATGATATTTCTTCTATGGTCCCTAAATCTAACACACAGAGCTCTACAAGATGCCTTACATGTAAATATATTTGTAGTGATACCTTAGTTGTAGGACCTAAAAGGTTTTATGAAATACGCCAGAACTTTAACTGTAAATCAAAGGAACTAATATATTGCCTATCTTGTAAAAAATGTGGAGACCTTTATGTAGGTGAAATTGGTATTTATTTAAAAGGTACAAGTAACTAATTCATTGTGATACAACGTTGTTTCATGCTTTGACAAGCAATCATCAGTCACAAAGTGAGTACATGAGACAGACTGAGTATAGTATCGACATAGTACTATATGTAGAAACTCCAGCAGATTAAAAAATCACACAACAAATCTAAACTACAAGGACCCAAGAACCCAACCACGAACTTGTGTCACTGCCGACAACCAACATCATGCCCCGTAGGAAACAAATGCCTAGATAAATCTATCATGTACCAAGCAACGGTCTATAGAAATGACAATAGTACTCAACAAACTTATATCGGCCTGACTGAGGGAACATTCAAACAAAATTTCACCACCCATAAACACAATTTCAATAATAGTATGAGAAGACATGACACAGCACTCAGCAAGCACATATGGCAACTAAAAGACAATAACATTAACTACAATATTTCCTGGAGAATAACAACCCATGCTCGACCATATTCAACAGCTTCAAAGACCTGTAACTTGTGCCTGACTGAAAAATACTTTATACTATGCAAACCAGAACTCTCCACGCTCAACAGTAGAAATGAACTGGCCTCCATATGCAGGCATCGTAAAAAATACCTCCTCTGTAATTACAATCAGACTTAACATTAATGTCATTCTTGAACCGTAACTTGTTTTTGCACTTGCCTTATCCTTACGTATTATGTATAGATCTACATACAGTACTATGTCAATACTATACTCAGTCTGTCTCATGTACTCACTTTGTGACTGACTATTGCTTGTCAAAGCATGAAACAACGTTGTATCACAATGAATTAGTTACTTGTACCTTTTAAATAAATATAAATTTGCTCCAAACTTGTTGAGCACTCTCGAGGTGATCCAGTTTTCAAAAAACACTACATATAATATATATATATATATATATATATATATATATATATATATATATATATATATATATATATATATATATATATATATATATATATATATATATATGTGTGTGTATATATATATATATGTGTGTATATCGAAACAATAACTACATGCTCATAAAGTGCTCAACAATTAAGGAGCATTAATAATTATAGATTAAATGAAAAACTACAATGGCATTGCCCTACAACGTTGTTTCATGCTCGAAAGCAGTCATCAGGGGCTCTTTTTTACCACAGTGTGACACAGTACATTAGTACATGAGTTCAGTACATAAAAACATAAAAACATAAAAGCTATATCCAACTATTTCACCAATGCCTAAGACAAAGTATCATGAAAGGAGAAGATTTGAAGCCAAATTATACTCATAGAAAAAATGTGTGCGAAAGAATACAGAATAAAGAATAAAACCTATGCATGACACAAGACAAAAACAAAACAGTCCATAATGTACGCATTATATAATATAATATAATGCGTATAATATAATGCTATGGAATCAGACAATGGATTCTGTCTAAATCTATCTGCACATTTTCAACAAGCTTAGATCTCTATTTGACACAATATCCATAACTACAAATCCAGCGAAGAACTACTACACTCACGGAGGGAACTAGTACACTCACAGAAAAACTAAGACACTCACTTAAAAACTAGTACAGACCCAGCAGAAAAACTAATTCCCTGAGTACAGTTTGCAACACACTGTATCATGACATATTGAACCAGACTATAACAGAGATATAAACCGATCATGATCTTACATACGTCTGACGTTCCAATTATACCTCCAGACTTTGATGAAAACTGTTGCTGTGCTATAGTACTTTTGTACTGTTAGTCAAAACTATACACAGAGACACTATAGTTCAAATAATATGTATACATAAGCAGTTGCTTAAGGCCCAAACCCCTCATATGATACAACACGCCGTAACCGGGTTACCGTGATACCCCGGCCGTGAAAATAATAAAAAATTCATTTTTGAGCTAATTAATTTTTTTTCAACATCAATACCCCCGGCATACAGTGATGACTGGTAGGCTGCTGTGGTATCAAATTTTGTTAATATTCATAAGCAAAATGTTTAAGTTTTGTTGAAAGCTGCATGGGCTCCAGTATATAGTGTGTTTCTTTGAAAACGAATAAATGATGGTGTCAACTACGCAGATATTTTTGCCGATCCCGGGAATAAACAACCAATTTTTTAAACGTTTTCACTCAGATATGTTGTAAATAATCATCTATTATGCATGAAAACGGTTTCAGTAGTAATTTTTTTTTACATAGGTGTAAAGAATAATTACGCAGTTTTATAAGCTCCACAACCTTAAACATTGAACTATTCCCGTTTTGATAAACATACATTCAGACAGACCACGGGATTTCAAGTGGCAACATTCAATGGGACAATGACAGCTAGTATCCTCATTAAACTGTTAAATGTACCTTGACATTTCTATGTAAACTTTGAGAAATAGAAGCATCACTGTTTTTTTATTTGTGTAATTACTTCTCCTTAGCCGATATGAAAGTGTTACGTTATCCATAATTGAGTACAGTAGGTGCAACCACCGTTTATCAACGTACGTGTGACGTAGTTATCTGAACGTGATGTACGTCATTCGTTCGGGGTCACCCGTACTAACGGGGTCATCCGGTGGTGAAAATCCGTGCTTCGTCTGAAAATCGTGCTGAAAATCGTGCTGAATTCTGAGTTGAGTTCATAGCCTACAAATGCGTATAGTCTTAACCAACCCAATCGGGGCTTGGGTATTACTTAATGATCACAATTAAAAAGGCATTGTTGCACCAGGATGTTGGATTTTGACTGCTAATGGCCTCCTTCAGAACAGGTATAACTTGCAAGCTCCATTCACAACTTTCCATTGTTATAACGCAAAAAAGCAGTAGACTATAGTCTATCTAGATCTACTGGCCATTCACATATATTTCGGTATACAAGAAAAGTCAAGTTAAGTCATTTCTGAATCCTAACACATTAATCATGCAATACATTAGTATAGTTATCTATAATCTATATTTTTTCAACCTATATGTAGACATACAACACGAATCTTTGACCATTAGATCTATGATACTTTTTGCTATTTACATTTTTCATTCTCTGTCTGTGAGTTTTCAATGTAATGTTTGTTGCAGAAATTTCTAGCATCAATTTATATTGAGGTTCAGAACCCTCGTTAAAAGGCATGTCCCGTGTGTGGGGAGAGCCACCCCTCTGTATGAAAAAAGAACTCACCATTACGTAGTTTGAAAACTATGGCTAGTGTGATCCCCCACCCCAGCCTCTGTTGGTTACCTAGATCTAACCTTCCTCTGGGGTCCATGTACCAACACCACATGGTCTCTCTGCTATGATCATCAGCAAGTTGATGGATGCAAACACACAAACAACATTTTCCATTATCT
>CM032667.1:4311422-4391226 GCA_019095985.1 Streblospio benedicti | reverse complement strand
GATTGATTGACTAAATAAATAAAGGTTTATTTACGTCTCACACAATAGTTTGCACTACACTTATAAAACTTTAAAAAATATTCACGGTCCACGAGCTTCGTCGGTCCATTTTAATTGTGAGCTCCCTCGGTCCATTAAGGCAAGCTTCCTCGGTCCATTAAGGCAAGCTTCCTCGGTCCATTAAGGCAAGCTTCCTCGGTCCATCATATACGCGCTATTACGTGTAACGTTCTGTATGGATTTCTGTGAACTTAGCTTAGGCCTATATATTTGTGTCATACATGAATGGAGCACTGCCAATGTTTGATTGATATATTAATGAATAATCATGAAATATATAGTGTACGATTAGAGTTGTTCTTAGTTTATAGATTAGTTTATAGATTAAAAAAAACTACACTATATAATGTCACGTAAATTATTTTTAATTCAATCAAATTCCGGTATACTCTGTCGGCTTTTATCTGTGTCTTTATACATGACTGGAGCACTTGCAAGTTTGAATATTTGATTAAAGGATAATTATAGATAATCATAATGCATAGAATATTAATACAAAAGAGGGACTTAATTAAAGTTGATATGCCAGTATGCTAGCCTAGTCTAGAATTCTCCGTCTATCTTGGGTGTGTAGCTTTAGTTGCACCTAAAGAAAATTCCGTCAACAGCTTAAGATGTACTACTGTGACCAGTACATAATTTATTGTTTATTTATGTTTAAGTATTGTCATATCAGTCCATGTTTTGGCTTGAAGAAAAATTTCTTGCATACAGTAGAGAATCAATCTTTAGTATGTTGTAACATTATTAATTAAATAAAATTACTGAAACGTATAATTTGGTTGTAGGTGGTTCTTTCATTATTGTAGCTATTGTACTTAACACCATATTAAATTAGGGTTCAAAATAACAATTAGAAAAATGTAATCAAAAGTTTTTATTCTGTAATATTTTATTATCTAATTAATCTTTATACATATATTACATTGTTATACATATTTCACAACCTCATCAGCAGAAATACAAATTTAGTTTTTTTTACAAATAAGTAGCAAGCAATGTGAAATAGCACATAATATATATATAGGTTATATGCAGCTATGAACAATATCTATAGTTTACAAATGATTTCTATGAATGTTTGATTGCGGTTACTTTTGAAATATTACACACATTATATACATTTATTATATTATTGATTCATCTATGAATCCACCATCACACGCATCAGATGGAAAAAGGTTGCCAAAGTGCGCTTTTTACAAGTAAACAGGATGCTGCACATAAACTATTTGTTGCAATCCCTTGGTGCAAAGAACGTGACATTACCTGCAGTACATGTGAGTAGAGTGACAAAGCATGTGAAGAAAATTAGCCAAATCAAACAAAGCACCTGACGTTTATGGGGTAGTGGCAGAGCAAATAAAGAAGGCTTTTTGAGCCAGTACGGTGTACAAATCACTGAAATTCCTTGTCAACCATTTGCTTGTCACAGGAAACGTTACTACCATTCAAATTAAAATATATACCCTTGTTTGTTGTATTATATACACAGTTTAAACTATCCTTTTGTGCTTGTTTTATTAGCTTACATTGAAAGCCTTTCGGACCTACTTTACATATGGTGGAAAGTTTTACCAGCACATCCATGGAGGGGCTATGGGGTCGCCAGTTTCAATGATAGTGTGTGATGCTATGATGGAGGACATAGAACAAAAGGCAATTGAAACAGCGCCTCACCCTACCCACTGGTGGTATCGATATGTGGATGACGCTCGCACGAAGCAAGACTACCTCCAATTCTAATCCAACCATCCCTTGGAGCACAAACTCAGTTTAGTACGCACTCTTCATCAAAGAGGCAAGATTAGGATTACTGAAGAGATGGATCAAGAAGCGGAAATAAAACATGTCAATCAGGCATTGTCAAAATGTGGATATCCATCCTGGACCGGGAAGGTCTGAAAATCTTTCAATGTAAGCTAATAAAACAAGCACAAAAGGATAGTTTAAACTGTGTATATAATGTAAAAGAACTTGTACAGATGAGTGATCAATGTTGTTTGTTGCAGTAGAAACAGTCAATAAAAAATTATATTGCCAAACTGTGTCTTTTCTCTATCCAATAAAATTACATCCCAGCTAATGAACTCCTAAATCAAACATCTGTAATGTCGACAAAACCAAAGTCATTGTAATTTTCTCACGGGTAAACCTCACATGTGTAGATCCTCGGAGAGTTAATCAGCAGTTACCACAGGGCCATTCATGTGTGATACTGTCCTCAGCAGTTTGAGCGCACTCTTAGTGTTTTTATCTCCTGCTGCATACCTTTCCCACGCTGAGAAAACGTTATTTTCTTTTTTCATTTGTACTTTTCTTTGTTGACGCAAAATCACTTCTTCGGAAACTAATTTAATTTCCATCTTTAGCAAGACTGACTTATTTCTCATCTGTGAGATCAGTTCATGAAAAGATAGTCTCCGGTTGTGGGCCTCGTAATTAATCTGCAAATTAGATAAATTAATTTATCAGTCTTTTGATAAAAGACGTTTCTTAATAACAAAGCAATATTTATGGAAAAAGAAATAGACAGACCATACAGACCAATAATATATGGTAATATATTACAAAAAAGTGTCAGTAGGTCGCTTCTATTTTACTGTCTTTTTTACCTCTGTAGTGTAACCAAAATATTACTAACATTTATATTTTTTTTGTTATCAATTTATGGGAAAAGGCTGTTCATCTCTACAGAGATATTTTCAATCTTTCTGCACAACAATAATACTTACTGATTAATTCCCAGGTATTTTTGTTGTGTTGTTATATTGAAAAGGTCTAAGTAGAGATGAAAAGTGTTTTCCCATAAATTGATATAAACTTATCAAATTGGACATAAATTATTATCCATTAACTGACAAAAACATTACCTTTCGATGCCATCCTTCAATGTCATTGTTTGTTCTTATGTAACGACCGAATACAGTCCAGTCAGACGGCTTCCACAGTGATGACTGTATCCAGGTTTGTTGCATATACGCCACCAATAACATGAGAGGGTCAGAATTTTGCCCATTTTCCTTTTTGCACCTGAGGCTATTTCGAACAAAAAATAACCTTAAAACTCATCTATTAATGATCACTTTAATTCGAAATTTGACCGAGGAACAACCCCATTGAAAACATTGGAGGCAGTTGCCTCCTATGGCTCATATGTAGCTACTAGCTATGGCCCTGCTGTAGCATTATCATGTGTGACATTATGTCTCTCTCCAAAAGGAAAAGACGTCAAAAAGATATGTTTTCGTTTTGCAGAATCACAATGTAATCTGAAAAGGTGTGGGTCATTGTGTTAAGATTTGATAAAATTTCTAAAATTGTTTATGTTTGTCTCTAATTGTGTATGGTAGATATTCACAATACCATTTCTTTCTAAAACAACAGCAATGATGATTGCTTCTATTACAAAATAGATAATCTAAAAAGTGGGTTATGCTTTCTAATTGCAAACTGCAACTTTTAAATGGGATCTTTTGGCTAGTATATAATGAGCTTGACAAGCTTAACGTGATAGGCTGCAATGAATGAAGATGTAGACATTAATACATAATGATGTAACCATTTTCAAAACTATCATGATTATGTAAGGCATTCACTTGAGCCATATATGATATAATCACTAACCCATATGGGATTTGCGGTTCTTGCAGCTATAAAAACGTTGTACGTTACACGTAATAGCGCGTATATGGTGGACCGAGGAAGCTCACTAGGTGGACCGTACCTTCCAGAAAATGGCTTTTTGGCGGTTCATTCAACTTCACGGCAGTTCAAAAGCCGGAATACTATTCTTCAAAATGGCCGCCATGTGGCAGCGCTCCAGCAAGACGGACTGTTCACTGACGTCACCATCAAGGGAAGAATGACAAGTCCATCTCTTGTCACAGGGTTGTTCTGTCTGCTGCCTGTGAATATTTCTGCAACTGTGTTAACCAATGACAAAAGAAGGCAAATTCGTATTGAAGAAATAGTTCAGATGTGGATGACCGATACTGAAATATCTTTATGGGGAAAATGTCACATTTCCTATTGAGTCACCCAGTGATTTGTTGGATGCTGTTGAGATTCTTCAACTTGGCGATTTGAAAATTCAATTAATTGAGTACATGTCAGTTAATACCACTGCTGAAAGCGCTTTGCAATTGTGGAAAAATGTCAACTAAATATGGAATGGGTGATTTGAAATCTAAATGTGTGAAGCAAATGTGCTGTGACATTGCATTAATTGGTGCATCTGATGGTTTCAAAGAACTGAGCATAACAGAATTACTGACCATTATTACAGATGAAGACATTGAGCTGAGGTTACAGATGAGCTACTCATGTCCTGTATTGAGTGGGTGGACTATGAGCCGCCTTCGCACGCAAAGGAAATGTGGCTGAGATCTTCAAAAAGTATTGATTTGAGCAAGTGCGGTGTGAAAAACATTGAAAATCATCAACAAAAAATATCAAGATATCATTGACGAGAAAAATGTATATAAGATCATGCTAAATGAATTATTTCTTGAACATCCTGAGGGAGGAGGATAGTGTCACCGGAGAAAAAGAAATGCGCATGGTCGTTATTGGAGGAATGGAAAATAACTATAGAGGCAATTTGAATAACAAATGTTTTGTAAAAACAACAGATAGTTTTCAATGGGAGCAATTTGCTGAGATGCCCCAACAGGCCCAAAATAATCATTCTCCCATTGTATGCACAGATGATGGTTTTCATTGTGTTATGTATGGCGGATGCTAGAACTAAATCCTGGCTTGACCTGCCGGAGAGTCCTAAAAGCTTTGGAAGAAGCGTCCCGCCGTGCTGTGTGACAACAGCCTGTACCTGCTGGGTGGGAAGAGTTCACTAGCCTCAGTCTACAGGCTGGACCTCGCCTCGCTCACCTGGCACCAGGAGGTCAACTTGCTATATGGACAGTATTGTCCCATTGCTGCCGCCCACAGAACTAATATCTATGTGGTACACAATTATGCATATGATGGTGGTAGTCAGCCGTATAGACTGCAAGTGTTCAATACACAAACAAAGGGGCCATGGCAGTACAAGTCCAGTTTACCCCAAAACGCTCCAGCGCCTCAGGGATCCAGCCTAGTGGCAGCTGAAGACGCGCTGTACCTGGTTGGTGGAGGTACTAAGCTGGCCGCCCGCTACACCGTAGCTACGGACATGTGGGCCGTGTTCAAGTCTCCAAGCATTGGACACTTCTTTTGTTCTGCTTCACTTTTTGACAAGAAGATTTTTGTTGTTGGGCATTATGACAGTAGTCATTCTAATGCCTCTGTGTATGATATTGAGAGAGATGGGTGGTCAGCTGTAGATGTAAATCTCCCGTTTAAGCAGATCAGTTATTGCAAAGGTGCACATGTTGCATGGCTCTGAAGAGTTCAGTATGTTCTACATTGAAAACATATGTTTGAATCTGTGCTAATGAAGCTCTTGCTAAATATCATATACGAGTAATAGCTAGGATTGCCCGTGGAGACGAAAGAGTAAGATATATACAGGACAATTAAATGAACACCTAATGTTTACGACTTGAGGAATTGTTTACAATTTAACATATTTTAAATTATAGTGTAAATAGAAATATTAGCGACTATAATGTTGCTTGTATTATATGAAGGGAAAGAATATTTGTTTTCAAATTTTTTGTAAGATATATATATTTGTTATACATTGTGCAATAATAAATAATTTTTTGAACGTGTTCATTATGTTGGTATAGATTATCTAGGTTCATATTTCACTCATCACAACATCATTTGCTTACGTTCATTGACAGTTTCGCCAACTACTGTTGCCATCTTCAAATAAAATGACTTCCCGCCCATGTCAGGAAGTCAAATCTGCCAATCCGAGGATTGAATCGTACACTCGTGAGAGTGGGTGATCCCCTTCGTCTCCGTTCATGACAGCCTTTAAGTTTGGGTGTGCACAGATTCCTTGATAGTTCTAGTCTTCCATTCTTCGACCAATAGTGGACTACATAGAATCACTCGGTTACAACTGTTCCAGAGCCCTCGCAGATCTGTTAGGATCAATGATAGGTCTTACTGAACACCACGTTAGGCACTCTAAAGATTTGGCAGAAAAAATGAGTGAGATCATGATAGAAGATGAAATCTTCGCATCACATGTCGCGGTCCCCTTATTTACGTCCTATTCATTGACAAATTCTTATTAAATGTCTTTGTTGCTGTTACTGTTTCAAACATTTTCTAAGCACAATTCTACATTTATTTTGATAATTTATTTTATTAATTTGGATAATATTTTCGATTCTCAAGAATCCTTTTCAATCAAATACTAACCAAATGTCAATATAATAATCTACAGGTAATATAGTACATTCAACAATACATTATTATTAGGGATTAATGGTCAAAGGGTCAAGTCTGTAGTTCATTTGTATATTTGATTTCATGTTTATTATTTTCATACCTTCTGCTACTTGTTCCTCTACGTTTTTTTAAAAGCTCTGAAAAACATTGACCGGAAATTCTCCTGGTTGGTTAGGATGGTGTTCAATCAAATGTTTGGAAAATGTATTGTGACTATTTTGCAATGGTTGCTGTATCGACTTTAAGTGCTGTGTGCTTATGAACTATATTTGATGCAAGTGTAGCTTTATCAAGAGCTTGCCAGAACTTTTAATCATTTTTATAGTTGCATATCCATCACAGACTGTGCCATTTATCAATGCGTTTAGTACACAACAAACTGGTGTGACAACCTCACCTAGGCTGTGGTTGGGTGTTGCATATCCAGCAGGCTGTTTGGAATGGTGAAGGGTTTATACATGTATTGTATGCTTACTATCACCTCCTTAATAACTGTGCAGGGTGTACTAACCATGTAGGGTGGGAAAGTATCCAGGGTGTAACAGTGAAGGGCGGAAAATGATTTCAAATTTAATAACAGTGCAGGGCAGCAAATGAGGTTGTATAGTACAGTTGAAGAGGGAATCATAGTTTTAAAAAGTCCTATTCTGCAAATACATGTAGATAAGTAGATGATTAAGAAAGCAGCAGCAGCAGCAGCAGCAGCAGCAGCAGCAGCAGCAGCAGCAGCAGCAGCAGCAGCAGCAGCAGCAGCAGCAGCAACAAAAATGACACACGAAACTCCATGAGACACACCCCCCCCCCAAATTGAGTGGTGTGTTGAAGTGGCAATACACATGGCGATATAGATTGAGACTGGAGCTTAAGACTGTGAAGAAATCCTTCCCATGGTAACAGACGGCCTTTTCTTGTTGAAAGACGGCAAGGTTGATTATTGATCTACAGTAGTATATAGCAAAGAAAACAGAATATGCTCACTGTGACTGCTGGTGTGTCCATGATAATACAGAAATAAGGGTTCCTACAAAAACTGAATGCCACGGCAACAGATGGCTCTTTTCCATTCAATTTCTGATGGCCATGAAACCGTATATACATGTATGACCAAAGGTTAATAATTTTTACAAATTCTAGCAATGTTCTAACCTAAGCTTATAAGGCTACATTGCATAGCAACGCATATAGAACTCGACCCGAAGACCTCGGGGGAGGGGGGGTGGTGTCTCGGTCAGAAAATGGGTACGGACGTGCCTCGGACAGGTTGAAAACGGCACCGACCAATATACCTATTTTTGAGAAAAAGTGACCCACAATATACCAATATCTGAGAAAAGGTGACCCACCAATATACCAATATCCGAGAAAATGTGACACACCGATATATTAAACTCAGATTCTAGTATATGTAGATATCAAGAATGAATATAATGAATATCAATATTTATTATCCTGATAAATATACTAAAATGTGAAAAAGACACCCTGAAATATACCAAAAATGTGAAAAAGACATCCAGAATATACCAAAAATGTGAAAAAGACACCCAGGATATACCAAAAATGTGAAAAAGACACCCAGCAATATACCAAAAATGTGAAAAAAAGGACACCCAGTTTCGAGGCACATCCGCACTAATCGCGATAGTGCGAGACCCCCCCCCCGAAGCCGAAGACTTACTGTCATGCTGTCTGGTATGATTTTCACATATAATGGGCATGAAGTTCTTAAAGTTCTAACCACCCACTGTGTCATATATTATAGATATGATGTTAGCGTATATGAAAAAGCATCACAAGATTAAACAAAGAGAGCACATAGATATCTACGTAACAGAACGTTAAAATACAAGTTATAATATGTTTGTTCACCCTAAAGTGGCGGGGTATAAAATATTCGACAATCAGAAGTAAAATCTGTATTTTACCCAAAAAAGATCTCTACAAGCTTCAAAGAGTACAAAATGCAGCAGCTCGTATAGTGTCAGGATCAAAATCATATGATCATATCACCCCTATTTTGAAAAATCTTCACTGGTTACCAATAGCTCAACGCATAAATTATAAAATTGCATTATTAACATTTAAAGCTTTGCATGGTATGGCACCATCATATATTAAATCACTTTTGGTCATAAAAAATAAATGTAAAAATCTAAGATCTAATTCAAATGGAATTCTTTTAGCAAAACCAATTACCAAGCTTGTGTCATATGGTGATAGATCATTCAGTGCAGCGGCTCCGAAAATCTGGAACAATCTACCAGTACATTGTAGGAATGCAAGAACTCTAGATGGTTTCAAGTCTCATCTAAAGACACATGTTTAAACAAGCGTTTCACTAATTTTCTTTCCATTTTTGTCAGTTTTGTATATGTTGAATTGTAGTACATGCATATGTATTATATGTTTATAATGTCCATATTAATTTTGATTGTAAGCGCTTTTGAGCGTAGGAAAAGGCGCTATAGAAATGTTACATTATTATTAAAAAAAGAGAAAAATGTTTACGTTGTGTAATTTACATTACTTTTGCGGATTGTACACCAGGACAGTTACATAAACGTGATTGCGTTATGTGTTAGACTGTACATCAGTCAGTTGACTTTATATAGAATAAGTTTGAACCAACTACATTTGCTATTTATCCTGGGGTATTTATCATATCAGGAGAAAATTTCTGAGCAAGTAATAATCTTCATAATGATGATCTGATGTTCAGGATGTTAAAATGGGATTTGTAGCAGCTAGTGAGTATGGCACATGAACGTGAGCTAAGCTTTAAGGTATCCAAATAATACTATTAAACAGCATGTTACAGTATTTTACAGTAAGTTAATACATGATATTAATTAATCAGAAACAAATATTTTATTGTTTTTATTGACATAAGTTGCAGTAAAATCTAGCTTGAAAGTAAGCATTAATGCTCTGCAAAGTAATCAACTATGAGATGATTATCAGTTACACATTAAATCAATGCAATTGCTTATGCCACATCTAAAAAATAACTACTGTCCGTAGAGCTAGTAAAGTGAATCAATAAGAAAAGTTGTTTTCTATAAAAAAATGCTTATGCTATATACATCAAACCAGCAGGAGATACAGAGTATGGGTGGATGGTGATTTAACATCCAGTTGACAGTGAGGCTTTATTAGCAGGATGAGAATTACCTCTCAAGCATAAAATTATTAACAAAAATAACTCAAAGGGCAAATTGACACTTGCCCTGTATCCCAAATCTACTACTGTTAAGCACTTAAATAAAAAAAAAAAACTTTTTTCATAAACAAAATTTGGTAAAGAAAAGAACATATTTAATAACAATTTTCGTGAGTGCATTGAACCACAATGGCAGTTTAGAATTCTAAAATAAAAAATACATCACTATAATCAGGAATAAGATATCTCCTGCTATAATGTATGCTCACTCACAAATAGGTCTGTACATAAATGATGACAAATTTCTTTACATAGTACATACGCATACAAATAGAAACATTAACATTTTATGAGAATGAGATGATTATCATTGAACTTAAATAAAGGGAAATGTACAGGTCAACAACTGGGCTGAAATGATGATAATTAAAAAGAACCAGCAATGTCATCATACATTTTCATTGAAATACAAAATTTCTTTACATAGTGTATACGCATACAAATGAAAACATTAACATTTTGAGATATAGATTTTGAATCATGATTCAGAATGAGATGATTATCATTGAACTTAAATAAATGGAAATGCACAGGTCAACAACTTGGCTGAAATGATAATAATTAAAAAGAACCAGCAATGTCATCATACATTTTCATTGAAATACTGTAAAACTAGAATATTTCGTGGCTATTAAATTTTGCGATTTTCACCTGTAAATTATTTTGTGACTTTCCTTTTGCGATTTTGGTCCATCCTGGACCTACTTTACATAGGCTATAGTTTGCTGACGATTTAAGTTTGCGTTTTTGCTTCTACCCACGAAATTCGCAAATTAAAGGGTGCACAAACATTTCTAGTTTAACAGTAGATGAAAAGTGCAATGGCCAAATCAACAGTAATTAAAGTTTCATTTTAATTAGTAGGTTCCATCCTTTGGATCAAACATATATGTTCATTCAATCAGAGTAGTTTACCTATGCAATTATTTGCCACATTGAGTGTGCAAAGCAAGTGTTCAGACATATTCAAATGAAGTTCATAAAAACATCAAATATTGTCCATTATTATGAATCGAAACAATGAAGTCCTTTAATATAACAAAAGTATTAGGCCTCAAGTCTCTTCAGTAATCAATTGCAAAAATGGATGCTTTTAATCGAGACTGTTACCACCAGACGACTTTTGCGTATCATCTACATTGAAAGGAGCGTTGATGGGAGCAGGAAGTATGGGCACTGGATCATGGGTAGAAGATTGAGATGCCGTTGACGGACTGTCTGGACCAGAGTTGGCGATAGTGTGAAATGATTTTGGGCCCAGTCCAAGTTTACGTTTCTTTCTACTCAATGCATGAGGACTGTGACCTGGAGGAATCGGCTTGTCTGATGGAACTGAGATCAGACTTGCTCCTACGTAGTTTCCATCTTCTCCTACGACTGGTTTAACATCAACATCATCTGGAACAATTTCTATTGGTGCTATATTAATAATTGATTGTGGTTGAGGTAAAATGGGGATGGGCTCAATACGTTTAGTTGTGTTAACTGACCATCTCTGTAAACCACCACTTGTTTTGGTTACAGTGTTCCCATTTCCACTGGCACCATTTCGCTGTTGTGGACTTGTTAGTTTATTGTTCATGGTGTTAACATTTGGTGATTTCTGTATTTTAATGTAGTTTCTCACACCAACTTTTTTTGCAGAGATCATGCTGACAATAACCTGTGTTTTTTTTTCTTCTGAATTGTTTTCAGAATTTTTATTGATATAAGTGATTTGATGGGTCTTGGTCAAATCTGACCACGGAAAGTACTTTGGTCTCATCACCATTTGACCTGTCCTGTCATCGAATTCTTCAATCAATTCATTTGATTTGATCACTAAGCAATGTGGGTCTCGGCAAATTTTAGCATGCGTAAACAATTCAGAATATGAAGAGAATGATTTCTGTGGGCAACTACATGGGTAATGTATTCCCTTTCCATGTTCAGTCTTCAAATGCATAAGAAACTTTTGATAAATCGGATTTAGAAATGCACATAAATGACACCGAAATGGTTTCGTGCAACGGATATATGAAAAGTGTCCTTCCAAACCATCCTTATCTTTGAAATTACTGTCACATGTTTTGCATTTGTAGATAACAGGCTCATTTTTTGCATCTTCTTCACTCAGTGGCAAATGTGCCACATCACTTGGTGATACATCACAATCTTCTTCACCAATCAACATTAAATCGGGTTGAACTTCAGAACCGTTGTTGTCATCACCATCATTTACTTCAACTTTTACTTGAACATCAGAAGTTGACGCCGGAGGATTAATTGTAGTTTTCTTAGGAACATATGGCACATACTTTATGGGCTTTGGAAGAACATTAGTTTCAAACGATATCTTAGGAAGTAAGCTTCCCACATTTTGAAGACTTTCAAAAGATTCTATTTTTATTCCACTGTTTTCATTGTCAATGTTAGAATGAAGTTTCGATGGTGGCGGTTTATGAGTGCTCTTGAAAAGCTTGACCTTCCCTCTATTATTTGGTGCTGTGTAATCATCATCCGATTCTTCCCCAGGATCATATTCTTCATCTTGTGAATCATGAGGTGATTCCTCAGATGGTGGATCCATCCATATGGGATCTTTCAACAAATTTGTAGTTTCTTCCTGTGTTTCTTCATTTGATAGTGTTGACAGCAAAGACATGGCATTTTGCTTAGCCTTCCGTCTTGGCATTCTTCGAGTGCCAGTTTCATCATCCATCTTATTTGATATCTATTTTTCCTTGAATTTCAATAATCAGTAAGTCTAACAGTACTAAAAAGTACTTTAGTTTATATATATGTACATGTATCAAGAGAAAGCGGGGTATAAGTTTAGGCTTTAGCTAGATCTACCTAGATAAGTGTAATACACAAAATTTCCACCGTCACCGTGATAAGGACAATAGCTCTAAGTACAAAGTCAGAATAATGTTATGTGGAATATTAGACGAATATCCGGTCACTAATCATTATAATGCACTCCAAGAAGTAGTCATAGTCTATCTACCTGAACTATCACAATTCACATCATACCATTCATAGTCAAAGTCTGACAAAGATGTTTTTAGATTGGCTTGTGACAATATAATCGATGCAGTAAATTATCTTTCAACATGGCCACCGTCTAATAATATGCAATTGTGTCTTCAATATTAAAACTATTCAACATCAGTAGCTTGAAGCATATAGACAACTAATTAATCCACATATTCACATTCAATACACTAACAGCGATAATGAGTGCAAATCATGCAAGCCGTAAAGATCATTATAAATGAGCTACTTGATAAGATCGCTCTTTATTTTTAATTTTATATTTTCAAAACTTATTTAAATTTATTATATACGCACGTTTATACTTAATAAAAAATATCAATACGGCCTAAAACTAAAGATTACTTTTTAAAATTATGTTTGAATCAAATGTAGTATTTTTATTAAATTAAACAATTAATAACAATGCAAACATACTAAAATCCAAGTAATAACGTAAACCATACAGCTCGTATTTATTAGTTTTAAGTAGCATACTTTGATCGTTATTCAGAGAAAGTTTGTGTTATAAAATGTTCACTTATCACGTCAATGAAAACGTAATCAATTTTCAATGTAGATGAAGAAAAAAGTCAAATAAATTGTAATGATGTTACTTAAAATTAATTTAACGTACACGATTATATAGATAACAACGTGTGTGTTCTTATTACACAAAAATTGTCAAGTTTGGATGAAAGAATGAGGTAAAATAAGTACCATTCTGGCTCATATCATGCAGACGTTTTTTTTGTTCCTAAATTCTAGACTTTTGAAACAAAGAAATGATATTTAACGTCATATGATTGCCAATTATCAATAGCTAGTTCAAAACCGTTTAAGTTTGTTCTAAATTTTATATATTATATAAACTCAGATTATTGTTTTTTTTTCAGATTGAAATGTGACAATTTTTTTTTAACAAAATCATGAAAATGGCCAGAACATTAATTAGGACCAAATCAAACTGATCATTGGATAGTTGCATATTGCAAGCTGATGCTTCTAGAATTCATGAATTATATTTAGAAGTGAAAATAAGACTTAAATGCTCAAATCACTATGGGAAATATTTTGAAGAAAAAGGCTGAGCGTTTGACAGAAGCACCTCCGTCTGCCAGATATGTCGTCCCGAACCATCTTGTTTCTGAAGATATAGAGCCTCATGAACACCCAAATCATGGATACTGTAATAATAAGATCAAAACTACAAAATATACCACATGGTCTTTTCTACCAAAAAATCTCTTTGAACAATTCCATAGATATGCAAATATTTATTTTGTATTCATCATTTTGCTGAACTGGGTTCCCATGGTAAATGCAATAGGAAAAGAAATAGCTTGGATACCACTTGTGTTTGTACTGGGTGTGACTGCAATTAAGGATGCTTTTGAGGACTTCCGTAGATACAAGTCAGATAAAATCATTAACCATCTGCCATGTAGAGTTTATTCCAAGTGAGTTATTTTAGAACATATTTATGACATTAACATTTTACATTATACATCTGTCTTATTTACAGTATAGTGACACACCCAAAATAAGCTATAAAGTGTGTGAAAAAAAATATCGCCTGATTTTATCTCGTAATGCAGCTGGAAGTGGGACAGTTAAGATAAAGATAGAGATATTTAAGTATTGTTTTTTTTTTATATTTGTGAACTAATACTAATGGCACTGGTGACTAATGGGTAGCTTAAACATTTCAATTACACCTGCCCTTTGGACAAACTAAGTTAAAGTTTTAGCTGTGCCCTTATGATTTATTTTACCTTTGCGTTACATGCAATTCTTGATCTCCAGAAGAAAAAATGTGTTGAAAATCTAATATTATTTTGATCAAATTTACCTGCAATTGGGCAGGCTTCATTTATATTTTAACTGTCAATGTATCTAAGTTTAGAATATGTTCATTTGTTTTCTTTTAATGGAAATGCACAAGATCATATTTCTCTGTGATAAACTACTTTTGCACATTTTTTCTGTTAGGTCTGAGCGGCGCTATGTGAAGAAAGAGTGGTGCGACTTGCGTGTTGGTGACATTATTCACCTGTCTTGCAATGAAATCATTCCTGCTGATGTTGTTTTGCTCAGGTAATTATTCATGTTGAGTTCAATTGTTCATATGTTTTGACTTTTAGTTTCTGTTCTGACTCCTTTTAACAAGGGTTATTATGTAGCTTCACTAGGTGACAAGCATCATATGTTAGAATTGTATATTACAGTGTTTACTACAACAATGTATCGAAAATTGTTGAAAATATCCTTTAAAATGATTTTACTATTTGAAATTACTATTTGAATTAGTTGCTATTTGAATTTATGCACAATAATCCATGCCATCTGAATATTTTTTGGCATTTAAGTTAATATATTTTGGAATTTTTATTCTAATGGTTTTCTGGAGAATGTTTTGTTCTTATCAGGGAAGTAGTATTGGAGGTAATTTGTCCTTGCGTTTGTATGCAAAAGTGGCAATGTTTTCACCTTGTTGGTGTGTTGTCGTGTGATGTATGACGTGTGGGTTTACTTGAGAATTTTAATATTTCATATATATATCAGATCAAGTGATGAGAGTGGCATATGTCACGTGGACACAGCAAACATCGATGGAGAGAACAACCTAAAACAAAGACAAATCATAAGGGGGCTCAAACAACAGGTTAGTCCTTAAAACAACAACAAAGTATTAACTTTCTTTATGACTATGTTTCTTTTTCTACAATATTGAAGAGTCAGTTTATTGAGAGAATGTAGTAACTGATGACTATTGCTTTCTAGTTTCATTTACAAAAAAACAAGCTTTGATTTGTATTTGACAACCACATTTTAAAATTGAATGTTTATAATTGCTACAGAGTGGCACTATATACTGTATATGTATTGTATTCATGCTTATTATGTTGTGCAAGCTGATAGTGTGCACACGTGAAATTATTTGGTGCATGATTTATATGTAATCACTAATGGCCATCTATTTTTGATGTAATTTAACAATTTTGTGAATGATAATGACTTGTCTGATGTAAATGAATAGATAATTAAAATTGAAATGCTTTGATACACATTTGAAGCATGATAATTAATGAAGAGGGACATTTATGTTTAGTTATACATTGATGGATTTTCATTAACTTATGTGGAAACTTAGGTGTGCTGCTTTTGTATTTTTTGCATGCAGGATTAGCCAGCCTTTAAAATTAGCCCACAGTGGGGTGGGTTGGTGGGGCGAAAGCTGGTAAAAGTGGGAACAAGCAGATTTAGTAATTATTAGTAATTATTATTCAATATCTTAAATTAAGAACAATATTTTCAATGCTTTTTGATATATATATATTTGATACAGATAGGAAACAAAAAGTATGTCAAGATTGGCAATGTCCTGCCCTCACTTAGGTGATGATTTTTCAATGCTGTTTTTTATATCTTATTTTCATTTTCGACTATTACAGTACATAATTATCTCACTTCCTTAACACTAAATTGACATTTCCATTATGTTTATTCCTAACTATATAATGATGTGCAAAGTTGAAATGTAGTCAATAATGCGACTAAGCCTACTTGTACATTAACATGCAAGCGGCTTTCATCAACATAGCAATAATCACCTAACCAATAGTGTCATATTTATGTCCACAGTAAAAGATTTCTATTAACATCTATATTTCCATTTTTGGGCAATACATACTGTTCTACACTTTCCATTGTTTGATAACAATCCTTAAGTTATTTTACACATATCATACATGTACAGTAGAACCTCTCTATTAGGACCACCTTGGGGACCAGTGTTAGGTGGTCTCAATAGCGACCTGTGGTTTCTATTCAGAGGCTCATTTTAATAGCTTACAAAGGTTTAGGACCGTGAAAAGTGGTCTTATTATAGAGGCGGTCTCACTATAGAGGTGGTCTTAATTGGAGGTTCTACTGTACATATAAATATAAACATGTGCATGAGAAAGGTTCATGCATGTCTCCATAATCCTACGCAACATTTTTGGTTCAGAACTTCAGATAATATATCTTTTTACCTAATTATTTTAAGGTTAAGTGTAATCATGATAAATATTTCCATCTAGCAATCGATTCGTTTTCCAAAAAAAAGGATAGTCTTTTTCTTTAATAGCGTAGTAATCAGATTATCTAAATAATCCTATTAGTTGTTGTGTTTTGGGTTGTGGTTTATTTTTAGAGTCATACAAAAAAAAAAATAAAAAAATCTTCCTCTACTTTTAACAGTATTTGGCTCATATGCAATATTTTCTATCATGGGCACACTTATGTAATAACTCCTAATTGTCTGTCTTAATTTGTTGAATGATCTATTGATCTGATAAGTTAGAGGCAAATTTGTCAAGACTAATTAGTCAGTTGAGCTGGATGTGTGTGTAACCACGTCCAATCTGACACACTCATTTCCTTCTTGTACCACAATATTTGTGGTTTTACATATTGCTGTGACGTTTTTCTTTCTTCCCTTGTATTATTACTTTGACTTGTACATTTAGCCTTAGAAATGGTTTTGATTGAGCTTTGCTAAGTACTGTAAATTTCTGTATTGTAGAAATAAAAATATAATAGACTTACCTGGTATATTTTCCCCAAATTGATTATGTTACTGACAATAGAAATTACAAACCATTGCTAAATACAACAATGTAGTCATCCACATTCGAATGGCAATAAAATAGTTAATTATGATTGACATTGTGACAACTTTCACATGAACACATTCTATCTCCCATGGTTCTTATATTTTTCTAGATGTTATTTTTTATGTTATAACAACGAGTAACTTCTTTTTCCTTTTGTTTTTAACTTATGCTCCATTTTCTACAAAATTTGCACACCAGTGATTGGCGATCCAATACAAATCAAGCCTCATTTTGATAGAGGTTGTCACACGATAATGTTTTAGATATCTCAACATATTAATAGAACTTTACAGTTACATATAAATTTCATTGATTAAAAATCAACTGTAACGTGGACATTATTTTAAGAATAACTATTTTTTCATGTGTAATTTCATTCATACAGTATGTCGATCAGGTAAATCAATGAAATCAAGTTTAACCAGTTTGACCTCCACAGTTTAAAACTTTCTATTATTATTTTGACGTAAAACAATGTATATTTGAAGGGATTTTTTAATTGGTCATTGTGTCAATTTATAGAAATAATATTGAGAAAATAGTAATTTGATTTACAAATGGAGTTTTGAACCTCCAATGAGAATCGCTAGATACCTTGTAAACCCTGTAATGCTTATAATCATGCTTACCAGTACCAGTAATTGAAAACAACGGAAAAGTGTCACCTTTTCGCCATTTGCTAGACTTGATTTTAAGAAACTAATTTTTGAAATTTAGGAACAGTAGATAAAGACGCCATTGATTTTTGATGAATGCAATTAAACTTTACTTTTGTGATGCTGTGGATGTTGAATTGTGATGCTTAAGATTTGAGCGGTCTTTTTTCTTTCAAATGTTTAAATTATTATTTTGATGATTTTGATTTGTTGAAAGAATTTCATTTAAAACACGCAATATGTGGTGTTAGATCTGGCTCTCAACGACAAAGATTTGTTAGCGTGCACTTTCAGTCACTTATTGCCATGTTTTAGTTTGGGTGTACTAGATGATATTTTTGGTAACAAATTGTTTGTTCATTCAATCTTGATGAATAGAACAGTTGAGTGTAAATTCTTCATGATCACTGTATTTAAAACAACAGGGCTATTATGATGCACTTTTAGTCTGTAAATTGTTCATTTCAGAATATTTTCGATATATAAGAAACACACCTTTTAGTAATTTGTGTTCTGTACAATTTTTACTTTTCATATGTATATACATGTATATATGTATGCATATTTTACTAAGTATATCTGTTGATTGATGTGTTTTTCTTTTAAATGTCAGTTTGTGTCAATATTGTATTTGATAAATATTACTGTAAATTGTTGAGTAATAGCCCCAGGCAATTACATTGTATTTGGATACCCCCTAGGTGTACAAGAGGGGATAGTGATTATTGGAAATACTCATAAGTAAAAATACACAAAGTAAAGGATTTGGAAATTGTCAGGATTGTTCATTTTTGAGTAGAAGCATGAAACTTTATATCATCTCTTACGATAAATTGTGTCTGGCAGACAACTGTCTTGTCACAATCACCCAGGGTTCTAAATAAGACTTCCATTAAGTTGTTTATTCAGCAATTTTTTGTTCATGTAATTATATTTCATGCATTGGAAATGACAGATTTTCCATTATTCTATTAGATAATTGATAACTATTGCTAATATAATCTTAAGTTTAAGTTCATTAATTTTGTATTGTGACTGAATACTTTGTTCACTATGATGCTTGAAAACAAGAAGATTGAATTGGAAAAGCAATTTGATTATGCTCATATGGTACATGTGGTACTGACAGGGTACTTTTTTTTAAATATTTCATTGTATATACATGTATTACGTTTACTCTGTAGAAAACAAAGCAATAAATCAATTCCAAACAATTAATACATAAAATATATCAATACATCTACTTATTTTTCTCAGGGAGCAGAGTTCCACCCTACTATTTTCACCCACACAATCGAGTGTGAACTGCCAAGTATTGAGATTTACAAGTTTCATGGAGCCATGTAAGTTGTTTTACTTGATATTTCGTATTTTACAGGATAATCATGAGAAAGACTCCTGCTCACGTGACTGGAGTACTGTATAAAAACTGAATTAACTCAGATTCATAAACTTAAACACGTTGGTGAATTTCATAATTGTCATATCTATGAAAATGTTAGTTTTGTGTATATGCAAGCATAATCAATTTGCTAATTACATGTAGCATGATATATTTCGTATCATCATTTATTTTATAGTTACATTTGATATAAAGAGGTAATCAATTTTGCAAACTGCTTCGCTCATAAATTCAATAATTCATACACATGTATTATGAAATCAGCTCATAAGAGCTGGTATTGTGTGTCGATGAGTGCTTTAGAATTGTAATTTCCAAGGATCAAAGGATTTCAATGTTGTGGTATTGAGTCAATAACTGATACTCTGCAGCATATGACCTAGTTAGTGTTTTCAAAGTAATACACCTAATGTTAAAACCACTCATTGAGAAACCAAATGCTCATAAAAGAAAAAAAAGTCAGTATTATAGAGATTTGAATTTTACAATTTTATAAAACTTTGTTCACATTCAAACTTGAAAACTTGAACTCTCTGTTCTGCCTCAATAGAAAGGAGTAGACTAACATAAATGGCAGCTACTTCTAGTAAGTCTTCTAGCCATTGGTACTTATACTGAGGTAAATCGCACATTGACATGTATTTTAACTGGTTAATATGCACTAGAACTGGCTGATGACCAGAAGTCCATATCAGGCATGTTCTAGGACTTGCCATATACAAGCCGTTATCAGTCATTTTCCGCAGTTTGGGGAACTGAATATGTTGTGGACACTAGATATGATATCCATTCCTGGCAGGAACCTCAGGGCTGAAAACAAGTTTTGAGCAATATATTGAGCCCTTGATATTTAAGGTGGTTGTGGACAATGTCTCACAAGACATGCGCACAATCTATATCATAACTTTTAAAAATTAGTATGATATGGGGCCACGATTGGATTACAGAATTGGAGGAGTTCATGTAAACAATTTTTTTTTTCTTTTTTCCATTTCATGATACATTCACATTTATTTTATATTTAATAGGTGTCTAAACACAATTTGTGATAAACAAAATATCACATTTACTAAATTGTTATATTTTGATACGGCGAATGTAATAATCACAACTGATTCATCCTGTTCGACTCATCTTATGCAATATTGCAAATAGATGTTGTCTGCTTGTGTTAGGTATTCAAGTATCAATGTGTTTGGTTTCAGGCTGACCACACTGGGGGAGAAGATTGCCATCAGCAACAACAACCTGCTGCTGCGCGGCTGTATTGTTCGCGACACAGACTTTATCGAGGGCATCATTGTCTATGCAGGTAAGTGAAATGGACTTTTTTTTTTTTATTATTATCCATGTTTACGCACATATTGTCATACAAAATTGATCTTACTGGTGTAAAGATTTTCATGAAGTTAATGTTCACGTAGTGCTTTTTTCATATTCCAAAAAAAAAAAAAATTGGACACAAGCAACACAGTACAGCGAGAAATGAGTGACCTCCGCTGCTGCATAACTTGAAACAGAGTTTCTAAGTAAGTGTTATTTCACTGTCAGGTCATGAGACGAAAGCGCTGATGAACAACCGAGGTCCGCGTTACAAGCGCAGTAAGCTTGAGCGGCGGATCAACACAGACGTGCTGTACTGTGTCATCATCCTCTTCTTGATGTGCACCTGCTGTGCCTGTGGTGAGTAAACCGACTCAGTGCCACTGATTAAACGCTTCATATAGGCTGAGACATGCACTGATTTTGAGTTACTTCTGCCAAGGACAAACATACTCGATTGCTTTCACTTGAAGATGCAATTGCATTTGCGTAAGTGTTTATTAAATTTGAATAAATTCAATGAATTAGATGCGTAAATTTTACATGGGACAACAATTACATGTATTAGTTTTCATGATACACAAGTGGGCATGTATGATTTTTTTTCCATTTGTGGCCCTGCTGTCATGGTGAAATAATGAAGGAAAAATGAGGAATGTCATTTGTTTGCAATGTGTCACTTTCATAGTTGCAGAAGGAATGAATGTTGTAGATATTGATACAATAAGTGATTTTCCCAACATATGTACTGTTACATGGCTTATTTGGAATTTACTCTTGGTAATTCATGTGAATAAAAACTGAATGTTACAATCTTACCCCGATGTGCATGAATGATGAGGCTATGAAAACAAAGATACCAAAAACAGTTTTCAGCTTCCCTTCTTCATTCAGGCAGTGGGCATGTTTATTTCTGTGCTGTTTTCAGGCAGTGGCATGTGGCTCAACCAGTTCAACAACAGCACTGAGGTGATCTACATCCCATATGAGTCACTCACTGAGTATAGCCCCGTCTACCAGGGCCTTGTGCGCTTCTGGACATTCATCATCCTCTACCAGGTCAGTCGGCAACGTTAATGCTTCTTGGATGCTTCTTGGATGCACTTGTATGCACTATGCACTCTGCCAAATTACCATTGAAGTCACAGTTGGAATATTTCCCACAACAGTTCATAAAATACTCTTTATTGCCATGCTAGTGTTAGGACCTGACTTGTTTTTAAAATGTATTTTGAATGCTCATTGTTACTGACTTCAGCTTTAAAAATGACTTTTATCTCAATACTACATGTACTTGTTTCCACATTCTAATTTGCTTTGTTCATCATTGAATCATCAATCATGGATTCTAATTATTGGGCTTCCATGTTTTCAGGTTCTAATCCCTATGTCGCTGTATGTCACCATTGAGCTGATCAAAATTGGTCAAGTGTACTTGATCCACCATGATGCTCAGCTGTATGATCCGATTTCCGACAAACGGGTTGAGTGTCGTGCTTTAAACATCACGGAAGATCTTGGCCAGGTGAGAATGAATGACAATGTTGAAACTTTAAAAGAAATATCTGGCATTCTTTAGCATATAAACTTTATGATTCTTTGAACAGTAAATAAGATACTTCTCAACTAAATACCATTGAATTAAACCTGGTAAGTTATATACCTAGGGCGTCTACATCTTAAGTACATACAGTTTGTTCCTATAATGAAAGTTTCCATAATTTGAATAAATCTGTCCACAATTTCATCAAACTTTGATAGTGACCTCAAGTACTGCTGGATCATTGGTTTCAGTTTTAAACAATGATGGTGGCTCCTGAAAGCAGTTAATTATTGGTGCTATATAACATTTGATTTTTGTCTGATATGAACTCAAGTCCCACGTTTTTCTGATCAGATGTCATTTTTTACTGTGTAATTGCTGATCCAGAAGAAGGTACACTGCTAAATGGCAAGCCAAAATGGCCTGCTTGAATCTATTTCTTGGAAAATCATGGAATGACAGCCTGCAGAGGGTTCATTCTTTTACAGTGATATTAAGGTTTTTACTTTGTTGAGACAAGCACAGAACTTTGTGGCTGCCTTGATTTTATATAGAGAAATGACTTACTAAGATCAAAGGGAGATTTAACCTTTCAAGTCCAGCCACATAAAATTTCAAAGTTCTTACTGTATTGTTGGAAGGATTCTTTAAAGTCAAATTACAGTTTACTTGGGATTCATAGGACATGCTTAATTAGTAGTTATATATTCTAAATTTATAGTTGATAGCTGAATACACTAAAGATATACATATAACTATTGCAGAGAATTTGGTAAATATGGTAACATGTTTAAAAGTAAGTTTGTTTACAAAACAAAAGCACATGCAGCTGATATTATTTCTAGGACTAAATCCTTAATGATAAAATTGTTCTGGATTCAAATTGTCATCTGAATGAGATAAATCAGGAGCTTAGGAAGATGAGCAACATCAGTCATATTATTATATTATTTGGTTAGGTACTTCAATCTCTGAAATAAGCCCATTTAATCTGATCCCAAATTAAACACAAGTGTCAACTGACACAACCAGAAATACACTTTTCATAAAATTATGTTTTTCAAATACAAAAATTTCACTTGGATTATTCCCACTTCCCCATAACATCCATAGATAATTCACCTCAATAAGACTTTGATTATTGTAACCAAAAAATATGCTTGAAAAAATATATTTGTTATTAACCATTAAAAAAACATTGAAATAACTGATTTGCAATATTAAAACATCACCCTGACACCTTGGAATCTTTCTAAGTTACTTGGTTAATAACTACATTGTACTTAAATCTCTGCAGTGAGGCAGTTTCATCTGATCCCAAATTTAACACAAGTGTCAACTGCCACAACCAAGACATTTTACTCAAGTCTCACAGTTAATTGCAGATGCTACTATAAATTGGGCAAGTCAAAAGTCTTAAGTCACAAATTTCCTGGCTTCTGAACAAGACACAGTGGATTTCTCTCATAGCACAACTCTGGATATTGTACATCAATAACTGATAAAATTGTAGAAAAGTTGTTAAATATTCTTATCAAAAGTGATATTTTTATGTTAGTTTTTTTTTCACCCCTGACACCTTGAAATCTTCCTAAGTTACTTATTTAATAACTACATTTTACTTAAATCTCTGCAGTGAGGCAGTTTCATCTGATCCCAAATTTAACACAAGTGTCAACTGCCACAACCAAAAGACATTTTACTCAAGTGTCACAGCTAATTGCAGATGCTACTATAAATTGGGCAGGTTAAAATTATTAAATCACAAATTTCCTGGCTTCTGAACGAGACAGTGGATTTCTCTCATAGCACAACTCTGGATATTGTACATCAATAACTGATAAAATTGTTAAATATTCTTATCAAAAGTGATATTTTAATATTAGGGGTTTGGATATTTTCACCCCTGACACCTTGAAATCTTCCTAAGTTACTTATTTAATAACTACATTGTACTTAAATCTCTGCAGTGAGGCAGTTTCATCTGATTTCAAATGTAACACAAGTGTCAACTGCCACAACCAAAAGACATTTTACTCAAGTGTCACAGCTAATTGAAGATGCTACTATAAATTGGGCAGGTTAAAATTATTAAATCACAAATTTCCTGGCTTCTGAACAAGATACAGTGGATTTCTCTCATAGCACAACTCTGGAACATCAATAACTGATAAAATTGTAGAAAAATTGTTAAATAATCTTATCAAAAGTGATATTTAGCATTTTGGTTATTTTTTCTTGAAATATTCTAAAGCTGAAACTTTTTAAAATTAAACACTTATTTCTGAACATTGATATTTACTAAAGAGTAAGCAAGAAAGGAATGATGCATCCAGCAGCAGTTATCACCAATGGCAGCAGCAGCAGCAGCAGCAGCAGCAGCAGCAGCAGCAGCAGCAGCAGCAGCAGCAGCAGCAGCAGCAGCAGCAGCAGTACTTCCAGCAAAACATGTACTTTACACAACACCCAGCCTACATGTATGGTCATCTTTCACAGCAGCAACAACAACAGCCAACCGCGTATGCCTCACAAGACCCCGTTTACGGTCACCGTTTCCAGCAGCAGCAACAGATTACAATCCACGGCACTAAAGATTCTGTCTACACTCAATATCCGCAGCAAAACCAAATGCAGATGCCTGTCACCGCTTATCAGCCTACACTAGTTTACAGCCATCAGCTGGGTACTGGTCAAGGATCCGCATACAGCAATTCACAGTACAGTCACGGATTACCAAATCAGCACTTTATTTATCAGCAGCACCACCACCAACAAATGCAGCAATACCAAGTCCCTGTGCAGCAACAGCATCAACCATCAAATCAGCAGCAAAACCCTACAGCACAGCAAATGTCATTGCAATATCAACCAAGTCATCAGCAGCAAACAGCACAGCTAATGTTGATGCAAAATCTTCAGCAGAACCCTCAGCCGCAGCAGCAGCAGCAGTCGCCGCAGCTCATCACACAGCGAGCGCCAATTCAACAACAGCAGCAAATCCAACAATCAAGCAAGCAACAACAGTTGACACAGCAAATTCTGCAGCAGCAGCAGCAGCAGCAGCAGCAGCAGCAGCAGCAGCAGCAGCAGCAGCAGCAGCAGCAACAACTCATCACACAGCAGCAGCAGCAGCTCATTACGCAGCAGCAGCAGCAGCAAGCAGCAGCAGCAGCAAATCCAACAATTAAGCCAGCAACAACAGTTGACACAGCAAATTCTGCAGCAGCAGCAGCAGCAGCAGCAGCAGCTGCAGCTCATCACACAGCGAGCGCCAATTCAACAACAGCAGCAAATCCAACAATCAAGCCAGCAACAACAGTTGACACAGCAAATTCTGCATCATCAACTAAGCCAGTCAATTCAGCACCCACACCACACACAGGGAATCCCACAGCCAAAGTCAACTCAACAGCTGCAGCAATTTCCATCACAGCAGACACAAATGCAACCACCTCAGCAACAACAGCAGATTCAGCAGCAGCAACACTCAACACAGCAACCTACTAGGTTAAAGTCTAAAAGACTTACATGTACACACACTTTTGCACCATATAGCAAAAACCAGCACCACTATACGGCAAGCAAAGAATCAGAGTTACAATTACTGCTACAAGATGAGATGAACGGTTTACTAAAAATCTTAAATAATGAAAACAAAAACATACCAGAAAATACAACAGAAGCAGCAGCACCACCACCACCCTCACCACGACCATCGAGAACTACACCACCTGCGGAAGCAGCAGCAGCAGCTTCTGGATTAATGGCAAAAGAAGTACTGCCAGCTGCGGCAGCAGCAGCAGCAGCAGAATCATCATTAGCAGAATCATCATTAGCAGCAGCTCAACTATCGCTACAATTTCCGGCAGCAGCAACAGCAGGGGCAGCTCAACCAACATCGCAACCTCCAGCAGCAGCAGCAGCAGCAGCAGCAGCAGTAACAGCAGCAACAGCAGCAGCAGCAGCAACAACAGCTCAACTAACACCGCAACCTCCAGCAGCAACACAGCTCCCCCACCTCAGTGAAGAAGACAACATTTACATAGACACTGCACTCGACAAAAATGAAGAGATCAACTGAAATCATCGCAACAGCCAACAGATTAGACATCACTCACTACGACATCTGGACACTCCGACCGGCGACATGGCTTAATGACAATATAATAAACTTTTACCTGAACATGATGACCAATGACAAAATACACGTTTTTTTCAACATTTTCTACCCAAAATTATTGAAAAATGGCTACATGGCCGTGCACCGATGGACCAAAGCCACAGATATTTTTGCCAAAGATTTCATTCTAATCCCCATCCATGTCAACCAGGTCCATTGGTGCATGGTCATAGTGGACTTCAGAAAAAAGGAGATCCAGTACTATGACTCACAACACAGCACCAATGACACATGTTTATACAACATAAAGGAATATTTAATAACAGAAAGCGAAAAGCGACGCACATGTCCTTTCGACATAGAAACTATGACCTGTATCAACAATAAGAACATTCCGCTGCAAACTAATAATTATGACTGTGGCGTGTTTTCTTGCCAATTTGCAAAGTACGTGGTGAGAAATCAAGACATCACATTTAGGCAAGAAAACATGCCACTGCTACGCCGACAAATGGTATTAGAAATACTTAAGAAAAAACTCCATTCGTGACAATATATTCAATTTTAGACAGCTTTCAATCCTTTTTATTAATAACTCCAAGATCTATGTGATTGTGTAAATATTGACCCATTTGACTGACATTATTTCGTACATATCAGGTTATTATGATGCTGAGGCTGACGCTCTTTTTTTGTGTGCTTCTGTGGCCAAGTGGATAGAGTTGGATTTGTGACCAGAAGGTCATGGGTTTTATTCCTTTTCGGGTCTGGTTGTGGGTGTACAACATGCCTACTGTCCCTGACCATCAGGAATTGTTCCTGAAATTGTGGTTTTTTTGCACTGTTTCCCTGAAATCCTGAATTCGAGTTTTATGTCCCTGAAAATTTTTAAAAGAGTGCAATCATCAAATAAATCTGGATAAAGAAACCGAATCATAACAGTCTTTGTGAACATACAGTTGCAGATAAATCATAATTGTGATATCTTTATTGTGAAAAAGTTGTGAACTAATCCATATTGTGTTGTATATTTTATAATATAAATTGTGTTCTTGTAAATAAAATATTTTTATCAATTATTATTATGTCAAGTGCGCATCTCAAATGTTCTTGGTACTGAAAACATTTGTCCCTGAAATGTCCCTTAAAGTGAAAAATGCCTCGGAAAATTTAGGGTAGGCAGCCCTGCATTAAATGCAGAAATCACACAACAAAAGTTACACTTGTCAAAATTCAAAAACCACTTACTCTACAGTGAGTCCTCACTGACCAAGATATACAAATTTGACCCCCTCCCCTCCCCCCACACACACATCTAGTATGTATGCAGAGTTGCCAAGTAAGCAGATTCCGAACATTCCGACTATTCCGTCTCGTTTCCGAAATTCATGGGAAGTGACCAAATATTTTAAAAACTTGTAAATACCGATGTTTTTGCTCGCTTATGCGCGGCCATTATCGAATGTACTCGATTGAACTACGCATCGTGTAAACACGCTTTTACCGGTGCGCAAAAATGCACTCGATTTAAATGACGTGTCGTTGTAGCAGCTTTAGTCTCGATCACGAAGCCCAAGTTACGCATGATGTCATTTATGCGGTAGACACCCTCGATGATTGAGACTAACAGATTCTGCTTGGTGTGTGTCTAGTCTCGCGCAACACAGATCAACGTACAGAGAGCTCCAGCGAGCCACCACGTGGCCCCGTCAAAGTGAGGCTGACTGGTCGAGTGTACTTGGTGTCGTGAAATGCACAATGCACCTGCACCAACATAACCCGTTTACGGTATTTAAAAGTGAAACTGATCAGAATTATTGAAAATTAATGAATTTGTGCGTTCTCAAGTAAAGTTATGATGATAAAATACCGGGAAAAGTATTCAAGAAAATACAATGATATCACTGCATCGAAAAAGAGTGTGCATCACGCCCGATGTCGTTTGATTGTAGTATCGAACACGGTGGTGGATACGACATTGTCATTTCAAAGCATGAGAAAGCAAAAGAACACATGGATCTGGTGGTAATTCGTGGTGCATACAAGACATAAGATGCATTATTATTGATGTACACGCCTGACTTTCTAAGGTAATGTGCATTTGCACATCCCATGTGCTCTTCCAACTCTACATGGCTGACCATCATTTTGGGTGTCAATAGACTTGGCGAAGCCAACAGGCGGTACCAAAGGCGCCGTGGGGGGAGTTTGCGAGAGAGGGGATACCCCCCTCTTGCGGCAGGGATTTTGGGGGAGTATCCCCCAATTCTTTTTTTCAAAAATGTGATGCATTTTTCTGCAATCCAGTGTATAATTTACAGCAAAATTGGGTACTTGAAAGACTTAAAATAGATCTTTTTTTTTTTTCAAACAAGATTCATTTCATCACTTTTAAAAGTGTGTTCTACTCGTGTACATTTGTCATTGATTTTTGCTTACTTTGAACATTTTTACGCGTTTTAAAAAGTAGGACGACCATCGTCCAAACCTTTGTATTTATTTTTAATCAAATATGTTGAAACCAAGTTAATTACACTTTTATGTGCATTTTAACTGTCCATTGACCCTTCTAAACTCAGAACAGTGTTATTAAATAGTCTTATTTAAATATAAGTTAGAAATACATATTAAATGTAAGATTCAGAAATTTTGACCCAAATTCAGAAATTTTGGCCTCGGGATTCAGAAATTTCAAAATTTGAGGTTGGCAACTCTGCATATGGCCTTCTGATTCCTTACCATATCTAAAAACGATCAGCTTCTCAGGTGTGGACATATTTTAAATCAAATTTCCATAACAAATTGAAATTTCTATGTGCCTCAGTAAGTGCCAAAATGAGCCCCCCCCCCCCCCATTTGTGCACATCATCAAAATCAGGCCAAAATGGATTTGCATCATGCAAAATCGCATGCCCTTTCAGAAGATGTACTTTACAAATGCCATACTATACTCAGCTACCCCCCACAGCAGGAAAACCGGCTGTTTACGTACTACATGGTAGTCTTAGCTTCAGCTAAAACAAAAAAAAAGTAATATTTTATTATTATAGAAACTTACAAAATGTATTATATGACTATCATAATGAAACCAACTCCATAATTTGACAACCTTTTAGAGCCAAACCCCTTTGATGCAATCATTTTTTGTTTGTTTCATAGGTGGAGTATGTGTTCTCTGACAAGACAGGAACCCTCACAGAGAATAAGATGGTATTCAAAAAGTGCACTGTGGGAGGCATGGACTTTTCCCTCCATAATGCGACAGGTAAGTTATGAATGTTTTAGGATTTTTCTAGTATTATTCATTCTTTTTTCACATGGGCGTATGCACAATAATTGGATACAATATATCAATTTTAAGAAAGCTTTTAAGCTGAACGTTAGAAAAAACAACACTGTTTTGAACCAAAACCAAGTTCATTGTTACTACCTTGCATGTTTTCCACCATATTGTAGTGGAAGAAGAGACTGAGTCTGGAGAGCAACCAGATGGCTTCACCTACTCAACCAACACTCAGGTGAGAAACAGGATACCTTTCTTGCATTTGCTAACGTCCTCATAAAAATGTCTAGTTATCAAACAAAGTATTGAAAATTGTTTTACCCCTAGTATTGCTATCTTACCATGTTTTAATATGTAACCAGTAAAAAGAAGTGGAATAATTGTTTGAGCCCTTGACAATGTGTACCTTGTTCAATTTTAGACTGAGCGCTACCTACCGGACCCAACATTGCAGCGCGAGCTAGCGTCTATGAGTCTAACAGAGGCAAGACTAGACTTGTCTTCCCAGACTCAACGCATTCATGACTTTTTCCTGATTCTCACTGTGTGTAATACAGTCGTTGTGTCAGCTCATGAACATCTAGATCTTGTGAGTTTTTGTTGACAATCAGTTCCATCAATGAGACAGTTCTTTTTTCTTTTAAATTTCATTGGTCTATTTTTTTAATGCATTCATAGTCAAGTGTAGAAATAGGGAAAACATTCCTCACTCTTTCCTATCTACCTTGACTGATTATTTCTAACCTTTAATTGGCATATTTTATATAATTTAAGAAAATATATTGAACATACATGTGTTTAAATATATAATGTATAATGTGCTGACAGCAAGTTCAAGGAGTAACATTTTCTATCATAACTAAAAAATGGTACTGAATATCAAAATGAAAATTATAGGAATGATCCGCTATTTTTTCCCAGATCTACATTGTAATTTTTATTATTCTGATTTGTTCACATAACAGTGAACACTTAAAATGAAAATGGCATTTTGTCAGTTTCTGTGAGACAAGACAAGCCTAAATTGGGGATTAGGCCCAAGCATAGTCTAATAGAACAGCAAAATTTGTTTATATTTTTTATTTGCATACACAAATAGATTACTGCATCACTTGAGTGACTAGCCATGTGTATGCAAATTAAAATATTGCCGTTCTTCGCAAAGTCTCCGACTCATCATCATTAGTACTGTGTGTCTCGTCTCCCATCAGATGGATGCGTCTGGCAACCTGCCAGCAGCTGACAGCAGCCTCAACTCGAGCTTCAGTGAGCGTGACCAGCGCACACCGCGGGGCAGCAGTGCGAGGGTCGGCGGGGCAGGGGACAGACGCCGCCATGGCAGCGGACTCGACACCACCCACGGAGACAACAAAACCGACAGGTATGTCATGACACGCGAGAGTTCAGGTATATAGGTGTTTAGTGTAAATACATGAGAAGGAAGTTGATGTTGGGGACAGGCACGGAAAATGTCTGTTCCATCTCCAAGTACGTGTACAATGCACGTTTGACTCTTCTATCAACAAATGGACTAGTTGACAAAAGAACCGTTATTTATAATTATGAAAATTGTTTTTTTAGAAGGGCCCATGGCCACTTGAAATTAGATCATCTCAAATACAATGTATCAGCTCTATTAGAATGTCACATTAAACTCATAACTGAAGCAAAGTTTATTCAGAAAGCCCATGGACTTTTACATAAATGTTTAGAGTAATGAAACTGTCAGTACTTTGAAGGTAAGAAATATGGTAAAAATGATCTGGTATGCATGGCCTGTGTCATTTGGTTGCTACATGGGTTTGAAGAGAACTTTTACTTGTAAGCATTGATACATGTAGCTCAACAGTGTCAGCAAAGGTTTTATGAATGTAATTTATATTACTGATTGTAGGTCAATGCATCAAGTTGCAACTTCCCCCGATGTGACGATGCAAAATGATGAAGAAATAAGAACGCCTGATGAATATAGCAGTCTTGATAGATACAGGTAATGTAATATTCATACATAATTAACTCATAGCAGAATTCTTAGTGGCCATATTTTCAAACCCTACATGTAATACCCAAGCCCCGATTGTGTTGGTTAAGACTTTACACACGAGGTCTGTAGGCTATGAACTGAACTCAGAATTCAGCCAGAAATTCAGCAAAAAATTCAGCCAAACGCACCGGGATGACCCCAGTTTTGCGTAAAGGTTTTGAACGAATGACGTACATCACGTTCAGATAACTACGTCACACGTATGTTGATAAACGTGGTCGCTGAACCTACTGTACTCAATAATGGATAAAATGTAACACTTTCATATTGGCTACGGAGAAGTAATTACACAAATAAAAACAGTGACTTACACGGTCATTGTGAAAGTTTTACGTCAAAGACAATAACTTTTCTGGAGCCTTCATAAATGCCCATTTTTTTCAGAATAGCTAACTAACTACTACTACTACTATACAAGTTGTCGGATAATTCTAGTCCAAATCCCAGTATTTTGAGCTTGAAATTTGCTGTGTAAATGACGTGTTTGTTGTATAGATATATAGTCTTACTAATGATGTAATAAAATTATCAAAACCATGCTTCTATTCCACAAAATTTACATAGAAATGTCAAGGAAAGGCGTTTTTGTTGTCACTAGTCTAAAACGCTGGAGCATGACAGACTGTTTATATGTGAAACACGGTGATAAAGCGAGGGACTTTCTGCCGGCCTACATGTACCGGTAGGCCGATACCCATTCTGAGATATTCTGACAGTTTGTAATGTTTTTTTGCTTTTGTTTTGTTTTTGTTTTGTTTTTTGTTTTTTGTGTGTAACATTGTCTTATAGATTATATCTTAAATTTTCTGCACGTGAACAAGACATAACATGAGGGGTTTCGGCCTTAAGCATATGCATATACATATATATATACATATTAGCATGTTATTAATACTTAGATGGTATATTCATATCACAGGGGCATTTATAGGTACAAGAAATGTACATTTCAGTGGCATCTGTCACATCTTTCTACATTTCTCATTTTTAAATTGCCCCTGTGATTCATACCAACCACCTGTATACTTCTTTATGCATTATCTAGGTATGTCTATAGGATAGGTGACTGAAATACAGTAATATGAATTGACAAAGTTCCCTACTTGTTTATCCTTGTAACTGTGAATCTGCTTAAACATATACCCGGTACATACGGCTACATCTTATGAACATCTATTTCATAGTTCTATGTCAGTTGTGTCCATATCCTGCAATTTGTTTGTTGTAGCCGTTTGAGAGAAGGAGCCTCGGTGCCCACAGCTTCATCTCCCCTGCCACCGTCCCAGCGCCTGCCAACACCTCATTCTGCAGAGAATTTTGACCGCTACACGAGATTGAGGGAAGCTTCAACACCCTCACAAAAAACTGTAATTGGTTGAGTTTTATGAATTTTTGTGTTAGGCTATACCTATAGCATAATGAATCCTGTCTATCCTGTACCAACATAAAAGCAGACTCAATATAACATATGGACTCATAGAAAACTGAACGAAGTACAAATTATCTTAAATTAGATAGATCTACAAATCAATTGACAGCAAAATTGTCACTGTTTTGCTTCTACTGTTTAGTCGACAGTTATATATATTCAATTGTTGCCTAATCTCACAAAACATTCTCTCTGCCCACAGACTCGGCACCATCACCTACTCGCGACAGCTTCAACCGGCGCATGCGACTCAAGCTGCCCGCTTTCCTGTCATCACTGTCAGCCTCGTACAATTCATACACGGTGTCGTCGCGATCGTCGGCCGACAGCTTTCCTGATGACAGCGACACGTCTGTCATGTCAGAAAACACGCTGAAGGTGCGTGCTCGGCTCCTCACTTGTTTGTGACTATTTAAGTGTATCAGGATTGGGGGCTATGCTGCCTGTGCTATTATGCAAGGATATGCGTTAAAGCAATTTGTTTTATGGACTCATTATAGAATAATGCAATATTTTAAGGCTTCTGTCTTATGAAGAGGTTATTTAAACATGTGTTTGGACATTCTGTATGAACACCATGTGCTTTTTTTTCGGCTTGAATTTGGTTTAAAGTATGTGTTATATAAAAAAAAGGATCAGACTTCAAGGAGATGAATTCAACCTGTGTTAATTTTCTAGATTATCAACTTTTAATATGTATTATATGTTATTGTAGACGCGTTACGAGGCAGAGTCCCCAGATGAGCTGGCTCTGGTGCGGGCCGCCTGCTCCTATGGGTGCCGTCTGGTGCGCAGGACCCCAGAGCATGTCTCCGTCTGGCTCCCAGGTAACATTGCACCCTCAGCAGTATCTGTGTTCAATTATGCCCATAACAATGAAGTTGATTTCTTTTCTCACATCACTAGATTTTTTAGTCTTTATGATTAAGTACATGTACTCCATTTAGGCTCTAATATTATCGAGCCATTGAATAACTACTCTACATAACTTCACAAGCATATAGACATTTATTCAAAGGAGCTCATGTAAAAACCCACTTCCAGATAATGATTCTTTTGAATGAATGTTTATGGCAAGATGCTTTGTGTGACCAGGAGAGGGCAGCACGGCCATCCAAGTGCTGCATGTGCTGCCGTTTGATGCATTCCGCAAGAGGATGTCCGTAATTGTGCGACACCCGGTCACTAAGGACATTGTGCTGTACTGCAAGGGAGCTGATACCAATATGTTCACGTGCCTCAAAGATGACTCCGGTCAGTATCTCATGGTTGTAGTAAATGATCATCTACTATTGTCTCATTGTCAACGAATCTTGCTTCTATACAAATGCTCTAGTTAGATCATTGTGATTGTGCCAATAGAGCCGATCATATAAATCTTTTGTGCATACATTTCAATGGTATTTGTTCAATTGTAGACGACGTGGATCATCAACGTGTGAGGAATCTCACCACGAAGCACCTCACATGTTATGCAAAACAGGGCTTGAGGACATTATGCATGGCGAAGAGGGTACGTTGTGTATCAACTGATTGGAAGTTTTGCATAGAAATACAAAATCCGATATGAATTGTAATTGCTTTTGATTTACACAAAGTTGCCTTTAATCTTGAGTTAACATAACATAAACATTATCTTAGTATTTTATTTGTTTTATTTGTTTCAGGTGTTGAGTGCTACTGAGTATGAATTGTGGGCAGCGAAGCATGACATGGTAGAATCAGCGCTACAAAACCGTGACCGCCTCATGTACGAGTCAGCATGCCGGATAGAGACTAACCTCACGCTCATAGGTTAGTACTAATAAAATATAGTGACACTCAAATTATGCTTTTAAGTCAGTAGATACTCTTAACAGAGCAATACACAATTCAGACCAAACTTTTGATCATAAGTAACTACTTATCCATCACATGACTTTCAACAAAGTGCAAAGAACCTGTCTGTAATTGGACTTTTAATTTGAATCTATTAAAAGTGCAGATATCGATTTGCAATTATGTGCATTTTGCCTATAGAGGATTGAGGCAGCTATTGTGGGCAAGAACAGAACAAACCAGTACATATATAACACATTAGGAATCTTCCTGCTTAATCAGATGTGACATGGTTTGATGTGAGTGACTTTAAATAGCAAGACCTTATTATTAGTACAGTATACATGTACATACCAACATTTTTTATTTGACTTGCCTGACATTCGTGTTTTTTTTTCAATTGTGTACTTTAAAGATATAAACTGTTAGAAGTTTGTGCCACTGAATGGCCAGCCGTAAAGTGGGAGCCTTTACTGTCACCTGAATATCCCTGACTATAACTGTCGGGAACACATTAGGTAGCGCTCTATGTTTGCCTTCTGCAGGTGCGACGGGCATTGAGGATCGTCTGCAAGAGCGGGTGCCGGAAACGATCTTTGCACTGCGGAAAGCGGGCGTCAAGGTGTGGGTGCTCACAGGGGACAAGCAGGAGACGGCGCTCAACATCGCATACTCAGCTCAGCTCTTCTCGTTTGACCAGCAGCTCATTGTGCTCAATGCCAGGAACAGGGTAGGTGGGGTTAGCGGTTCATGTGGGCAACAGGGAGGAGCAATATCAAAAGATGGCTTGGGATATTAATGGAATTTTTTTTTCTCAAATCTGTCAGTGCTTATTTTTGTGCAGCATGTTTTGGGGTTTTTTTTTTTTAATCATTTACTATACAAAAGAAAAATATAGTAAAGGGTCACCGCTGTTCAGAATTTAAAGAATTTAAAGAATTACAAATAAATGGTAACACTTATGCACACTACAAAATGATTGTTTTTATTTTTTTTTATTTCCGGTATTTTAATTCAAATTTTTGTTCATATGTCTGCTTAAGTCGAGTGATCAGCATGGTGCTGTAACGTGATCATTGTAGGAGGTGGCAGAAAGCCTGGTGCTCAGCAAGCTGGAGTTCCTGGACACACTGTCTGAAACCGCGTCCACAAGCACCACGCGGTCAGACATGACCAATGCTCCACCCACACCACCCAGCAGAGGTGTCGCTATGGTAACTGTCTATGCTTAAGCTTTTTTCCTTTGTCAATTTTGAAATGTTTTGAATCAAGCATTACTTGTAGGAATTAAATTATGATTATGAAAAATATGATATTTATTGTTATTATTATAGTGTTATGTCTTGGAAGTAAAATATATCCAGTGCATTGTCATGGGGATGCCAGTCGTGTTAGATAAAATTTGTCAACTCAAATTTACTCGCATTGGCATTTTTGCAGTGAAGAATTTTACTTAATCTATACTGAGTCCAGTTCTAAGTGATCTCTTGAGTCTTAAAAATTGCCACTCATCTGAAATCAGTTTTGAAAAGCAGGTGATAAGATCTGTTTGACAATCTCCTTCGTCTCTACGTCTCACTACCTTTGATTCAGAATTTCAGACAGTGGCCAGCAACATTCAAGGCTGCACGCTGTCATTACAGTATTCCTTTTCATTAATGAGACTGTAACACTATAATGAGTCCATTCTAACATCAGTTCACGAAAGAAAGCAGCTGGTGATTTTTATAAGCACTGCTGTAGGTGAAGAGACCTTAATGCTGTACATAATGAGTTTATTCTAACATCAGTTCACCGAAGAAAGCAGGTGGTAATTTCTAACCGCTGCTGTAGGTGATAGACGGCAAGACACTGGGCTACATGCTCGAGGAGGACCTGTGGTCGGGCTTCCTGGAGCTGGCGGGGCGCTGCACGTCTGTGCTGTGCGTGCGGCGCCACGCCCTTCCAGAAGGCGGCCGTCGTCAAGCTGGTGCGCGACAAGCTCGGCAAACTCACGCTCGCTATTGGTATGTTGTCAAACGCTTTGTGGCCGTTTATAAGTAACTACAAATAAGCTAAGTTACAATGTGGTTAAAAATGTCATAGGAATTTGATTAGTTTATTATAAATGATAGAACCAACATCTTTCTATTCACATTTTAATTAGATGTTTTTGACCTTGTGGTCATCTTCAGAATATAATGCAAAATGGACAAGCTTAAATTACAAAACAGCACTGTTTTCAATATTACATATATATAACACAGAACATGAATCAAACAGGGTTCCCAGGTGTCCTGGAAAACGGGAATTAGTGCGGAATTTCAAAATACTGTTCCCGAGTCTTGAATAAGTGCGGAAATTAACAAATGTAGCAAAAATCCGGGAAAAGATATGGAATTTTGTACAAATCAAGCATTTTATTTTTGTTTCAATCCTACCAATGAACGCGATTGTTTTTACCGACCCATTCATGACCTTTGATAAAAATATGAACTAGTTTCCTCCAGGTGCTACAGTCCATAATAGTATAGCCTCGTGGATGTAGTATTCTTAGATCTAATCACCGGCAACGCAGTTGACAAATGCTGAATCGCTTCATCGATAGCGCTGTCACGAATCTGTTACAATGAGGCACGCTTGACTAAGGCTGATTCTTTGAAACCAGCGAGCACCTGCTTATTTATCATAATTTATGCATACTGTAATGGACACCAGGATATTCACATTTGTTTTGGGATAATCATATATTATTCCTCTCATGTGAAATGTCTAATTTTATGTTGCATGCCGGATCACAGATAAGGCTTTTGGGAACAAACTCAGCAAGTGTCAATGATGACCAAATTGTATTTTTCACAAAACAATATGCATTTTGAGATCACCTAACGGAAGATGAAAGATGGTTGACTGTCACCCACTACCTAGATGTTTCAAGGAGTTTATGGAACAAAATATTGTGAGTAATGTGTGCTATTGTAAGAATACGATGGTCTATGATATGTTTAGTTTATAGCCTAAAACTAAATGTTGCTACGATTAGTATAAGTTGTAATACTACGCAGTTTAAAATTGGATGCCGACCTGTCAAATTCGAAGCTGCTGTTGCTTCCGACGTTACTTTAGATAATTTTTTAAGCATAAAGATGAAGTTATATGCGCACCTAATGGTGAAAATAAGAAACTGCAGACAATTTTATACATGTACGTAAATTGGCATGTTGAAATTCCCAATAATTTAGACTCAGGAATAATTTATCTACACCCCGCGCTAAAGTAAAAACAGCAAAGACCGAAGCCGTTTTTATTGCTCAAATCAATTTTCTGACCCTGGCATAGAGGTTCATCACACGTTATTGTCTTCTGGTATCCAGGGGTTAACTGAACATGGCAAAGGCAAAGAATATCTTACTGTAAGGAATATGTTAATATTCTGATATTCTGTGGATAGTGGTTATCTGTGCTATGTGTGTTTCGTTCGTATGGGCTGTGATATTATAATATATAGTTAAACTGAAACGCGCAAAAGGAAAGTGTCTCGTGGCGTCTCAACTGAACTTTGGATAAAATTGTAATTTTTATGGAAAAAAAAAACAGTTCAAAGTTGTTGTTTTAATAAAATAAAATTTTATGAAACAATTTGTATTATTTTTCTATGAATGACTTACATTTAGTACCATTCACTCAAATAGTACAACCAAAAATGACCTTGAAAAATCTCGTTCAGTAGGGAAAAAGTAGGGAAAAAGTAGGGAATTTTACTGTCTAAAACATGTGGGAACCCTGATCAAAACGTAACAACACAAGGATTAAATATTAAGAATCTAAGAAATCTGATTAGCTTGCACTTTTTTTGACACGGAAGATTCAATCAACCAGTTTGTGTTGTGGGCTTTTTTGACATATAAATAGACGCGGATGTACTATGTTCACGCACATCAACACACACCTACACTAGTATCATAACATTAATTTGCAGGTGACGGGGCCAACGATGTGTCCATGATCCAGACAGCAGACATCGGAGTAGGCATCTCCGGCGAGGAGGGCATGCAGGCCGTCATGGCTGCTGACTTTTCCCTCGCACGGTTCCGCTTCCTGCAACGCCTGCTGCTCGTGCACGGCCACTGGTGCTACGACCGGCTCGCTCGTATGGCGCTGTACATGTGGTACAAAAACGCTGTGAGTAGTGGTTGTTGTTGAGCTGTACAAAACCATTTTAGGCAACTGCATCAGCTAATGCAACTCTTATGTTATATATAGATTTGAGGAAATTAAAAGGAAAAAGAATGACAAGGTATCTTTCATTCAAATATTTAAACATCTTTTCAAAGCGCCATTCAGAAGATATAAACTGATGCAGTTGCCTTTGTACAAAATCATGGTTTCTTCTTTTTCATGTGCTACATTATTGTTATAATTAAGAAGTATATGTTATTATGTATTTATGTATAGTATTTTATATGTCATTCATCAATCGTATACTAGTCACTATCTCAATGGGGTTGTCTTTTTGTTTCAGGTGTTCATCTTCATGCTGATGTACTTCCAGTTCTTTAGCGGCTTTTCAGGAGGCACTTTCCTCGACGATTTTAACCTCATAATGTTCAATCTTGTGTACACGAGCTTGCCTCCTATCATATTTGGCGTGTTGGAACAAGATTTACCGGGCGAAGCTCTCATGGGTAGACCCACGCTCTATACAAAGACAAAGGGGGTGAGTTGTATGTTTGTTGTATTTTAGTCTATTAAATGGCAAGTATGTCAAATCCATACAGTTACAAGTACTGCACTAGACCATTGGTTAGACTCAGACTAAGCTTTTCTTATGTCAGAAGTAAAACTAAACAGCTGTATACCAACCTCGAGATACCAATATGCATGGAATGAGTCAGGCATTCATATTTACATTCAGTTTTATAATTTTTTAGTATTATTATTGAATTTATTAGACTTGATTTCTTTGGCAGCAAAGTGGATTGTCTACATGCCTTGTGAATAATGTCATCTAGGCTAGATGATCTAATTGTTTATTTTTATGCTCTTCTAAAAAATCAAGACATGAAAAGTCAGACATGTAATCTATATGTAACAGATCCAAATCTTTTCTGTATGTTTTGTATATTGGTGATAGCAAAATTATCGTTTGATTTCTGTTGGGACAGTTTTTTTTTCTTCTAATAAATTCATTTTTTAACTTTCCTCTATTTTCACCTATTTTCCAGGTGTATCGGAAGTACTCATATTTCATTCAGATAGCGGATGCACTGTGGCAGGCCACAGTCTTCTTCTTCATACCCTATATAGTGAGTAGCAGTTCTTTTTAGAAGAATTTTTAGTATAAAGAACCAGAAGGGAAAAGACTATGTGCTTAAGTTATTCATACATTAATATCAGATGAGAGTTTGAAAAAAAACTATACAACTGTATATATATTTTGTGTTCTTTTATCGATTATTATTAATATTTTTCTTATTCATATAGTGCATAATAATATTATGTATAAAAACTAAATTACACAAAGATTATCCTAGATGAAAACCTTGTTTTCACTGTAGATGTACTATGACAGCACCGTGGGGATCTGGGAGTTTGGTTTCACAGCCAACGCTGGCTGTGTGTGGACCACACTGCTCCATCTCTGTATTGAGACCAAGTCATGGGTGAGTGTCATACACTGCAGTTATCGGTGTGAAAAAATTGTTACTGGCTACCACAATTATAGATAAAAAACTACACCATAGCCACAGCAGAATAATGAGAAATACCTCTATTTCATATTCAGACGTTACTCTAAGAAGCAAGATTGTTTTTAGAAAAATGTCTTTCATTGATTGATCCAGTGTCTGAGCATGTTCCTATATGAGCGCGTTGTGTGTTACAGACGCTGCACTACGTATCGTCCCATCTGCTCAGCCTCGCGGTTTTTTACATGATCAACATCCTGCTGTCGGTGGGCTGTGTGGCGTGCTCCCACCCCTCAGACCCCTACTGGGTGGCGCTCACCACGATGGGCCGGCCGGACCACTGGGCCGCCGTGGCTCTCATTGTCGTCACCGCCCTCACTCCCAGGTAAGCAGGGGGCCGTTCCTGGTGGAAATATTAACATTCCACCACAGTGGTCATTTTATCACTTAATCAAAATGTCATAGTTCAAGACTGGATATGTTTTTTTTGTCATAGTCCAGCTTCTGAGACGAGTTTGTGATGAGACAAGTAGTGTGGTTAAGCTTGTCAATCTGACGAATAAGTCCACCAGTGATGCCTTTTATGCACAGCACGTTAAGCAATGCATCATTATGGTTGTTTGTATTAAGAAGTTCAGTTGTTGAGGATCACTCATTCTGCCTTGATTACATTTTGCATGGTATCAGTCACAGTGATAATCTCTTCTCTGATCTAAGCTAGTACAGCAGACTTGATTACATGAATTATTCATGGTTAGAACAGGCGCCCTGATCTGTGTTGCTGAAGGTTAGTGTGAGATAGCAAAAAAGATTCATGCAACGTTTGTATAATGAAAATTCGTATTGTAAAATCTTTGGAGCTAAAGTATCTTACTTCTTTACCTTCTATGAAAACCTATTGAATTTTAAAAAATTTATTCCTTTCTGGTCTCTTTAGGTTTATTGTAAATGTTTCAAACGGTTTGTATACATTGATATATAAATGTAACAACTTTGCCACTTGCTTTATTTTGTGAACTTGACTTTCAAAAGCAAATGGCAAATCTGTGTTTGTGTGCTCTCTGATTTTAGTGTAAACTGTAACAATTTTAGAACTCGTAAATAAGTTCTGATGGTGTTCTTTTGCTCTATCTTTTTTACTACAATAATAAATATCTATTTCCATCTCACATGAATTCAAACTTCATTTGTTAAAGATAAAACAAAGATCATTATTTGTGTTAGTGGAAACGTTTTAGGTGTATATTACAGTTAGGTATACTTGGTTCGTGGCATATGAAATACCATAATGAGAGATTGTGTTTAGCGTTCTAAAAAATTAATTTATCAAATGTGTTTTTTTTCCACTAGAATAAAGTCTATACATCTATCTCATCCTCCTTTATTATTACACAGTAGGGCTAAATTAATCTTTATGCAGATTATCTTGGCATATCTCAATTTTGTTTTCATATTTTCCTACAGTTTCTTTTGAATTTGAATTTTGATTTGCATTTAATGCTTGCTAACCATTCATGTGCACATAATGAATAATGAATAGACTGCAAGCTTTTTAATGTAATGTTTTCATTATAATAGTTAAGCAGGGCTTCCAGCTTCAGCTAACCTAGCATATTACAAAAATAATATTATAAATAAGAAAAAAAGAATCGATCAAAATTAAAATAACAAAATATTTGGATATTGTATTCATTTAAAAGAAACAGACTAAGAGTTCATCTAGGTCCAACTTATAATTTTAAAATCATGGACTATTTATTTGGATTATTTATTTATTTAAGACAGCTTTGTAAAGGCTTCCACAAAATATAAGAAGTTTCATATGTATCTACTGTACATCTTTTACCCCATTACCAAGCGATTATTATCTGCTATGTAGACACTGAACGGAAACCGAATTAAGAATGTAATTATCCTCTAATAACCGTACACTGTGTTCCAGGTTCGTTGTGCGTGGGCTGCACGGCACGCTGTACCCAGGCTACGTCAGCAGCGAGCAGCGAGCGCGGGTCCTCCGTCGCAAGCAGCAGCAGACCCCCAAGCCCTACGAGCAGTACTATGCCACATGGAGCTCCTCATCCAGCAACTCTAGCAACATCCGGCGCCATCGAAAGACAGGCTCCGAGGGGCCCATCATCATTTAGCGAGGACGACGATCATATCATCATCATATAGGAATGATTGGTGTCTTAGTATTGTTGGTATAGACAGAGTATTGAGTATCATATATATGTATGATTATCATATAGCTATGGTGAGACCATTGCAGTGATGTGATGTTGGACTGGTGATATTCCTCCTCTGAAACGACAATATAGCTCTGTTGGGATCGTTCTGGGTCAGGGATGTTTTTCAGAGTATCATGATATGAATTAGTAGAGGGTCTTAATAACATAAAAAGAACTGTCATCGTGTCTTTGAATAGGCCATCATAAGACTCTACTTCACTTGTCATCATTTTGTATTTCCAACAATGGAGACGAAGTTCACCATACTACATGAGTTTATCAGCCGATTTGAAGATGTCAGTTTTTTGTACAAGTGATGACATTCATACGTTTCCGCTGAGTAAGTGGAGGGTTATGGGGAAATTTTGACGTTCTGTGTGCTTGGTGCAGAGAGGGCTGATTGGATTTTACTGTTAAATCCCTAAAACCCTCCATGTAGTTCCTCTGTAGTCCAGTTAAGATGTATTTAGATGTGTGGATGCTTCAAGGTAGAATCAGTGATTGTTGCTTAATCTATATTACTTGCTACTAAAGAAGCAACGCATGTAGTATCATAGATTAAATTGCCATAGTTATGGGGAAAGGATGTACTAATAATGTAGAAGATTTTAATGTGAGAATGTTGTTTGTTACTAGGCAATCATTTGTTTTGTTGTGTATTGTTGAAAGTCTCAATATTATGTCTCAAATGAAGTAATTGATATCACATTAAAACTGCTAGTTCTTTCTTAGTTCAAAAGAACATTTCCTCTAGCTACTTTTTTTTGTAACAATAATCGAGTATTTATAAAATGAGTGTGGTGAGAACTACACATACATATATCAATATGACAGCTTACCCTTTCCAAACTGTAGGGTGCATCTCTGCACTTTTGTATAAATTAGTATTTTGGATAATAGAGGTGTTTTTTAAAGTAAAATACAAAATGCAATATATTGATTAGAAATGAGATTAGAAGAAAGCGTTCAGATATAAAATTTGGTCAGTAAATATTAAACAAAAGAGGTTTTCCTGTATTAGTTTGTTTAGCTTTGGCAATGCATTTGCTTCCTTGTTATTTTATCTGAGTTGATCTCACATTTGCAGTCTCTCTGAGAGAGTCCATTGCAGCTTCTTAATGCTTTGTAGCCAATTCATGACTTGTGTATTTTATCAAATAAGATATTTATTTTATGCTTTTGACAGATTTAAACTCTGTGTCTGTATATTATTTATTTTGCTTTTGAATCTACAAAGTGGTCTTTTCACTGTACTCCAATGAAATAGCTTATCACTGTTAAGAATGCATGAAATGGCTTTATATCATGTTATGATTTCATTTAACATTCATGGCGAGGCACATTCCATGAGAATATTACTTGACAACTAGATAGGACAGCTGCCATATTAAGACAACTGCATCTTCATAAAAATAATTTTGTTGTAATGTACTTTTATTTTGTTCAGATCTGCTAGTCTAAATTCCATGGTGTGTTCAGCCAATTTCATTGCCTGCTTTTTATATAGGGGACCAAATGGCCTGCTAGATCTGATGATTGTTTTTATGAAGTATTGCTAATGTTTGTAGGAAACTATTACGATGAAATATATTTATTAAGTTAAACACAATGTATTAAATTTGCAGTAAATTCCATAACTCAAAACTTTAACACTTGCCTTTGCTATGATATTGGATCTGTATAACCCTTAATATAATGTTGGGAGCAAAACTATTTTATACCTACCAGAACTTGGGGTTCGCCTCACAATAAATATTTGTGGAAGGAATGGTACAGGTATTATCTAATATGCTTTCTTGCTCTAAGTACAAAGTCTTATTTGGTGCTGTATTATTTGATGAGGATTGTATTTGTATCTGTTGTCTAAAAATAATGATGTACGTGGATCTGAACAACATTGAGTTCAAACTTGTGCTTTTCTTGCAAAATTACATGTACATCATACATAGTTTTGAAATGGTAGCCAGTCGAATTTATCTTGTATTTGGCATTATGTTTTTCATAAAACATTGCAGTGTTGCTTGTTGAAAGTAAATATTTATCAGTAATCAGAGCCTTGACAGGCTATTGTACTTTGGAATAACTCATAAGAGTGTACTTCAACTAGGTGCATTGTTTTTTTTAATTATTCAATCAGTATTACAGTTTGAGATATATCTTTTCTTAAACACAGCTACAATTCCTATTCGACTTGCTGCACCATGATTCAGCAATAAATATATTGCTTCAAGATGAATTGAAAGGTAAATTATGTTAAAAAGATTTGTTACTTTTTCAAGACATACATTGCATACATTGTCATGGTGTACTGTGGTCTTTTATAGTATTACTACTCCTAGCATTAAAGCCTGCAGACTTTAACTTTTGTGGTAATTCGCTGGGATTGCTATGGTATATATAAGTCACATAGTCTTGTAGTTGATCAAAGTGGTGCTTTTATTTGACTCAGAGGCGTTGGGTAGGACATAGTGTGTTCATTTGTGTATCCATTTCGTTGGTACAAACATCAAGTCTCATTCCTCACCATATCATTGTATTTATTTATATGTTAATTTTTAAATGTTTATAAAATTTCTAGGTGAACAAAATTATTGTATACATTCTTTTTGAACACAACATTAGATATTGTAAATAGAAAGTAAGAAATATTTATACCTCTGCCGATATGTTTTTGCAATCTTCAAGAAAATTCCTTTGTCCTCTTGAAAAGGAAATTTCTTATTTTGGATAAAAGTGCTATTTGTAGAATGTACAACTAGTTTGGTGATTAATTTTAATTTGAATGTTAAAGACTTTGAAATTATGGCATACATAGCATATTATCTTCATAATTATGAATAATTGATTTTAGCCGCTTCGTCCGAATTATTGTACATTAGGTAATTTGTGTATGTTCAGGTCTGTGGATGGATATTATGAGCGTAAAAATTGCACCTTTTTCAAATGGGTTCTTGAAAATAGTCTATTGCATTGAATTACCTATTTTTTTCTGCATGCAAGTATTATTTTCATGGATTACTCCTAGGAGATAAAGCGGGGATAGAATACTATCACTTTTGTTCAAGTTCTTGATGAATGAAGTCTGTTTTTGTGCACATGCTGAATTAAAGTATACTTTTTTCAAAAGTTTTCAATGTTCTGATAGAATGTTGACATATAATGAAAGAACAAACTTGTTCCCCATAAATTTGTGTTTTTTTTTATCTTAAATTTCAAAGTACATGGATCTCATTAATTTGTATTATCACATTAATTTTGTTCAAATTGTGTTTTGTGCTTTACATAAATATTTGATCTAATAATGTACCCTGTAGGTAGTTTGACAACACTTGTGCAATAAAAGGATATTATCTTGAATATTGTAATTGCAATTTGAACGCTATCACTGTCCATTGATTTAAGAAATGCGCACATAGGTTGTGCGTATTTTTAGATACATTTTTGTTCAAAAACAATTTGGTGGTGTAATGTAATTCATACTTATACTATATGATCTATGTTGAAAAACAATCAAAAACAATTCTTTCGTGTTATGTAGTTTAAACCTGTAGTATATGATGCAGTGGCAGATTCAGGATTTGTCTCCAGGGAGTGCGGCAGCTCATACATGACCCAACAGCTCCAAGGTCAGGTCAAAATCATGAGTAAGCCATCCCCTCTCCCCATTGATCTGACAGTGTGGGGTATTTATATAAAAAAAAAAGAATAGCAGAGAATAAATGTGTTGGGAGTAAGTTGTATAAAATGTTGTATTGGTGCAATGGAGTGTATGGTGAAAGGTGATACATGTAGTCATCTGAGTAGTAGCTGTGTAGGATGAATAGATATGATCAAACCAATAAATAAATAACAAATAAATTTTGTGTTCATTTATCATTTATATCTTCATGATGCTGATAAAATTGTGTTTTAGTTCATCCACATCTGTGATTTTTATGTAAATACATAATTAGACTTCCTTCAACAATGTTGGTTATTGCAGCACATGCTGCTTAACAGCCCAATAACAGTGAAAAAATTATGTATTTGGACCTATTACAAAAAATCCGAATAATATGCAACACTGCTATTATGCTCCCTACAATGTTTTACTGTGCACAACGTGGATGCATTTGCAAAACACAGAATCACAGTTGGAGCGCCATGCTCTCAGGCTATTCAATAGATGAACTAGCTTTCATGAAATGGTAGGGCCCAATAGCGAGACATTAGTGCAGACCTCATCATGCTATGGACTAATGTGTGCATACCATAAGCCAAAATTCTTACCAAAAATATCTGGACCCTGTACCACCCTCCACGGATTGTGCTCTGCTATTATATATGCTGAAAAATGTATACAGTGCATTTTGTGAGCAAAAATAGTAAGTGAATATGTGGCATCAGCAAAAAAGATATTGAATCTCTAAGGGAAATATTATTGTCTGGTTATATTCAAAATCTGTCCCTCTTGAATCAGGTAGCGAAATAGTAAATTTGGTTATGACTGGAGTAGAAAGGCTTCTGTCAGCGGCATATCAACTAATATCAGGTAAATCATTTCTTATCATTCACTGATAACTCTTGGTTATAGGGACAAGGAAGTTATTGGATATTATGTACATTATCAATCTGTATGTTGTACTTTAATATTGCGTCATTGTTATTACTTCTATGTATCCGTGTTCACTTTACATGCATATTCGTAGTTACTATAATAAAGTTGTTTGGTTACGATGTGGATTTTCGTGTGTCTGCTGTATTTGTGCCTGGGCAGTAGCTCCGCGCAAGGTGAGACAAGAGGGATGTGCCACAGTGAAACGTCTGTGGTGCAGGGGTATTAAATTCTGAAAGAATAATGAGATGCCCGATAATTAAATGGACTATTAGACATCTAAAGCAATGCATAGGTTTATGTCTCATCTAAATTATCTTCAGAGCTTAAAACTTCGATAAATTATAAAAAAGTTTATACTTGTATCTATTTTGAAAAAATAGCATAGAAATAATAAATACTCAGATGCATTCAGCCATAGTAAGTATGCCATACATGATTTACCAAAATAATAATAATATCTCCGCGAAAGTGTATACCTAATCCAGATGTGTTAAAAATACCAATAAACTGTATTTTCTTATTAATGGAAAACGTACAGTTTCTATCATAGTGCTTTTGATTCACCAAAATAATAATAATAATATCTCCGCGAAAGTGTATACCTAATCCAGATGTGTTAAAAATACCAATAAACTGTATTTTCTTATTAATGGAAAAACGTATAGTTTCTATCATAGTGCTTTTATTCTTCATAATCTGACCAGACGTACGCAGCAACAGCATTGAGGGATTTTTTGCATTTCCCCCACAAGTAATGACGTGAGTATCTGAAATGATATCGATCATATCATACATAATCCATATGCTAACCATCCACAGATCCATGTACAGACTACAAGTGGCTAAACCAATCGGAGCGCAGCACAGGGTACACGGCCAAGCAAGGATTCCATACGTTTTGTGACAGCACACTGGCCACAAACTGGTACAGGTAAGTTCCGTTTGTAATCGTATTGGACAGGTAAAAAAAAGCCCCACTTTCGCACCAGTGAATACCGTACTTGGAAAGGGGTGGTCAGTAGATTAGTGATACATTTTTTATGCATAGTTTAATGGCTACACGACTATACCCCTTATAACGAACACATCTGCACGCACACCCACGCACGCTCGAACCCCACCCACGCACCCACACGTTCATCTTGCAGAAGTGGTCACGTGCACTTTTAAGTAGAGAAAATGGCATAGATTGATTGCAGCAATCACATGAATCAACCGTGCTCGTCTAGGTTTTCTGGAGTTGCGGGAGAGCACATGCCGACCACATGTCCAGACGGCTTCTTCACGTGCAACACGATGTGGCAGATTTGGCTGAACGGTGAGTCCGTTAGCAATGGTATACTGTTTTCAATAAAAACACGAATATATGGGACACTATTAAATACGACGGAATAGTCACCACTGACTATAATGACGAATTCTGATGCTGGACGACTACAGTACAAATCACCTCTCCTTCTAGATATCAGTAACATGATGGAATGCTCCACTCGGACAAGCTGATATAATCTAGGAAGATTATCAGATATTGTACATGTTGAGAGTCATGGAGGCATGTCATGTTTAGGCTGGCAATCATCATTTTTCGACGTATTTTATGCTCAATTAAACTTGCTCTAAAGTGTTTAAAATGAACCTCGCATAGCAAGCCCACTAGTTGCCTCCTCGACCGTTGCAGGTTCCTTACCCGCCGAGGGCATGAATACGACACTGCCCGGCTGTGTACGCGATCCTTTCGAGAACAACTGCTGCGTCCACAGCGTGGACGTGGGCGTCAAGACGTGCGCTGGCGGATTTGTCGTGTACCATCTGCGCCGCCTGGAAATCGGCTGTCCGATTGCTTATTGCGCAGGTAAGGTAGCCGCTGTCTTAAACACGCTTTACTCATAAGCGATCGCAGGCGAAGCCATGCAACGCGTATTTATTAACGCGTATTGTGTCAAGTCGTCAACTTGGGCGTATTGAGGTGGATTTGCACGTAGTATGAATGTGTGTTGCCACGAATTGCGGGGCAAAACGAAGCATTACTCATATATGCGAAAGATTTGCGCTCCCCAGACGCAGCATAACTATTTGTAGCGAACTTTAACCAATCTGTATATTCGTCAACAAATTTTGAACATGTTCAAAATTTCATGACGAATTTGCCAGTTCGCCAGTGCACGTAGATCTACGCAGGCAGAATACGCTAATGTGTAAAGTTGGATTTAAGTTATAGGCCAGCGACAGACCAGTCATAATGGATCTTTGAACCCGCGTGAACAGGGTTACACGTATATGCCTTAACTGATATTACATGTATAACCATTGTTGATGTAATGCTGACCTGTCTACAACATGTTCCGTCTGTCCAGGCGAGGCGACGGTGTGTGACGCGGGGGACCCGGATGCCGTATCGTGCGATGGTGAGTCACATCATACAATGGCAGATCCAGGTTTTGGAAAGGGGTGGGGCGGACTTAAGGAAAAAGGGGGTGGGGGCGTAAGGGATTTCATGAAAAACCCTTGACCCCTCTATGAAAATGAAGTATTTTGGTGGGGGGAAAAGGGGGGGGGGGCCCCTTGCGCCCCCCGGAAGGGGCGGCCCCCGGATCTGCCTATGTCATAATACCCCATTCTTGTAAATGATCTAGATGTTACACAAAGAAATGCACACAGCAACATAAAATTGTAAATATCTCATGCATTGTACATGTATATTCCTTGGGTACTGTTGGTACGGTGGTACTACTGGTATATAGCCGGGGAACTATAAACATACAGCCACCGTACCGTTGTTCCCTCTAATGTAGTAATTGTAATATATGTGAATAACAGTCGGTAACTGTCGGTAACATAAAGTCCACTTGATACATTTATTGTGATCCATGATAAGACGATGACGGTTGCACTCTAAATGTTTTTCTTGGAAACCGGAGTCTCATTTAATATTTGCCTCTACCCAAGCGCTCATGGTAGACACACTACATAAAACTACCGATTTATTCACGAATTAAAAAAAAATACAACAAATGTTTTATAACTACACGTACATGCTAACCCTACAAAGAGTACAACTTAGTATGTGGTCAGCGTGGCTTTGCTGCCGTTGCAGCCGTGCGTCCCGAGGTGAGGTCACCGCCCGGTCTCCACCTTCTGGCTGCCGAGGACTCGGCGCTCGCCCGCTGCACACTCTCAGCGCCCCACGTGTACGGAGACGTGGAGAGGCCGTACAACTACACCGTGAGTGGGGCAGGATGGGGTGGGGTGGGGTAGGGGTTTATTTGGCTTATGTTAAGCATCGCACAATAATGCTAACATGACAAGAAAGTAGCAGATGCGGGAACATGATAAATTGACTGGAGTGTATTGTAGAACTAGTGAATTGAGGCGTCATCACTTACAATTGTCTGGGCGAAGGTGAAATACCTAGCCAGATTGACTCAGGGTAAAACCACTTCAATGAAAATGCCGGTTTTATACTATAGTATCTCTGTCTCAAGAGCACGCGAAGGCTCGTCTCAAGTGGTCTCAATAGAGAGGTGCTATCTGTCCACTTTACCGTGATCTGCTAGTGGTTTGCTCGTGGTCGGCTTAGGACCATGTGAAATGCCCTTATTACAGAGGGGTTCTCCTTATAATTATACTAGTGGTGGTCCAAATTGTAGCGTGTACTTTATCGCATTAGTATAGTAGAACCTCCAATCAAGACCACCTCTCTATTGAGACGACCTCTGTAATAGGACCACTTTTCACGGCTCCAAAACCTTCATAAAGCTACCAGAATGAACCTCTGTAAATAAAGAGACCACCTCTCTATTGAGACCACCTAACACTGGGCCAAAAGGTGGTCCTAATAGAGATGTAAATGCAAATGTAAATGTAAATGTCTGGTTTATGGTCTTCTTCCCCGAATGATCAGACGACTCTACATCTACACAAGGTCATTGGCATCCTTGTCACACTATATCCTTCCCAACTCCCCGGGGAGCATACAACATATCTTTTCGCTACCGTAGCGCAGACGTGCTAATCACTCACATTTGCGTTCACTCGCCTGACCTGTACCTATTTAACGTGTACGTGTAGATGTTTTACTGTATCTACACGTTTGTTGCGGATCACGGCGGCAGGTGGTGTGGGGCGCGGACGATGACGTCAGAGCGACCTCGCTGCCAGCGAACACACTGACCGCGGATTTGGACGAGCAGGCGCTGGTGGCGGCCGCCAACTCGTGGGTACGTATTTAAAAGGCAGAGGGCGCTGAGTACTCGCCATGTACGGCCCCAGAAATAAACAATCAAACAATCAAACAGACACTCAAACACTAAATTGATGCAATGGCAATTCCAGGGTATAAGCTCTAAAATAACTTCTTAATTTGGGTACGGGCCCCCGGCACTATTTGCAGCTAGTGAAAAAGTTACAGGAACTACATCTTATCTAGGTTAGGCTTGAATATAGTTTCCTGTGAAATTCTATCTAGTATACCCAATTTTAATTTAATTTGAATCCAAGCGCAAGTACCTATAAAGTCTAAAGATTTCAACTGATTGTCTTGCGTGTGTCTGTTGGTTTGTAGCTGTGGTGTGAGGCGCGGGCGGCCTTCTACTACGTGGGTCATGAAAGCGACCAGCTACGCAGTGCAACCAACGTCTTCGTAGGCATGCAGGTATGCGAATACAGTTTAGGCTGTGGCAATCAATTCAATTGTTTCATGGCCTGATTTGGAAAATAAAAAGACAAACATTAGTGTGTATGCACCTTATCACATCACGAAAAGATTATAAGCTATTGTTATATTTTACATTTCGGGGGCACCACTGGCTGGTGGGTCGGATGTACCCAGCCTCAACCAAATTTTGTCCACTCATAGTTGTACGCCTTATAATCAGTATGCTTTTGGAAAACCTGGAAATCATTGGCACGCCGTGATGTGTAAATGAGCCCAGCCACTTTTTATATGCTAGCGATTGGCGCCCTTTTCATAACACGAGGTACGTTCCTTGTACGGTTGCAGAGTGAAGCAGACGAGCTGCTCGTGTCTCCAAACAGCACCGCTCTAACGGTGATGAACAGCAGTCTCCATGTCCCGGTGGTGTGCACGCAACCCCCGTGTAACGTGCAGGTAGAACATTGGAGCTTCACTCAAACATGTAGCACAGTCTAACTTTTCATTAAATCACCAGGGAGACACACGTCACACCCCTTAAGCACTACAGAAAATTGAAGTAGATGTTGTCAATTACCCCCCCCCCCCCTTCCAAACACACACGTATGTACATGCATGTGCAATTATGCATAGTATAAGATAAAATGTGTAACAAACTCGAACACACCACGCTTGCATTGACCATTTCTGCGATTATGTGTCTTTAGATTTTCACATATAGGTAGAATGCCACATATAAACTTTGATTCTAAAGTAGCTTTAAAGAGTTGCTCTATAGGTGGTGAGTGGATTCACAAAATAGTTAAGGACACATTGTTATTTTAGATAAAGAAACAACGATCATGAATAGCCCCATAATGCCTGACCAAATTATGCTCTATGACATTTTTTCTCCCTTTTGTAAATTAATGAATGGAAGAGAGACACCTGAATCATGATATAATGAATATATCTACTTGCTGTTCACGCACCAACGTAAGATTCACATCCCCGGTTCACATCCCTGGTTTGTTAAACATTCCCCTCACAAGCTCTCAAAGAATATTCACGAAATTGGGGCTGTGACAATGGCCCCAAAACAAGTACACAAACAAAACAAGTAGGTAGGTATTTCTTCAATACGTCTAAATTATCTTATGATATAGCAGAAGATTGAATTCGACTGTACACAGTAATATGCTCTTGTTTCATGGCATAGGCAGATCCAGGGGGGCGTAGGGGACACACACACCCTTTCCACCAACATTACTTCATTTTCATAGGGTTTTTCATGCGTCCCCTCCCCCCTTTTCCAAAAACCTGGATCTGCCTATACATGGCACCGGGAGACATTGTTACACATGCATATATTCAGCCCCAACATGTTCTTTCACAGCTAACATTCCGTCTAGACCGGCAGGCATCATTGCCACAGGCAGTGTGTCTGAGTGACGGCGCTGACTTCACGCCCGTCCTACTCAGCCCGCACTGCACTGTCAACGTCACTGACGAGTCGTGGAATAACTCCGTGTCCTTTGCGTACGTACATGTCCGTACATTTTATTGATGTGCTCTCTGCTGGTCCTTTTATGGTCTGCTATCTATTGCTTATGTTTACGCTACAATATTGTATGTTGTTTGCTCACACATGCATTGATTTTGAAGTCCACCATGATGCAAACGCAACTAAAATCTAGCCTATGACCAACAACTTCCTGTTTGAGAGACACAGTTTGATTAGGTATGAAAACTTGGTGGTTGTGTTATGTTAAAACTCAGATGGCATGGAAGCAACAGCTCAATTTATTAATGTGAGGTGGTCAAGTTTGTGATAAACCAGCTATATATGTAGTTTAAAACACACGCCCCGGTTCCCATTGTGGTTCTCAAGCTAGATACCCTATTCTATTTCTATATGAATAAGACTAGAGTTCGTATATACATGTACCCCCTTCATGATGCTGGGGCATTTCTTTTCTAGGAGAAGTTCTGTGGGGAAAAACTAATCCTATGCTTGTATTCATGCACTTGTCTTTGTCACAGGTTGGTAGCTCAGCAGACACCGCTCATTCACACGGGTGGTGACGTCATGCCAGTCAACGTGACGTCACAGGGAGATTCCACGTTTTGGCGGCGCTACTCACACGCGCTATTTACGGTAAAGTCATTTTAATATGGTGTATGTTTTAGCCGCTGCAGTGTTTTGCATTTTAGATAATGCCGACAATTCCACAAAGTAAGTTCAGTTAATCAAAGTTCCCAAATCCAGAACTCCATTTGAAACAGGATTATAATTTACTTGGTCTAAGTATGGAGACCAGAGTCAGAACTCCTCATTCCATTTCTTACGAAATCCTGAAAACAGCATGAAAACTAGTCTATCTCTTTATTCAATTGCATTGCAAGATCTCTCTGCACATGGTCAGATCAAGGTTCGCCTATTGGAAAAGCTGAGGTGCAACCACGGGATGTTATGGGTTCCGTACACGCAGAAAGTCATGCAAACAACTTCATGAAAACTCCAAGTCCTGTTGTGACATTGGCAAATATCAAAGCCACCCTCCCGCTGCTTCTGTTTCAGGTGAGGGTGGGTGAGAAACTGTCGGCTGCCACATGCAGCCTCAGTGGCGCCGGCTGGCGGATCGCCACGCTCCCTGGCTGGTGAGTGACGTCATCTGAGAACTTTTGTGTAGTTAGTGTGTTTTTGGGTTGGTAAGGGCACTAGGGACAAATACCAGTTATTAAATACATCACCCTCACCGCAGGCCTGTTGTTTCTAGCAAGTTTTACTTACGCTATATAATTAGGATTAACGTTGAATGACATGTAGATTACACGCACGTAAACTTATTGTAGCGTGTATTAAGGATATAGCAATAGTTGGATTAATACAGTTCATCAAGCTAATTAGCCTTTTTTCTGTAGCACTGCGACCAGCTACGTGGAGAGTGAATTCGTATTCTATAAAAACAACTTCCATTCTGTGGAGGTAAGTTCACTGTTTTAAAATTGAAAATATTCTTACAATGCATCAGCATGCTCAACATGATATCTCAAGTTACTTCTACGCGCTAAATTAAGCTCTTATATATACAACTGATATTTTAATGTGAGTTTCCCGCCAGGTGCACGTGATGACGCAACCATGTGATGACGTCGCAGTATGCGCATGCGCCGTCGCAGTCAGTGTCCATGGCAACACGCGGGTGATTGACAGCTGCCGTTTCCGCCCCGATGTCGTCTGGGACGGAAAGGCGTTCCCGAACCGAACGTTTAGTGTCCGTCATTACGGCGACGAGAATGCCGTGGAGTGGATGCACAGCGACGATATGGACGATTTTCAGGTAACAGCCCTACACAATGGGTGTCTTGGGTTATTTACACACAAAAACAACAACCAACAAAACTAAACATAAACATAAGGAAAACAAAAATCATTGAATCATGCATTGATGAATAGTTTACCGGAGAGGCCCTACTGGAAAATATCCAGACGTATAAGTTTATGATGGATCGCTGTTCTTCCAAATTAGTGATGTCATTTATATCAATATAAAAACCATGAGTTTATTTTCATTGTCAAAGCTGCACTCGATCTCTGATGGCAACACGTTTCAAGATAGATAACTTGATTGGTAGAGAGCAGCCCCACCTAAAGTCAATTCATTCCGCCCCGACTTTAAGTTTTACCTGCCGTGTGGTGCCATGCTGGCGGTGACGGTGGACCAGCCCGGCCAGATCGCCGCCACGCTCCACACCTCGGGGGCGCCCGAGGCTGGTAACGAGGCGGGGCTTTGTGGGACACACCAGTGTGGCGTGGTCGACATTGACCGTTGGAGGTAAAGCTGCTACTGTCGTCTCTCTTGTTCTATTACCCTATTGGGTTTTTAAAATTGTAAGTAGACCTACTTCGAGTGATGGGTTCGAAGACGGTACGAATGTAGGCCTATTTCGATATGATTCAGGCGTATCTCTGGAGAATATATCTATGAAATTTGCGAGATGTAGCTTTAGATGTCTAGATATATACTTGACGTCAAATTGAACTGATTCGCTCCCGCCCGATTTGATGACAAATTTTCGATGCATGTGTGTATTAAAGACCGTCCATATATGATCATCTATTTCAGGATAAAACATTCAGAACGTAGTCTTTATTATGGACCAGCCATTTTCAAAAACCAAGAAAACAGCAAGCAGCCAAAGACTGCTGGTTATTTTATGTGTGACGGGACAGACGAAAACGAGGACCAACCTTTGGTAAGTTCTGTCTCGAGAAAACACATGTTTGAATCTCAACCAGCTATTGAACATGCATGTCGGCTACAAAGGTTTAACTAAGAAATACCACATTAAATGCCACATGATTTCAGATAGTACATTGCAAATCCACCAGAGGCAGCACTGACTGTGACAAGTGCGACCATCTAGAACCAGATGCAAGGCCAGCCCAGGACTTTCCATTTTCCTTTGATGGTCTAGTGCACGATCCAGTAAGTGTATCATTGCAGTTGTGTTAAATTCAAAATGTAATTGTTTTGCCATCACAATCGTGCCGTTTAATCAAGGTCTACAGCTGTGATCTAGGAGGAATAGCATGAGGAAGATATTGTTATAGTGAGAGTGGACACGCATATAAGATTTATTACTTTTGAGTGTTCTTGGCGAAACGTAAGCTCGGGTTGACAAAAATGCTTTCATGTTGTCAAACAAAGTATGTCTCTAACTTCTAAGATTCCATGGCCACAAAATGCACAAAACATTGTCTCGAAAAACTTACCAAATTACAATGTAAACCACGCTCTAGTAGTTCCATATTCATTCACATCGTGCACATTCGTGTTTGCCCGTGAAATACAAGCTACACATATATGTAGACCCTATGCAGTTAAACATGTTTGAGCTTCAGCAATCAGCATGCATGCAAAACGCATGCCCATGATGCCGTACGTGTCTAACTGCGTGTTGTGTTACTGGCATAGGGCTCGTCGTGGCCTTCAAACGGCTGGAGTGAGGCGGCCGCCTCGGATCACTGTAGCGAGCTGCTGGCCGACACGCGGGACGCCTGCAGCCGCCTGTCCGCGCTACACGCCCAGTTCTACCAGGACACCTGCGTGCAAGGAATAAAGGTGGGGCCCTAGATTTTGTGGATTAGAAAAAAGAGTTATATGCTATTACCACCCCCTGTACTCTCGGAAGATTATCTTTATCATGTAAAAAATGGACGTGCAACGTTCCCCAAGCATCGCAATAACGATCTTTCACACCTTGTAGCCGAAATTCACTCGAACTGGTACATTGGTATATTTGGTTGAATATTGGCATACCTAGGCTTGGTAATCCGTTTTGGATGGTGAAACAATTAGATTATCTTTGGCCATCCTTTGTACATTAATTCGTTCAGTAACTTCTGGCATTCAAGTGTTTAAAAGCATTCTTATGGTAAGGTCCCATATACACGCATCACAGGAAGTGTGTATAAGTCCTTGCACCCCCACCCCTTTTTTACACCAAGTACGTAGCTACGGTATGCTAGAATTAGACGTAGATATTTAGCGTCATATACAGGGAAAATATGAGTAAAGCTTACCCAGTTCAACTGCGCATGGGCCAATAATCGATCAGTCTAAAGAAAACCACGGCTCCAGGACACTGGAGCGACCATGAGGCGCGATCACGTGGCTAACCAGCTGCGGTCCGCCTGCGAGACGCAGCTGCGCTACAACACGACCACGTGGCTGGTGGAGGGCGGCCACTACGTCACAGACGCCGGCCTGCACGACCGCCTGTGTCCTGGCGGCTGTAGCGAGCATGGGGACTGCCATAGGGGTAAGCCTGAGGGGTGTCCGAAGGATCTTGTCACGCCAATCATACAACTGGCAAAGATGGTCGATGAATATGAGTTACGTGCAACTTTCATCATGAATCTATGCAATGGTCAGTCTCTCCGCTAAGCAATCTATCTGCCCACCTGCCTGTATGATTTTTTTTAGTTCATTTCATTGATAGAATGAGGGTAACATTGTCTGGTTGATTCGATTCAATTGACTGGTTCGATTGATAACATGTCAGACTTCCCTTTCCTAATCTATATGCACTTTTCACACGGGGTTTGAGATAGAAAATTCTCCATCATGAATAGAGCTCGTGTCAAGTAACTGCCGTTCATTACGTGCTGTAGGTGTGTGCGCGTGCGCGCCCGGCTGGATGGGCAGTGCGTGTGGGCAGGCGGCGACTGACCCGCCTGCCGTATTCTACCTAGAGGGTCCCGGGTTGTGCGATATCACGCAGAAACACTGCCAAGACGTCGAGGTCACGGTCGTTGGTCAGAAGTTTTATGATGGTCACACACAGTGTGTGCTGGAATCAGTAAGTGCAAATATGAAATGAACGACTTTCATTCAATATCAGAAAACTGTACTATTAAATACTCGAGTACAGCTCACAGATGCACGTATAGTTTATTGTTTGTGTACAAAACGCATTGATTGTGCATTTGGGTGTAACATTTACAACGCGTAACTGCAGGATAACGGCGGCATCGTCACGTCAGAGCCGCTCTCCGTGGCTGGCAACACGGTCAAGTGTCGTCTGCTGCGGGAGCCCAGCGGGCCGGCCAGGGAGCACGTGGCCGTGCGCGTGAGGACCAACAGTGGCGCCCCCAGCGCCAGCCTCCTGTACACGGTGTACAACTCGACGTGTCTCCGCTGCGAGGGCGGCGGCTCGGCCGCGTGCAGTATCAACGTGGGTATAGGGCGAGCTGTGCAAGCTGTACAACATTACAATAGTGGAAGTTTTTTCTTTTGTAATCTTATTGTTTGTTCATAGCAGTAAAGGGTGATTGACCATTGTTTGCATCCTATATCAATGGCGCTTGGGATGATTATATCAATCACTTTCGTAACAGTGGCGGCTTCATGGTTTCTTCAGAATCTGGTTTGCGGTGAAGGTCCACGAGAATTTTGTGTCTTGGCGCCGTATCAGGCAGAATGAAAATCAACTAGTACACAAATAAAAATTACTTTGTGCACATGTATGAAAGGTGATTGTGTGTTCTTCAAGTTTCCCCCACAAGAAATTCCGTATTAGGGTCACACATACAGAGTCGCCCTGTGAGCATTGGGTAAATACTAGTAATCCTAAGTGTGCGTTTTGGCCAACAAATAGTTGATAACCGCTTTTCAGGTTGGTTTTTGCTACATCGATGGCGCCTGTTGGCAGCATGGAGAAGCTCCCCCCGACAACCAGTGCCTCTGGTGTGACGGCAGCACTCCCCACACCAGTGACAAATGGAGCACACACAAGAGTAGGTTTTTGGATGCATTATTATATGGACTTGATTGTCATTAGAAGGTCAGCACGATGCTAGTTGATAACGAGAAGGTTAGGTTAACAGAAGTGGTCGGTAATTGAGTGACAAAATTGCTGCCATGACGTCAAATCTATAGCAGCGGCTAATGAGACAGTCTGAAATGTGCTTGGGAAAATAACGCATGAGTGGTGCTTCTTCTCTCGCAGAACGTCATACAACACAAATATTTTTCAGTGTATGAAAGAGAGTGTGTGAGGTTGGTGCAGGCCTGTGTATAACTTATGTTGCGCCTCTTGCAGGCTGCCATCCGTCTGGGCTCGCGGGTTGGGCTGTCTTCCTCATTGTCGTCGCAGTTTTTGGTGTCCTGTTTCTCGTTGGTGGAGGAGGCGTTTGGTTGTACAAGTAGGTGACAAGCACGGCGCTGTACCTTGAATTCTAGTATGTTACAACATAGACAGCACAGCCGTTTTCTGTTAGAGAGATCCTGGGCGGTGTTCTAAAATTTATTCACTACAATCTTGGCATAGAACCGACCAATACAGAGCGATGTTTGACTATGTTGGTCGACACTCTCCTTCTGTAACAAATGGGGTAATGCGGCCAATGCTTCGTTTAAAGATACCATTATTGAAGGTTCTTTTATAATTTTCATAAGCATATCGGTTGCATTGAAATTTCTGCTCCAAGATTTAAATGTAAACCAAAGCCGAGTAAGAGGCTATGCCATATTTCCAAGTTTACTGAATGTTTATTTGTTCACACAGTGAAGTGGTAATTCTTGCTATTTTTTCAGGCAAAAGCCGAACAATGCTCCAGCATACATGTACCAATCAAGAACAAATTCAGTAACCACTCTGTACAGAGACGATGCGGATAGCATAGGTGGCAGCATCGGTGTTGATATTGCCCAGTTTGATTCAGCAACAATACGCAGCAACTATACCAACTCCATTTCTGGTATGTGGTCTTTCAAATTTGGCGCACCACACAGTTTTTATAAGATTATTACGTATTGCTTTGCATCATTCCTAGACAAAATTTGATTAATTAATTCTTAAACGAGTGACCTAAATTCTCTCTATGTGTCATTGTATATATTGTTGACGATTTGTAATTGCACATGGACCAGGTGGTGTCGACGTCTACGATGACTCCATTGATAATACACCTTATGAAGACGTCTCTCACGAAGACATCATCCGTCCACGGCCAAAACCACGGCGCAATCCACCTCATATTGAACCGCAGCAAGACATGCAGCCAAACACGAGAGTGGACTTTGTCATTGGCGGCAGCCAATTTAACAGTGTTTCTTCAAACCCGGGAATGCCCCCGTCTGACGGTTTGCAGTATGAAATCCACAATCAAGAGACCAATGATATGAGCGCTGACCCACGATTACAACCAACGGCAAGAAACGGACCGTTGCCACCAATTAGGAGAAGAACTGCTTTGCCTGCCATTCCGAGAAACTCTGAGACCAATCCGCAATATACAGGTCTGGCAGATGTGCAGAGAACGGATGACCATGTATATAGGGGATTAGAAGTTGCTGCATCAGGTGAATCCACTGTTGAGACGTCTGCAGGCATGCAAGCAACAAATTCTGGAGGACTCTATCAGGTACTTCAGCACGGCGTAGATGTGAATGATTATCGTGCTTTGCAGCGTGGGTCCCCCAATTACGAGGGATTGTTGCCTGGACAGGATGTGATCAATCAGTACAGTCGCATTGGACAAGCCGCAGCAGTCACAACAACAAATGTGTATGATTTTGATCCGTACTCGGAGATTCGAGCCACCACCCCTGTGGGGGATTAGATATTCTTATTGTTAAATGGTATGCCAGTGAATTTTAATATGACACGTTTCATGCATGGATTATGAATATTCATGGTACTAGGAAAATTAAAAGCATATGGATGATTTTTCATAAATATTTCCCAACTTGCTTACCTGAGAAATCAATTTACTTGGTGACATTTCTTTCCAAATTTGTTTGTTTTATCAACTCCAAATTTGATGTGATAATTTGGCCATCAAAATGTATGGCTTAATATTATTCAAGTTAAGACTGAATACTACTTATATTATGACTACAGTGATAGTGAGGTTTTATTTTAGATGGTGTGCTACGTTTTACCACGGGACGTACTATTATATGCAGGTGTGTATCTCTTTTGATGACATCTAATTATAGGTGCCTGCACATTAAATTGAATCTGATTCACAATTGTAAAAATCACAAAGATCGTGGTAGGTATGACCTGTGTGCATTTGGGATTTATTGGGTTGCTTCAGGTGAAGTGAAAGCGTAGTGTGTGTTTCGTATGTATGTGGGTATGTGTGTGTGCACGTGTGGACTCTGGACCAAGAACGTCAATAAGCCCACTCCACAATGTGCACATTTTTTTACAAAAAATAAATAAGAATATACACTGTACTAAAAGAAATATTTGTATATGCTATTAACACATCATTTCCCCTATCAGAGTTTGACATGAGTACTAGCCCTCTAGCCTGAGACTACATGAAAACTGGCCGGCTACTGATTATGCCTGTAACTTGCCCGATGGGCTTTCGGTTTTTGGTGGGCGCATTATATACAAATTAGATATTTATATAATTTTATAAAATGCACATCTATTATTTTTTGATAAAACACAATTTGTCCAATAATTTATCAATGTATGGGGCACACCCGGCAGTGCGAAATTTTGATAGTGTGTGCTACTGTGTGCAGTATCTACGGCAAGTAATGACGTACGACCTAGCATACTGGCTCGGTACAGCCTACCAGGCTACTGCTGAATTTTTCCCAATGGAAGTTTGACATGTCCAACTTTTGAAGTAGAAAGTCAGTAGAGAGGCAGTACTGTCGTATGTGCATTGTGCACATGTCAAACTTCCTCTGCACTGCGTCTGCACTATGTCTTAACCGCAACTCATCAGTACTGACACAATACTGACACAGTGCTTTGCCAGTACTTACACAGTGCATGCACTTAATGAAGCTGTGGACAGAAACATACATTAGATCATATAAACCGTATCTGTGAAAAGTCACACAGTGTGGTTCTGTTCTGGCAGCGCACTGTCCAGTACTCAGCCAGTACTGTTTTTTTTAAATAAAAATCTACAGACATGAAACAAAATGTACCACCAACATGCCAATACTGCCAGATATGTCCATAGCTTTATGATTGTCAATGCACGAGGGAAAAATCCGTAGACACTGAAGCGCTGAAGAAACCGTCTGTCCAAAATGTCCTCAATGCCAGTTGTGCCCTTAGTTTTAGCGACCCCTATGGAATTAGCTTTTTTCTAACCCAGATGTCCACTGCCTTATTAATCCTTATGCCAACCCTGCATATGTATATTGATTTATATGTTGTGAAATACTATGCTAGCCGTCAAATGATATGTGAACAAACGAATTAAGATTTCTTTAAATTTTATATGCAATATATTTCATCCATATAGTACAATAATTGAAACCAATTACATTCATTTAAACACAGTGATGTCCACATTACAACCCTTAGTAAACACTGCTAGTAGTATTCAGTGGTAATTCCAAGATTAATCTAACAGCTGGACCTTCAGTGGCAGAATGTCTGCCCAGCGATATAATGTCATTGCAACACAATTAAAATACAGGTTGTATCTAACTTCATCGAAAATTCATACAGAGATGTGACCTTACATGTCTTTTGAATGGAGCTTTGAAAGATATATTGAATTATTTGAATGCTTTCTTTCAATTTAAATAAATTCTTATTAACTAATGCAGTTGCCTTTGTTCAACACAAACACCTCCTTGGATCTGCCATTGTTATTACCTCATATGAAACATCACTTAATTAAGTTCATGTTTCACATGTAAATAAGACAGCTAACATGTGGTCTATCAATGCATGTTGATACCTTTACCATAAAACATCCTAGATCTGGACATCGAGTTGACGCACCTTTTAATCAACAATATACTTAATACCTACGGTAGTCTAAATACAAATAGACAATAGAATGTAGCTACAAACACATACAATAATTAAAACACTGTTACATTTTTGTTTTATAAAGTAGGCCTAAAATGATCATATGGCAGCCTCACAAGTGGTAACCTTATATGGGTGTGATTACAACTAATAGGTGAGAAAACCTTTTATGCTGCAATAATTAGCACATTTCTCGTGAACTTGTTTTGAACATCCACGATTTTTCAAAGTAGTGTTGTTTTCAAGACGAGGTCCAGATAGTGGGATGTGAGTGGAGGTGGAGGTGGAGGTGGGCTGGACAAGCAATGTCAAGAATTACAATAATTTTCGTGTGTTTGTAAACTATTTAGAGTGTGGAATTATAATTTCTTTAAAATCATTGTACAAGAAATTGCACTGCTTTTCTAGTAAATACATCAACACCCCAAAATCATACACGAGTACATGCTGATTATGGTGTTATTTTGATAAACTACACTCAATCGCCTCTTATGGTTTGATATGCACCCAACACTAGACGCATACGCGGTAAATTGTGATCACCATTCCCCAGTGACACCTTTGATAAAAAGGCCCTGTCGCGTGGGCCAAGACCTGAATAATGTCATTGCTTGGAATCTTGAGTCAGTCGTCCGTCTTGCTCTTGTTATTCTGAAGCTCTCGTTTACATTACAACGACCTGCCAACTTACCGGAATAGCTTGCATAATACCCTAGAAACATATCGACTCTGTAGAGCTTTCAACCATCCATGGTTAAACAGCGGATTCATCATAGAATTTAATGGGTAGATTATCATGCCAACCATGGCTTCAATCGACGGCTGTAAGAATACGTTAGTCAGTGCAAGAATATGAAGAAGGCTGATAAAAAGAAATGCCAGAAAATTCGACGCTATTATCATTCCCAGTTTTAGAAATGTATTTCTACTTCTTGTTTTTCCTGTGGTTCTCAGGCGTTCCTGTAATTTTAGTGTGTGGAGTATATGTGTGTAGATACCTAGCAGGCATGCAAAGAGTATGGAATTCAACAGTACAGTTACAGATGAGACAATTTCCGAGGGTGAATTACCGACCATCAGGCAAGCTGAATTTGACAGCTCGAATGTAGAGAACTGAATGATAGCACCAACGGAGATGATAACTATTGTCCATAATGTAACAATTACACATTTTGTTTGTGTCTTTGAAAAGCCATATTTCTTGAATGGATCTACAACGAAACATATGTATCGGTCTAGTGCTAGAAGAAATGCAGATATGTTTGAGCATCCTACGGATGTTAGGGCCACAAGCGATGCCATTCGACAATTGACAGATGCATTCCATTTCAAAGCTACGTAGCCAAATATATCCGCAGTTCTTTTGTTTTCCATACTAAGGATTACTAGATACATAGCCATCACACCATCGGAAATTGTCAGATTCAGACTCAGCAATTTTGATGAATTTTCCTTCAAACGTATATCCAATAGCCAGCCAATACAGGCACAACTATTAACACTTAGTATTGAAAACAGCAATATCCAAATCCATTGTTGTAAAAACTTATTGGATATTATCTGGTCACATGACCCAATGAGATCGTCACCAGCTCTTATGCTGTGGCAATTCACCTGTCTTTGTTTGGAAAATAGACAGCACATACGGTTATCATCTACAGTGATTCGTTTCAGAGTTACAGCCTTCTTGAAGAGATCTATTGGGATCATTTTCAAATCAATGTGATTGTATGAAACATCAAGAGTAGCCAGATTTGAAATTTCATAGAAAATGTTATTTTGAAACGTTATGAGTCTATTTCCTTTTAGATTTAGGGTACTGACTTTTGGAATGGCGTTAAATGCATCTTCATCTATGAACGAGATAACATTGTGGGAAAGGTCGAGAATCGAAAGAAACACCATGTTAGAAAAGAATTCTTTTTCGACCCTTTCAAGTGAAGTGTGCCATATTCTAAGCACTAATATGCGGTGGTATGTGTCTAATAATTGCAAAATTGAAGATATTGACATTACAGTTGAATACGCAATGTGTAATTCCTTAGTCCACTTGTTCAAATGAATAGATTTATTCAAGGCTTGGCAGTAGACAGAAAATCCATGTGTAACACAACTTCGTTCAGAGATGGCTTCATTCAGGAGGAGAGGAGGAATTTCGTCGTCATATGACTGTCTGCAGTTCACAATCCCATTTGAAAAATGCTCGCTGCTAACAAAAATACCTTCTCTCGGGCAATAAAATGCATTGGGAACAAGAAGGCCGTTACAGTCAACAAGTTCGTCTTGCATCAACCAGCAGTCTATTTCTCCGTCACACAAATCGTGAATGTTAATTTTGGTGTTCATACACTTTATTCCATCATGAACTTCTGGTCTTTGTCTAGTAAAGTTTGCCACATCACAAAACCTGTAAGTACAAATATCATCATATTCGTCTGAACTATCTGGACAATCACTATGGCAGTCACAGAGTTTCGACGATGGAATGCATTTTCCTGAGTTCCTACACTGAAAGTACAAGTTAGAACAAGAACAGTTATGAGCAAAGCAAGACGAGAAACAAGCAGATGGATGTTGATGTTTAAGTTCTGCTATTGATGATTCAAATGAGCAAACGTGGTCACAATCGTCTTCATCAGAGCCATCAGGACAATCCAATGAGCCATCGCAAACGTGGTGTTTCAAGATTGAAATGTTATAATGACAAAAATACAAAGAAACCGATAACGTGTCAACCGTCTTCTCAGTAATAGGACGAGAAGTTGCAGTCGTAGTTAGTGAACTATTATGGTCTGGATCCGAGGCTGTCTTCTCACATATTACAGCACTTTGGTCGACGCGAAGTTCACAAGGTATAAAAATAGGCATGACATATGTGGCAGGACCGGGTAGCAATACACTGCAAAGATGGGATGTGTCATACTCCGCATCGCTGCAATATATATCAAGATTCAATTCTCTTGCATATTGCCAAAAATCCTTCGTTCTGGAATGCTGTGATTTGCAAGTTCTGTTAGAGCAGTCCCTCAATGTTTTGGTCATATGTGTGAAAGATGTTGCCAGGTATTCTTTCAAGTTTGTACAATATCCTTCTTTAGTTGGACCATCTCTGCCTCCAAAAATCAGTTCGGTTGCAGAAAATTTCAGGAGCAGTTCGAGATCGGTATTCACAAAAACGCCTTGCAGATAATTCATGGCCAAGAACTTATGTATTATTTCTGGCATGATAAAACTACTCAACATTTTTAGTTGAATAGGGGAAACAACACTCAATAATTTGTATGACGCACCTAATGATGAGCAAGCATTAGTTGCGTATGAACTACTAATATTGTTAAATATACCAATAAGAGAATAATCATAATGTAACACACTATGTGTAATCTCTGTTATAACATCACTGTGTTTATGAAACATGGCATAGTATTGTGTATTCATTCCCATTGAATATGAATAGTTGCAGTGTGCTAAAACATGGCTATATTCGTCCATACCATAGCAATTCAATTGCGCTACGTTTATTTGCTTACTTCTGTACAATAACTTATTCCTATAGTAAAATGATCCTAAAATGTTATGTTCATATATCATTGTATCATATGTCAACTGTAAATCGTTCTTGAGAGCATGATTAGAAGGACTAATGGCTAAAGTCATTGTATCCGTTGCAAATGAAGTGAAATCTATGAACAATACTAATGTGTCAGTTTCCTTTATTTCCCAAACGATGGTTTCATTTAAATAAGTAATTTCGATGCGTGCGTCAATTGCATGCATGGATAATGCTTCTATTTTGAAAGTCTGCAATTTTTGGAATAAGGTAGCAAATATATGAGAGATAAAATGTTTCTTGCTAATGCGAAATATGTGTAAATGGTCCATAACAAAATTACTAATGCCACATTTTTTAGTCAGCTCATATTCAGAAAGTGAGCCATTTGAAAATCGGGATTTTCCTTGCAAGTCAGTTAAAGTTCTGCATTGCAAGTCATTTCCAAGCTGGTGCATGATTATTTGTGGAACCACATTCTCTTCTGGATTACTTATTAGTGTAAATGTGACGTCATTTAACGCCATCATTGACACTGAATTCGTGGGAGATGAAAATGTTGAATATACGATATTAGTGCTGTTGTCAAAATAGTCAGATTCAGTAATGATGATACCACTACCATTAGCAAGCTCAGATTCAGCAAACTCTGTCACCACCATGGCACTGACATGCACTATTCCAGATTCACGCGGTGATCTTGAAAACGGAAAGCTTACAGTACACACATTCTCATTGCTCCCATAATGACTGAACTGGTATAAATGTATATAAATGTCCAGACCGGAAACAGTGAAAAACCTCATCATAGAAAAAGATACCTGGCTACCATTTTGAACATTGTTATTGTATATGAACCAGCGTTTTGTCTTGAGTGTTATTGCAAGTAAGAATCTGCCCGTGTCGAAGAAATAATCCAACAGTTTATCAGAATGGTCATTTTCTTGTTGTGCCACATAGCATGGATTGATACAGCCATAGTTGTTCCCTTCTTCTAGTGTTATTTTAACATTCACTCGAAGTGTGCTCAAGGAGTAGTATACTAGAAGAATGTCACTCTTTGTTGTGTAGAATTCCTGTGACGTTGGCATGTTGTATGAACCATCTTTACATAAAGTAGCAACATGAGTCGTGCCATCGTATATAAGCAAACCGCTGAACGGACAAATGCCTGCAAATGGAAGAACATGGATGTCATAGCTGTAAATAATATTTGTACATGATGCGCTGCAATGGCAGGGGAGTCACTATGTTACATAAAAAGTTGGCTGGGGCCAGATACAATTTCATTATGGGGCTATGATTTCTAGACTTTGCAAGCTACCAACTTGGCAGATGAAAAAACAAACAAACAAAACAATAAATAAAAAACAGAGAGCGAAATAGAAAAGACAAAAAGACAAAAAGGAGAAATAGAAAAAAGAAAAAGGGCACCCGGCACACCCTTTCTGTATGCCTTTTTTATGTTCATATATTCATAAAGAAACTAAGTTAATTAAGACAGCAACAATCGTGTCTACTATATAACGCTACATTTTAATTTTTTAAACAACTTACCTGCTGAAAGATCCACATGGTCAAAGAACGTTGGTGGTGTTATTCGGTGCATCCAGGACTTTTGCATCGTCAATGTTGGTCCAGTGTTTTGCAATAAGTTAATCGTAAATTTCACACTTCTGTTATAACTGGTGACCAAAACGTACTCATCAACACTTGATGGCGTGTACACGTAGATATTGCCGCTTAGTTTGATATTTTGTACCGGTTTCTTCTTTCCTTCTCGGAGAATTTGTGTCCGTAGCCTAAGAGGACTGCTGTGTCGCGTCACTAGCATAATGGAGAAATATCGATGATTTGACAGATCTAAATACTTGGGCAGCGCACGTGTACACGCGAGAAAGCGCCTGGTCTTGCTGATGATAAATTTGGGCAGAAGGCCTTTGGATGCGTGCAGAACTGTATCCATATCATTGCAGCTGAATTCCGTAATTGCTAGATACGACCTGGGGACACTGTCATCACTATCATAAACCAAAGTCACGGGTATATAATTGTAGAAATACCATATATAGTACAACATCCCAAATTCGTGAAACACAGTGGCTGGGATTGCGTCTGGCATGCTGATGCTTTGAACCGGATGGGAGAATGCAGATCCAGTGAACCTAAACGCAGAACCTTTCTTTATTACGTGATAGTTAACTACCAGTTGCGTGTGGAAGGGTGTCGCTGATCCGGTTATTCTCAACAAACCTGTGTTTGATTTGGTGTAGACAGATTCCATAAAAATGTGGCCACACACAGACAAGAGATCCCCATCGCCCGCGGAGGGGTGTAAATTGTCGTACACCTTTAGTGCAGTTGGAGAGCACTGTTGCGAATACGGGATGTAACATCGGTGTATAGTGACGTTGATGGAAAATACTCTGTGAACTTGAATCCTCCACTCAAAGAGTTCTTGCGCGTTGATTCCGTATTCTGCAAAGTGACATGGTCCTCTGTTTATCTCCAGATATTTTTTCTTAGAAGGAGTAATGCATATTTTATGTAGGTTACGACTCCTCCGGTACACGGCATGCAATCCATCTCTCATGGAGCCTGCTGATGGCTGTTCTTGTTTCCAATTTAAGGATCTGATCGCTGTACACATCTCATTTTCAACGTATGTGAAATGCAATTCCAATGATTTGCTCTCAAAGACGAACTGATTCCACTTCTTGTTATTAATCGTGCCATTATATTGTTGTGACTTCACAAGGTGTAGGCAACAAAAAAATAGTATTACTCGTGTGAGTATAGTATAATCAAACTTCTGATAGAACAGCCTTTTCAAGCTGATGTTTGCATCACCGTGACGATCCATCTGTAAAGTAGTGCGTAGTACCAAACCTACATCAAAGAGCAATAATTTGTTACATATGCGCGTGTAATCATTTTGTGTTGCAGATCAAATGGTTAAAATAAGGATTGCAATTGATATTTGCTACAAACAGTTTTTGGATCACCGATGTTGTCACTGTTGTCTCTCCCTATAATCATAATTGCAGTTAAAGCCACACACGCATGCACTGTTTAGATGATTCTAGCAAAAGTACTTTTACACTAAAGTCTTTATATAGCCATCAGTAACTTGCTGTTAGCACACGCACGCACCAATGGTGTTAGATATGCCAATTATATCTAATCACAGCGTACATCACGAAAACCAATTTGTATATGACAATGTATTTTGATTTTAAGCATGGCAAACATCTAAGATGACTTCCTCATCGCTAATTAAAATGTAACTAATGCACAGGCCAAAGTGTTTCACAATATAAACACTAAGGAGCCGCTCTTGCTCCATTTATCGTTCACCATTACACATCTGCAGCCTCTTCTCATTATTGGTGCGCCTTTTGCTTTCTTTGCGCTGTTACGACATTTCAATTAGAGAAAGGATAAAACCTCATGACCCCGTCAACAGATTGCCGTGTTGTTAAATCAAAATCACATGGTCGTTGGCGTGATGCTGAGACTAAAGCGAGCATTTAACATGTAGAAGCAATTATGGCTGATTGCTTAAATAGCAATATGTACAAGTAATACATTGCGTTGATTATATTGACGACTAGAGATGATTGCATCATTGTTCTACAAATAATGATTTTTTGGTGAAACATAGCCTACTTGTACTTGTAAGCCTATAATGAGTACCAATAACAATCACGTTTCGTGCTCTGGAGAACTTATTAAGAACCAAACATCCTGTGTAATAATAGAAATATGTGTACAGTTACAAAATATCTTTAGAATGTATTTGAACCACTTAAAAGTATCCTTATTTGGTGAATAGCACTTGGTCTCATATTATTGTTCTTATATTTCTTTTTCTAGTGCTAGTACTTCTAAAAAAAAAGAAGATATATGTGTTTTATTTTATTTCGACAAGTACTAGCACTAGAAAAAATATATAAGAACAATAATATGTGTTTGAACCAATGTGAGACTTAAACCATTCATCTATTTTATTGTTGATATGTATACATTTTCTAAGACACACACTAATGATTTGGATACTCTATTATTGTGTTCTAAAGTCCATTTCTGATAGTCAAATAGTCGTGTTGGTACCGGTGAATTTACCATCTACACAATTAGGTGGCTCGTTTGTGTGACCGTTCACTAATATTACAAAAGAAGATATAATAATTTTGGCTTATCTATAATAAATCATTTCATCTATTGGTGAAAATAACCCTGCATGCATGTGTTACGTTTTAACGCGAACATTTCTGAAGGCGCAAGCCAATTTAATGAATAGAACGCACTCCTCCAGATATTCACGGATTCAGACATGTGCAGTGTGGCCAGCCTTAAAAAAACTTAACTCACCATCGGAAATACACCTGATGACAATCCACAAGAACATTACAAAAAGTATCAACAAGAGACATTCCTTTATATATCATCAAATGAAGCCATACTTAAACAAGCCTCACCAAAATGTCAAGAAGGCCTTAAAATTTAAGTACACGCATTGATGCAACAAATACAACCTACAATTTGAACACAAGAACATCCCAGATAGGAATAGAAAAAATAAAATAGGAAAACGCTATGTAACCAATTAATTAATTTCGTATTTCTAAATTGCCTCTAAACATTATCCCTTCATTAATAACCTTGATTTCCAAGGATTTCCTCAACTAATTAAATTGTTTTAAGTGAAATGAGATCACACACCATACAAGATATAATAGACAAAGCAAGGTGTCGCCCAATTAGGGGCTTGTAATTGTAAGTGATTACGTTTGTTAATCAAGCTAATCCTTTCATTGTGGGCTTGTTTAGGTTTAATTATGGATGTTTAACCGTTTACATCGTAGCAGCGCTTGGGCAAGGATTAGCTGACGCGAGGCAAACCCATGTACCACGACAAACTCTTGTCGACTGTCTTTTCTTCAGAAATTCCATGCAAAGACAGAAACACCCCAGCACTAGAGATGAATGCGGCGATTGAGACGTGCCACCGTGGACGTCTCATTCGCGTGATTCGCGGTTGCAAAATCAGGCACAGGCTGCCGTGCGGCGCCGCCAACAAAAAACGTAACGTAGAGAAATTGCCGATTTTCTACCCAAAAGTCTTGTATTAAAATTGTGCTAATCTCTAGACTTTCGGTTGTTTAGGAGATTGCATATAACTTGGACCCCATGAAAATTATATTCTTGGGGCTTCTTCTGTTTTGTACTTTTGCATATTTTTTTAAAGAAGTGCAAGGAAAATGTTGACTAAATCTGGGAGTAGTAGGGAGGTCGCATACCAACAAAGTCGTAAATCAAATTAATCGATTTTGACAGCTCCCCATACCACCAAAGTCGTAAATCAACGACCCCTGACCCCCCCACCCATCAATCACGACCCGTCAGCGGCGCTGACTCACCGGCGCCGCGAGTAGGCTAGCCGCTCACCAGACTAGCGCATTCTCTCTCCACCTCCGCTACGCGATGAGCGCTTTGTAAAAATGTAGTAGCGTTAAGGGCGCGGATTTGACGAGCTGACGCTATCGAGACAATACGCTACGGTTGTTACGCGTACTATTTATATCGTATATAGCCGTATAAGGTCTTTCACCATACCCGACCTATAGGAGCAGAGGCACGACGAGTTCCCTACCCCTCGCCGGGCGGCCCGTTAATCGAATGAAAGTAGCCCGGCTCATCACGAGATGGCCGTATGAATAGCCTCCCACGGGTGGGCGAGTGAAATGGCGGAGCCGATACGCCCGTTTATAAATTTTTAAACCTTTATATACCCCTCCCAACATTAGCGTATCTATCCGCGTCATAACGTCCTACATTACTCTACGATAGTACGCATTCTATTCGCGAATTATCCTTTAATAATCGATAAAGGAGAAAGAACGCGCTACAAAATATCCCAGGTACCGCCCTTCAAAAAAGTTAAAGCCGCCTCTGGAAAGAGACACCCTCTGTATCGAGACCGCTGGTCCACCGCGCGCCCGCCAGCCGCCAGCCCAGCAGACGACTTCCCCCCTGCTCACCGGATTAGACTAGAAAACAATCCGCCGCTTCCCAGCTCAACTCATCTCGGCCACCTCGCCACACCGACCATGGCCCCACTCCCCCCTAGACTAGAAATTCCGCCACTTCTCATCCGGCTCACCTCGCCACACCGACCATGACCGCTCGCCTCGCCACACCAATCATGACCGACGACCCCCGGGACGTCCTGCTAAGAGTTCTAGACAATATTTACCAATGTTATATTATCTCTCTAGACAAAGCGCAATCGAGTCTTACCGATTTGGACAGAGCCACGATCCCGTATCCGAATTCGCCCGCAGAGCCGCTACAAATGTACTTTGATAATCTCGTTAGAGATTACAGCGAGACGACTCTTATATTCAACGAATGGACCCTTATATACGATATATTACGGTGTCTAGGAGAGTGATAACGCCAAAAAAACAACAACACCTCTCTCTTCAGAGAGGTAATATTAACCCCCCAATCCCAACGGGCCTACCGCGTAGGGTGGTCCCGTACTCTCTCCAGAGAGGTAATATTAACCCCCCCCCACACACACACACACACACACTCGCGCATCCCAACGGGGGGGGGGGCTACGTCTTACGGAGTAGGGGGGGGGGTTCCCGTATTTACGTACCCTATCTCCAAAGAGATAGGGTTGGTTTTTTTGGGGGGGGGGGGGGCGGCGGCTGTCTAAAGTTTCTCCAAACTATAGCTTTCTTCAATCGCGCGTCTTAATTGCTCCAATACCGAGCCCAGTTCACGGTATTTCGCGCCAGCTTCTTCAATACGTCTATAAGACGCCTTCAGTAACATCTCCAGAACCCTCGGAATTTCGTCGCGAAATTGCACGTGGATTTTACTAATCAACGATACATCTCTATCAACGGCTTCTTCTAACAACAATATTTGAGTCCAATACTCTAAAAATTTAGCCATCATCGCCTCCCTTACAACGAATCGCAACTCTCTCGCGTCCATCTCTCTTTACCCACGAATATATTCTTATCGAATGAAACTCACTCCCTCGACCGCCTAAATAACTACTCATCATCACAAATCAACCCCCCCCCCCCTTTCCCCCATTAAGACCCCCAGCGCACCGGTCTAATAAAACTAATCTCACTGACTTCGTCATAACACCCCACGCATTCCCCGCCTGTAATATATCCACCAGTCTCAAATTGTCAAACCTCTGTCCCACTCTATCATCGTCGCGCGCATCCCTTTAAACTCCAAAATCAATATATCCACCAGTCTAAAAAATCGTCGAACCGTAGCCCGTAAATCTGTCTCACTTTACCATCGTCGCGCGCGTGTCCCTTTAAACTCCAAATCATCAAAGGCCCCAAACCACCCTTGATTCTAAAAACATCAAACGCCCCCACATAACTCGCGAAATTGGCCTCTCTAAATCACCAAACGCTCGCCCTCCCCAGCCTAAACAAAGAATAAGAAAACGCCACTCTCTCTCTCTTTTTATTGTCACATTTTTTATTAAAAAAAAGAAACCTCTTAAATAGAAAAAAACTCTTAACTAATCGCGTCTTCACTTTTCGCACAATTGAGACGCTTAAATCTCTATATATATAAAAAATACATCTTCTATCACGAGGGCCGTATAGCCCGTTTACCGAGTATATATAAACTTAACAACAAAATCTCTACACAATCGAGAGACCCTTAAATCTAAATATATAAAAAAAATACGTCTTCTATCACGCGGGCCGTATAGTCCGTTTACCGAGTATATATATAAACTTAACAACAAAATCTCTACTCAATCGAGACCACTTAAATCTAAATATATAAAAAAAAATACGTCTTCTATCACGCGGGCCCTATAGCCCGTTTACCGAGTATATATATATAAACTTAACAACAAAATCTCTACTCAATCGAGACCACTTAAATCTCTATATATATAAATCACCCTACATCTTCTATCACCGTTTACCAAGTATATATATAAACTTAACAACAAAATCTCTACTCAATCGAGACCACTTAAATCTCTATATATAAATCACCCTACATTTTCTATCAAGGGGGACACCCCTTTTACCGAGTATATATAAACTCAACAACAACAAATCTCTACACAATCCAGAGACGCTTAAATCTCTATATATATAAATCACCCTACATCTTCTATCAAGGGGGACACCCAATTTACCGAGTATATATATAAACTCAACAACAACATCTCTACACAATCGAGACCACTTAAATCTCTATATATATAAATCACCCTACATCTTCTATCACAGTTTACCCTGTATATATAAACTTAACAACAAATCTCTAATCATTTTGTCTCTCACCGATAGGGGGAAAAAAAGCGGCCAAAAAAATAAGTTCCATAACTCTACACTGTCTTTACATTTAAACGCCAGATACAATTTTACACAACATCAGAAAACCAAAGCCAGACCCCCCGCCACGCTGATGGATTCCCATCACACGGCTCAATCACCCGTTGACACGCCCCCTCCGCCACGCGACAGCCGAGAATGACAGCCGCGGCGTTTTTTCTGAAAACGGGGCCTAGATTACTACTTTTGTACACGCTTTATGGTTGGTAAGTACAAAGCGTTTAATGTAAAACCACCAGTAAAAATTTGATAATGCCGACATCATTAAAACATCGGTCAGTCACTTTTCATACATTTTGGATAGCCGAGTGGGAATGCACGGCGTGACGTATACGAATAAAAATGTCATTACTTATGCTGTCTTTTATCTAAGAAGGTCCACTAGGTAAAACGTCTATACACCAAAACGAAAATCACTCCTCCTCCTCCTCCCCTTGCTGAAAGTTCTCGTCATAGGTCAAACGTCTCGTCGATCGTCGTCGCCGCCGCCCCCTCCCCTCCGCCTCAACATTGTCCACCTCCTCCCGTTCCTCTTCACCCTCCTCAGCCGTCTCACGTCCCTGCCTTCTCACCTCAACTTCCGCCTCCCTCCGTTCCTCTTCACCCTCCTCCTCCTCCTCAGCCGTCTCACGTCCCTGCCTTCTCTCCTCAACTTCCGCCTCCCTCCGTCTCTCTTCAGCTTCCGCCCTAGCGCGACGTGCCTCCGCCTCCCTACGCCTCTCTTCACCCACTTCTCGCTCTCTCTCGCTCCTCAGCCGCTCTATCGCCGCCTTCTCCTCCTCCTCCCGCCGCCTCTCCTCACGTCTCTGCCGCTCTATCGCCGCCTTCTCCTCCTCCTCCCGCCGCCTCTCCTCATGTCTCTGTCGCTCTATCGCCGCCTCCTCCTCCTCACGTCTCCGGACGCTGTCTCTCTCCTCCTCCGCGTCCTCTATAGGCATCACCGACGGATCAGTAGGCATCAGGGGGATGTACCCCTCCTCGGGATCAATTTCCCGCCCCCTCCATCGCCGGCACAGACACGCGAACACAGCTAGCCCTATCAGCAGAGCGCAGCCGCCACCGGCACTCACGACGATGGCCACTAATTCGTCGTAACCGGCACTAAGCGTTGTGGTTGCGCTCCTGCCGGTGGCGGTGGTACTGGCGACACTGGCGGTGGTACTGGCGACACTGGCGGTGGTACTGGCGACACTGGCGACACTGGCGCTGGTACTGTCGACGCCGTTGGTGGTACTGGCGACACTGGTGGTGGTGGTGGTGGTGGTGGTGGTGGTGGTGGTGGTGGTGGTGGTGGTGGTGGTGGTGGTGGTGGTGGTGGTGGTGGTGGTGGTGGTGGTGGTGGTGGTGGTGGTGGTGGTTGTTGTGGCGGTCGTAACGCCGCTTCTGGCGGATGTCAGACTCCCGGGCGTCGTCTCGTCTACCTGAAGCGTAATAAAAAAAAACTCATAATAGTAACCCCACACGTCTCTCAAAACGAAAACTCAACATGGAGCCCACCTTTAACGAGACCGAAAGCCTTCTAAAAATTATAGAAAATACGCAGAATGACCAGCCGTCTTCTCAGACGGCCAATTTCCTGTCGGCGATCATCCTATTTCTACTCCTTATTCTCAAGAGTTTAAACCACTATCGTAGAATCGTACGTATACGCGTTTATATATATATACTAACGGTATATTACGTCTTACAGACCTCTAAAAATGTACCCCTCTATTTTTCAGACAGCCGCATTTCAATAAAAAAGGATATTCTCTGTACGGTCAACCAAAATAAAAAACCGCAAAAAAAACGGTGTTACAGTCTTTTTTTTCCCTTTCACCCATCCCCGTTTTCAATTAGCCAGCCCAGGCGCTCAATAAATCTACTCGAGACGCTCAATAAATCTTGTCTTTGTCGGCTCTAGCATAAAAGACCGGCTACCTTCTCGGCTAGCGTCACACGCGTAGCAGCTACTCGCCAGCACTTACTGGAAAAGGATACGCTATAAGAAAGACATGGACAGTCAGTCGAGGTTAGTGAGCCCGTTATGTTATCTTTTTAAATTATTTATAGACAACCTATTAACCACCGTTTATCGCTCGCGTCCCTTCCAAATCTTTTACTAACTTTTACGTCTTAATTATACGTTTCTCATTTAATATTTTTTAAGTCTTTATAACGTGTTCTCTACACCCCGTTCAGTCAACACAGGGCGCTTTTAAACGAGACTCTCGGCGTAATTAAAAAAAAACCCGTCTCTCAGAAACTATACTTCTGGTAATCGACCTAGCAAAAAAATAGCCCCTCTCTACTAAGTTTAAAAAAAAAAAAACGCGAGGCCCCCCAACCTACGGCGTTCTATCTATTTCCCCCCTTTGTTTTTATTTAAAAAAGAAAAAATATAGACTTTCTATTTTTTTAAAAAAAACAAATAAAAAACTCACCGAGCATAATCCGATAACCCGTACGTCTTGCCAGCGTCTCTTCCTAGCATCAGTCACGCACGCGGCGCCACGTTGGTCGCTGACATCCACCATAACAACAGTCGTCGATAGTTTCGCCATATCATCGTCCTTCAGTTCGCTTATCAGACAGCCTCGTAGCGTTATGATCAAAACATTCTCGTCAACGTACGGAATTCCTCTTAATCCGCAATCCTGGCACTCCCATTTTTGATAACCACATTGGCAGTCTATAGGGCACGTGGCCTGCCCCAACTCCAAAATCGCCAACAAAATCCATACCAACGCCAGCCTCATAGCTTCTTATTCCTCGCTAAACACTTTAAAAAAAAACACGTCTCTAACGCTATCCGCTTTAAAAACACTACTAAATTACGATGTCTAACACTATCCGCTTTAAAACACTACTAAGTACGCCAAAATATCCTCTTAAAAACAAAAATGCACAGTCCGCGTGGTGTGGAATCTGTCTGTTCGTCTCTCTCACTATCGGGCTCGCTACAATGGGGTCAAACGAACCGTTAACGAATCCCATTGTCTATTTCGTTTGTTGACTAATTATATACATAAAGCATTAAACTGATCCAGCTGGACCACCAGTACATTATGACAAAACTGTCCGGATGACATCTCCAGCCGCGCCTCTTTAGAAACCATAACGCAATCACCCCCAAATTTAAGCTATTTCTTATAAACTTTCGTTTTACCCTAAAGAAAAATCGAATTAAAAACGCCGACGCTAAACATTAAATACGAATAAAAACGCGAGAAGTCTGTATATATATTACCACGAATGAATTAGAACTTGAGAAGTTTTTAAAGATGGTCTGTATATATATTACCGCGAATGAAAAAAGTGAGAAGTTTTTAAAGATGGTCTGTATATATATTACCGCGAATGAATAAAAAGTGAGAAGTTTTTAAAGATGGTCTGTATCTATATTACCGCGAATGAAAAAGTGAGAAGTTTTTAAAGATGTTCTGTATATATATGTATATATATTATATATATAATAAAAATATGAGAAGTATTTAAAGATGTTATATATATATATATTACTATATATAATGAATGCAAATGAAAAAAAGTAAGAAGTTTTTAAAGATGTTCGTTCCTCCGATCATTAGGGGGGCTTCGTAGAATACGTTATATAGAGGGGTGTCTAGAATACGTTATATATATATAGAGAATCCCCCCCCCCCCCCCATAGCGTCATATGTAAAGCTTGAAATACAGAGGGGGTGTAACTGTACGCGAAGGTAAACGGTTCGTTTCCATCGCTCTAAATTTAATTAAACTAAAAAAAATAGGATTATACTCGTCATTTGTCCCGGTCATTTAGAGGTTCTACTGTATTATTAACGGATCACCCCGTCAATCTTAATACGATACGAATGTAGAATGAAGACCTATTCGATAGGTCACGATTTTACGGAGACTGTAGGGGCCGTCAATCTTAATACAATACGAATGTAGAATGAAACCTATACCCCCCGTATAAATTACTATTCATTTTACGGAGACTGTAGAAAAACACCTTTTTTTTTCCATCGGGTCCCAACTTTCGTCCTACGCGTGACGCGGTTTTTGCCAGACGTGAGCGAAAAACGGGAGGGCTTTTACCCACCGACGCCTCAAAACGGGCGTCTTTTGTTTACGCTTCTACCCCAAAAATGTCACGCTTCAATAGTAATTTATACGAGTTTTTTGCTCGTCTTTCTGAGAAGAAGACGCCAAAAATGACGGCCGTTTTTCGCGTCGATACGCCGAAACGGTAGGACGCGTACGAAAAAATTGACGACCGTTTTCAAACGTTTTGTCGTCACATCTCGAAAAAAGTGCGTCATTTCTCACCCCTCCTCCGGAAAAACACTAGCAAAAAATTCGTATAAATTACTATTGAAGCGAGACATTTTCGCGGACGGTGCCGGAAAAACTCGTCACCTTTTTCATCGGGCCTACGTAAAAAACGCGTTACATCTTCCCCAACTTTCTCTCTATGATAGATTTTTTGCAGTCGGCGACGCGGATATACTAATTTATACGGG
>CM032667.1:4265129-4311322 GCA_019095985.1 Streblospio benedicti | reverse complement strand
ACTGGAAGTATGCCCTGATACAAGTGAAACTGACACTGATTCTTTGGACACAGACGGTAGTGGTTCAAATGAAACATATCAATATGAACCTTTGGAATATCATTATGGTTATGATTATGGTTATGAAGATCCTGATATTCGTGACGAGTATTTTGGTGACGCTAATTTTGAACCAATATCAGGAGAAAGATCAACCAGAGAGAAACGCCTCAACACACTTATTAATCTAATGGCGAAAATACCACGGTAAATGGTGTAGGTTGTTTGATTTAGTCCACTTGCCAGCCACTTGCACTGAACCCGCAAACTACAGTGAAACACAGCCTTGGAGAAACCTCAGATATGGGGACAAGTTGCAAAATTAGGATTTTTTTTCTATTTCCCTCTATGCCCTTTTCATTACTGTACACAAAATTGTGTTCTTATTTGAATAAATGTATTTCGACCATACAACCACGAATATAATCAGCACTGATTCATTTGGATTGTGATCAAACCTTTTAAAAATAATTTGGCCTTTGCCTACCTTGTACATATAGGTCAATTGAATGTTTGCATTATGTGCATTTTACATCATTGTAGTGAAACTCGTCTTCTCATGGGCCACCAGGCCAGGGATACCATTGTGTCGTGCACCTTCCGTGGAAGAGAGTGCTCTTATGAGTAAGATTTTGTTTCTACCTATACTCTTTCCATTATAAGTAGCAATAACTATCTTTAGAATGGCACACCGGTTACTGGACTCTGGGCACTTGTTTTGGTTAATGTACTAAGGAGAGTTTAAGCTTATACCCTAGACGCTTTCAAGGTGTGTTCAAACTCTTCACCAGGCATATTATTGAACAAAGAAACTACATCACAGACTTCACGTTTGTTTGAGTCAAAGTACATTGATACTTGGATACTTTGATGGGGCTATATACCGACTTCTTCAGGATCCATTTCTGCAAAACCTGGCTTGAGAATCTGGAATATAGTGTGTTGTACGTGCCTCGGTCTGGGGCAAGATTTTTTACACGTGGTCATCTAATTTTCCCCCTCTCCATAGTATCTTACAGTCTTTGATCTTACAGTCCCATACATGTCCAGACCTCATAAGGAGTTCTGTGATGGCGGACATGGATTGTTTCCTAGCTTCATAGCGCATCAGTTCCACTCCTATGCCACCTGATTTCTGTAAAATTGTAAATCCCATATCACAAGTAAATAAGGCAGGACTTGTGGCCTACAAACAGAAGTGCAACGATGAAACAAAAAGACAGTTTGAAATTATATTTATCTCAACGACTGTAAGATCCTAGGAAGACATGGTAAGAATACGAGAGGAGCACTAAAAGCTGTTGCAATAGGGCAGAGAAAACGGCCAGAACCAGTACCGGTGATGAACGTAATACAATGCAAGTGCTGTAGCACTGCTGCTCCAGGTTGTCCAATCTGATTGTGAAGAAGCCAGTCGGTAGATAAGGCAAAATGTCGAGTCTTGACGCAAATCATGCAGCAGCAAATACAATAAATGTATTTTATAATAGCATCTAATGCTGGTATTCTACACTCAGCCAAATTAAGTCGTATCAACTTTTCAGAAACTTCACTACAATACTTCATCCAGAGTATGGCAACTGCTTCCAGTTCAATGCAGCTTCTGCAAATCAGACCAAACCTTTTATGGCCCGCAAAGATGGTATACGTGAAGGTAAAATACATTTTGAATCAACAATCTATATAATCGGGGAAGCATATTGAATCATTATTTAAAATCACATTGTTTGTTCAATGATTAAAGTTTTATCTTGGGCAAATAATTTTAGGGACAAGCGCATTGCATATTTTCTACTCTGTTCATCAAGATTAAGATATCACTACAGCCCCATGAAATATAACAAAATCATCTTATAATCTTTGGACCAGCTCTTACTGGTGGAAATCTGATAAATTGTCATACTACTACCCCGTCCATTATTTCTTGTATTTGCTTGACTATGGTGCTCTTTGCCTAGCAAAGAGACTAAAGACTAGTAGATTTTCCACACTACCTTTTCTCCCATTCTGATCTCCCACTCTAAAAAAGTTTTTTTTTAAACCTAGAAATAGTAGATATACATGGGAGGAACATTCGACTGGGGTGAGAAATAAGGAAACTTTCACACGAATTCTCACACAGAATTCTACACTCAGTGAGCAATTTTCTTATCTCCCATCACTCACTCTTACAACAATAACCTTTTATTCTCCCCTCGCTCCCACAAAATAAAAAAAAAGAGCAAACACCTCCTAGGACCACTATAATATTGATTTAATGGTTGTCTGTCAGCATAAAACAATTTCTTTGTATTTTCTCCAGGTCTGAGCCTTGTGCTGTTCACAGATCCGGAGGAATACCTACCGTACCTTACATCCAGTGAAGGTTTCCGTGTCAGTGTAGACCGCTTTGAAACAGAAGCACATCCTGGAGACAACGGTGCTCTCATTTCTCCCGGCTTCCAGACGGCAATTGGGCTGAGGCAGGTACGCGAATCTACATGAAGGTCACGGTAGTGAGGATGTGGGGGCGGGTACCACACACACAAAGGATTTAATGGGTTTTGTAAACTCAAAGGCTTATAGACGTGCCAAGAGTATCATGAACATGATTTTTATTTGTGGGAAAAGACACCCACCTTTATTCATTCTTTCTTCAGTGTGTATGTCCTGAGTGGCTCTAGTGCGTTCTGCGCCATACTGTGATTTACAAATGTATATATCAGTTAGTGTCTATGTTGTATTTATTATAGCTCATTTCAATGGAATGATCCATGCCCTGATTTTGCCATTACATGTATCTGTGCGGAGATTGCAGGTTCTCGTCGTTCTTGTAAAAAAAATAGGTACTTGTAGCCTTCGGAATGGAGCATTTGGATTTGCCAATAGTTTAAACTGCTTCTGAATGATGGCAATACTGAGGCAGGGAAGTTTATATTGAAGAAGTTGCTCGTAATTTTGTAGAAGATTACAAGGTCTGTAAGCGTACGCATCTGATCCGACGAAAGCTTTACTCCATGGTGCGAAATTTGTTGTAACATTTAGTAGTCTTGTGTGGATGTATAGTCGTGTCACTCTATTTGCATTGTACATGTATGACATGATGAAGGACAGTATTTTGAAATTGCAGTCTACAGTAAGCCATACGACATTTTCTGAGAAAATAATTGGAATTTACAAATTTGTATGCTTAGAATTATTCTATGCTAATGGTCTCCCTTGCATATGAACTTTTATACAAAGAAAAAGCACGTAGCTTTCATTTGATGTGATACTTCACGACGTGTACTCGAAAAATCAACCATTCACTTAACTTTATTGTTTTTAGGTTAAGTGCCAGAAGGCTAACATATCAAATATAATGAATATATTGAACTGCATTAATACAGACATTTCTTTTAAACCGCCAATGATAGAATTGCTTTTACTCTTGTGCATTCAGCTAAATATGAGTCGTCTTGGAGAACCCTACTGGAAATGCCAACCCATTCAGCCTTATAAAGAAAAGTATGGATTCCTCTACACGCAGCATGTAAGTTGAAACAAGCGGACCCACAATTATTTATCATTCATTTACATGTATTTTCATTGGTCATCATGTTCCAGAATTGTATTGTAACAATAATATGTAACGGTAAAAAACATATACATTGCCTACAGTGCTATAGGGACTCAAATACTGGACCTCTACCGTTGTGGCACCTATCCACCAAGCACCTAGGCAGGTGCGTTAGACTACTCGACCACCGCCTGCCTTCGTGTATACTACAAAGTACAGTGGTAGTGATCCAGGGTTCGAGTCCCGGCCGAAGTTATGTGATATAGTCCTATAGACTTGGAGAAAGAACCATCTAATGTCAATACTTACACCCAAGTAAATTAAATTTCAATATATTTACATATAAACTAAACTAAATTGTTTTTCCCCATCCAACTGCCTGCATAATAGGCCTGCTTGTCCAACTGTGAAAGCCTGCTCATCGCCCAGAACTGCTCATGTATACAACAGGCATATGTAGATAGGTATCCGCTAGAGTACAGAAACCTCTCATACTGTGACAACAGTGAGTACTATCTTTTATTGGCAAGTACACGAACTTGATAATGAAGTGTGATATCCAAGATTATGAACAACGGTGTGGGAGCTATATAAGGGATCAAGAAATCCCACATCCCAATTTTTAGTGTAATTTAACATAATCCTCATTTATTCTAAACTATATGGCTGTTTCATTCACTTGATTTTGGACATACGCTCCACTTCCTCCTATTGCTCCCAGCCACCCAAAAGTGCGTGAATACAGTGATGTTGCGGCTAGCTGCGGTTTTGGACCATGATGATGATGACTATGACTTGTGCAACTGTAACCCTGCTTGCGAGTGAGTACAATATCACATGGAAGACATATTGACATTGAAAACAGGGAAGTAGCATGAGTATACGCACAATACACATGAGTACCCTTTTAAAAGTCACCATAAATCAATCAATCTGAAAATCAAACGGGGACACCATGCAAGATATTTGAGAAAAATGAGCCAAGAATACTGTTTGAAGCGAATAAAAAATAGACGCATAGATTTATACTTATCTTAAACAAGGACTGCTACCGCCACCACATATGAAACCTGACCTGGAAGGATAGAGTGAACATTTGTGACTGTCAGACTGTCTGACTTGGCCACCTCATCAGTGGAGTCATAGTGAGTGATAATGCAACTATTAGTTTTCTAGCCTGGAGTGGAGATGCTTCCACTGATTAGGTCATAGCTTTTCGTATGGCTTGATAAATGTGCTTTAAAATTAGAGTTTAATACAATATATGTGCTCTATGTTTGTCATCATAAGATATTCATTTCCCATGTATTCACACTTTAAATAAGTGTAGAAAGTACAGAAATTGTCCTTTTGTAAAACAAAATACCAATAGGTGTATAGAAAAAATCTTACAACCAATAGGTGTTTCAAACCACATAATGAATTATTGCCCATCTATTGCAGCGAGATCAACTATAGGCAGTCCTACTCCATGATCAAGTGGCCACAAGATTCTCAATGGGTAATTAGATCGCATCTAATGAGGAGTTCATAAAGGGGTTTATAAGAAACTAAATATCATAGTCAGGCCTTTTTCACCCCAACATTTAATTTTAGAGGGATTTTGGCATCTACGTGAGTCTTCACGCGAACAAAACCCATACAATCCTGTGGATGTGCCCCCTTTTCGGAAATCCCGGATCTGCCAATGTACTGAGTGGTTTTTAAAGGATTCTCATTTCCCACATCCCCACTCTTTGTTCTTTTCCACACATTCTACCTAGTTTTTCAAATATTTTTTTTATTTCATTTTTTGTACACACGTCCCACTTTTGGACCTTTTTTCCGATACCCCGTTTCCTTATAACCCCGTCCCTCGTAGTACATAAAATCTTTATTTGTCAATGTTTTATGTGCCTATAACTATGAATTAATCTGTAATCAGAAGAAAAATGTTACTATATGTGTTTTACACTCAATGTTTTGCGTAACATTCAAGTCAAAGACAACTGCATATTGTTTTCTCATTTCTGGTGTCGTTTGGAGCATCTAGAAGTATACTTTGTAATTCTTATTTCATTTACAGCCTATTATACGAGATGAGACGTGCACGAATTCCAGTGATAAAGAGATATGTCGATATGAAAGAGAAGGTCATGGTCCTGTCAGTAATCTTGCCAATGTAATTGTATACTACTCGTCTATGAACTATGAAATCATCACCGAAGAAGAGGACTATACAGTAGGCATTATTTTTTATTAAGACATATACATGACACCGTCTATCTAGAAGCTGTATGGATAGCAGTATGGTTGCGGCATGCTCTAGATACCCAATATTTAAGATAACCAATTGATATGTGTTCATAATGTGGTTAAAGGGAAATGAAACCAGTCTTTAGATAACAGAAAATTCTATACATGCAATATCGAGATAATGAGGTTCTACTGCAGTATATATTAAGTCACGGTGGTGTCAAATCAATCATCATTAATATGGTGGGCATCTTATTACAAGGTGACACCAGCTTAATGTTTATCTACAGTAGACCCTCTCTATTAGGACCACCTTTGGGACCAGTAGTAGGTGGTTTCAATAGAGAGGTGGTCTGTATACAGAGGCTTATTTTGGTTGCTTCATGAAAGGTTAGGACCATGAAAAGGGGTCTTATTATAGAGGTGGTCTCAATAGACAGGTGGCCTTAATTGGAGGTTCTACTGTATTTATTATTTTCATTTTTAATGGATCATTTCACGTATCTAGGACACTACATGTACTTTATCTTGAGCTAATTCTTTGCCCCAGTTTAGCAACTTTGGGTCGGACATCGGAGGCACCTTGGGCCTGTGGACTGGCTTCTGCATCTTCACATCTGTGGAGCTAGTTGCTCTGCTCGTCTACGCCATCAAGTTCTGCGTCTGGACCAGGCCTAGGCAGGCGCGCCAAAGACGCGAAGTGATAAAGGCTGAGCAGCAAAATGGGTATCAGTTTAACCCCTCGCCGTATGGATTCCAAAAGCCAAGGTTTTGAGTGCTCCTACGATGTCTGTTAGGCGTAGTTAGCATTGTAAGAAGTTAATTTTCCCGTCGCACCGTCGTAAGTTGAAGTGGCTACACAGTTCAGAATTATATGCCGTATTTGGACATGAGACTCAGTAGTTATAAAACAAAGGATTTCATGCAAGTGTTTGCCAATGATATAAGTTGAGACTACTAACGGATCATATATTTATAATGGTGTTTTACTCACACATTGACGTGTAATTTCATTGTTAGTGATGCTAGAGCTGCCTGATAACACAAAGACGAAGACGTGTCTGTTCGAACCAACCACATATAGAATCCATGTGAGGCTTATTCAATATTTTCTTTACAATGCTGCTGGTGACTGGGAACAGGCAGTCGTGTGAGATCAACATGAATCATAGGCTAATATTATGTGACTATTGCTTTCGTTGTCTGCACCATCATGGGGATATGAGACCGGGTGTGCAATGTGATAGAGGCTAATTAGTTTGACCCTATGCTAAAGTAGTATGTCTTCTAAACTGGTTTTAACTATAGGTTAATGTTTAGACAGACATAACTTGGCAGTTACTATTTTGGGAGGTCAGTATGTCGCCACTCGCCACATATTTATGGATTCTTTCAGTATTGGGACATTAATATAAATATAAGACTCAAGAGTTATTAAGACTCACAATTTCTATTCGTGGACAGATTGGACGACGCTCTAACCCCCTGTTAGAGTGCCCACGCGGAACGCGGAGTCCGCGCTCCCTACGCGCACGAACACCGTCCAAGGGGTAGGGCTAAAAAAAATCGAGGAAAGATTTACATTCCTGGCAGACTAGAAGTGACGCCGCAGGCGAAATTGTTTAAATATGCACCGCAGGGCATTGATAGACGTTGACTGCGGCGTGAGCACGGAGGCAAAAGGAGTCCGCACAATTCTTGGCCCGGATAGCACTTGAGACGTACACCGGCGTACAGCGGAGGTGAACGACGTTCATTTTACGTGGGACGGAAGCAGACGGAGTCTGTCGGGGCCAAATACGGCTTCGTGCGGCGACCAGCGTAATCAAAAAGATCAAAGGAATTTTAATCAATAATCCCCATCCGCGCGAAGTTGTCACGCGGCGTGAAAAATCCACTTCTCCAGAGAAGTGGAGGGATTCCGCGCAAATTTTGCTGCGGCGTTGATGCGGAGGTAGTCCACAACAGCTGTCTCTCCACTAAACAATACACTCTCAGTCTACGCTCTTGGCTACTGCTAGATCCGGGAAGCTCAGTTGTCTTCACATTTCTTTCTGTTGCACTTGAGGGCAGACGTGTGATATTTTTCTAATGTGTTTGGGGGAGGCAAAATGTGCTTCCTTCTTCAATACCTTTAAAAATGTGATAATTAGAGAGGATATTGTTTTTGTTTTACATGTGGTAGTGGATGACAACTTCTTACATATTAATGTTGGATATTTGAGAAGTTTCACATGTAATTATCAAATCATCAGAGACTGCCGGTTTTACACTCTTACCCTGAAAGAATATATAGAGGACTTTCATACACTACCATTGAATTTATACATGTATATAATCTAAGTATATATAACGCATTGAAAATAAAAACTATGAAACGTAATTTTTTTTCTTTGCAAGTATATTTAAAGTATTTATACAATGCACATACAATCCCATTTAGCCGTAGTAGGTTAAGATGGCTACCTTGAATGTTTAACTTGCACAATGCATATATATTATTTTCAACTAATTTGTTAAGATGTATAAATATTAAGTAAAACTATTCATGTACAAAAATTCTATGTGTATATACATAAATATTAGTCGCAACTTGCAAGTACCAATGTCACAATCATACAAAGATATATACCTTTTCTATATGCATGTGAAAATGCCTAAAAAATAATGAATATTATATTGTGTTGAATATATAATTATCATATTGATATCGAATACGAATGAATCTTAGTCCATTTAAAAACAATGTAAAACAAACAAAACAAAAATACATTTTCAGTGGACTTCAAAGCTAATGTTTAAACACTGCGAGCACAACAGCATCATAACATTACTGGGATATTGACTGCTATGCAAACTGGACAACACTTTGCTTGGGGAGTTCAGAGTTAAATTTTTGCCCACATTTGAACCCCTTTCTTGGAAATCGCGGATCTGTCACACCAATTAAAATGTATAGGTTTTGCTCATTTTGATCTGAAGTGTTTTCTCTTTAGGATTGCTTCGATTGGAGATTTTTTCTTCAACAATTCAATAGAATTCTTCAGATAGGAGTCCCAGATAGGATCATTCTTAAGAAAAGCCCTTATCATAACAATAGGGTTGAATAGAGAGGTCATTGGAAGAAAGGTGAATACAAAGTGAGTTTCCAATGTGGTTGTGAAGGATACATTTGATATGGACATGATACACAGCATCAACACCGTCATGTTTGAAAATGTATTCGCAAATGACATCAAGAACAAATTGAGCACATAGGCTGTAATAGGCTTGTGCTTCTTTGAGCAACCTGTGGCACTTTTTTGGACATCATTTATGAAGCAAAGAATAAATAAATCAATGATGAGGTAGCATGTTTGAATCGCAAAACACTTAACCGCGATAATGATAGCAAAGTCAGCAGGCATATGTAGGGAAATGACAGAACATGAGAACGTTGTGATTGGGAAAGAATAAATGACTAGTGCAAACAGAGGAATCAATGCTGAAAACACCACTCCAACTACCACGACTGCTGCAAAATATCCATTCGAAAGATCCACACTTTTAGGCAAGGTGATATTGATACAGCTATAGAATTTTAAGTTCAATGACACAATCAGTGACAATTCAACACAAAATATCTGTACACTTGCAGCAAATTTACACAGCCAAGAGTCTCTCCAAAATATGGAAATTTGACCCAGATCTACCCACAGGAAATCGCCAATAAGTACTATTATGAAATAGACCATTACAAAACCGTCAACAATAAGTAGTGTACAATTTAGTTTTTTCAAGAGATTTTCTTTCTTTGTGGGTGATTTTACCACTGTAAAAAATGCCCAGAAATTAAGGGCAAAAATAAGTGTGAGCTGAGAGAAACCGATAGCTCTCACATAATCAGGATTGATGACCCGTCTACAGTCTCCTCCAGGCTCCATGTCATTAAACTCCCTACAAAACACATCTTGAAAAAAGCAACATATGTCCTTATGACTTACTTGAAGCTCTGTAAGAGCATGAAGACTTTCGGAACCATTGAATGGAATACAGTTAATGTCGTCATCATCAAAGGAGACTCCCAGATGAGTTAAGGACCCCAACATGTGGAACACATCCCATGATGGTAAACAAAGTGGGTTGTTTTCTAGATTTAAGTGGATAATATCTAAGCCATCAAGATGCTTGTGATCAATGTGTTTTATTTGATTATCTGACAGATCCAGAAGCCTTAAGTGTCTCATTGTAGCAAATGCCATATTTGCAAAATTCATAATAGAGCAGTTAATTATTTTCAAAATTATCAAGTATTTAGCTGACTGTGCCATCAAAACAATTTTGGTCGTGTTCATATTCACATTTGAAATGCTTGCAGCTCTGGTATAAGTTGGAAGGCTTTCCACCACACTATCGCACACAGTAGAGAAACCTTTACAAGAACAAAACTGTGGACAAATTCCAAAGAAACTGGCAAGCTCATCATCAAGTGTTTTTGGACATTCCACGTGGTCATCTAATAGGTAGAAAAAGTTGACAAATCTGTTCTCTTTGCAACATCGAAACGATGGAGATAGAGATACCCTTTTGCAATCTATACGTTCATCTTCCCCATTAAGGCAGTCATCTTTCCCATCACACAATTGATGTAATGGAATTGGTCTAAAATCCCATATTTCACACTCATACTGTTGATCCAAACATTCAGCATATATTTCCCTAGAATTAAATATTTCACAAAATTCACTTGGAAATCCTAGGAAATCTCCCACCAGACCCCACCAACCATCATCGTCCAGATTCCAACTTGGGACTAGCTTGGGATCAAATATGTGGCATGACTTAGAGCTGTTAGAACAAAGCTCTTCAGCCTCATCAAAGCCATCCGCGCAGTCCATTTGACAGTCACATACCTTAGATGCTGGAATACAGCCCTGGGCAAGACATGGAAAATAGTGCTTTTCTAGTTCACACAAATGCCTCGGACAGTCTATGAGATTTAACATTGCATCCAAACTATACTCCTTATCATGGCAACTGTGAATACAACCTTTCTCATCATCACCACCAGGGCAGTCGATTTCACCATCACATACGTGGTGGTCTAAAATGAAAGTCAAATCATCACACTGGTAGAATCGGGAGCTGTACTTTTCAGAAAAATTTTGACTTCCCTTCAACAGCCAAATATCTGGTGTCTACTATCTTGTCTATGGTGTTGTTTGGGACTTTATGTTTGGTGTGTGTTTTTTCAACCTCAAAATGTTGACATACAACCCCCACATTGTACAGAAACATATGACTCGGGAATATAATTGAGTATAGAGTCATTGAATTTGGGATGAAGAGCATAAGGCCAGAAAAATCAGAATAATAATCTATGCCGTGGGACCTAAAATCTGTATTGTGCTCACAGAAAAATTCGAGGTTCATTTTAAACACCCAGTCAATATCTTCATGATAGATAAAATTTGTTTCATAGCACGATTGATTGAAGCAGGTTTTTACGTGCTCGTGTGTGGTATGACGTATGAAATTTTGAACAGCTTGGCACAACCATTTTGTGGATTTTGAGACTGTAGTTGTATTGAAATCCACAATAAACCCAGATATATGATGACCTAATAAACTTGCTAGAGGTAGAGATGCCATATATTTTTCACGGCCAGTAGCTCTACTATTCAATATTAACAGATTAGAAATCCTATCATTCTTTAAATCAAAAAGAGAAGCAATGCTTTTATTATTTGCTATACATGTAGATTCAGCATCCCTTCTGGTCATGTTAAGTGGCCCAATTAGAATCACACGTTTTTTAAATAAGATATCATTTAACACAAACTCTTCTTTAATACTGTCATATTCACCAATATAGCTTTTTCTGTTTGGTATGTTAAAGAACATGGACTCATAGATGTAGGCATCTTGTAGATCTTGTACATCTAAGTATCTACCTTGCGCAGGCATTATTTCAGGATCTCCTTTACCTATTACGAGTGTGGCAAAATAAACATTGTTTTTATTTTGGACATCTGCAAATTGGATATCAGAATATCTCGTAAAAAAATGACTCGAGTGAATAGACTCACATAATTTAACTGTTATGTTGATATTGGCCGGGTTCCATAATAATTCTTTATAAGACCACATTTGCAGGACAACCTTTTTCAGTAATACACGGGTTCACTAAAAATTCTGTTTTCTGAAATATCCCATTTTTTTATGCTGTACCCCCAGCGAATTGTGAAATGTCAAGTTCGAAAATACCAAAACTGGGCTGTCTATGTAAAAATGCCATAGGGGGAATTCATGGTCAAATTCAAGAAATGGTAATTGCATACAGCCATCTATGGACTCTATATAATCTAAAGGATCGCCCCTTGGATCAATCACTAGGAATATGATACTCTCCAATCTCGTTAACGTCACACTTTGGGTGATATATGTATTCCAATAATAATAATGATAACAGTCTGCTGTTAATTTGAACTGGAATACAGGTACACCATTTATATGTCCATGTGTTCTGAAAAAGGACCAAACACTCTTTTTTGTGTCTATAGCAGTTTCTTTTTCTCTATCTGCTGCAGTCTCTTGTACAATGAAATGTCTTCTTAAGTCGAAAATGTACACCTTGGTGAATGTAGATACGTTGTGGGAGCTTTCAGGAAATGACAGTACATTACAAGTCACACCCATTTGGCGTAACCAATTGTCCGGTAATGCCACCCTACTCTGGTTCTTGTGACACAGTGCTGTTTGCAGTTCTGATGAAATGTTTTTCATGTTTGTCGGCTGCTGTTGCCATGAATCCCGTCTCCACATCACACGCACCTGCAAAAGTAGCAGAATTCTACATGGGTTAAAATTGGCATGCTCCCAAGGCCATTGTTCGAGCCACTTTTACATGATAAAATTGGACACATTGAATATTCTTATCTGTGGAAACGAAACACACGCACATTTCTTTTATAAGAACATCAAATTAAAAAGTAGCCCAGAAACTATCTTAAAGATAAGGCAGTGACACAGCACTTATTTCAAACACTATATACAGAAGCCTAACAATGCAAATTTTGTTTTCAAACTTTCTATGTTGTTTGATTGATTGCTTTCATTTAATATAGTGTGAGCAATGATGTGGTAGGTCACTGAGGTGGGCGAATTGTAGCATTCACCCTAATTAGTTGGTCAATTAAGTAATACCCGGGTGAATATATAGAAACGCCTCTCGCTTGAACTCTCCTACGTGTTACCTCCACTGCCACCCATTTACTTCCTAGACAACAGTAGGGGACGGGCATACCAACAAAGTCGTAAATCAAATTAATCGATTTTGACAGCTCCCCATACCACCAAAGTCGTAAATCAACGACCCCTGACCCCCCCCATCAATCACGACCCGTCAGTGGCGCTGACTCACCGGCGCCGCGAGTAGGCTAGCCGCTCACCAGACTAGCGCATTCTCTCTCCACCTCCGCTACGCGATGAGCGCTTTGTAAAAATGTAGTGTAGCGTTAAGGGCGGCTATCGAGACAATACGCTACGGTTGTTACGCGCCCTATTTATATCGTATATAGCCGTATAAGGTCTTTCACCATACCCGACCTATAGGAGCAGAGGCACGACGAGTTCCCCCTCGCCGGGCGGTCCGTTAATCGAATGAAAGTAGCCCGGCTCATCACGAGACGGCCGTACGAATAGCCTCCCACGAGTGGGGGGTGAGTGAAGATGGCGGAGCCGATACGCCCGTAATTTTTAAACCTTTATATACCCCTCCCAACATTAGCGTACCCCTCTCTTTATACAAACCCCCGCTACTATCCAAGAGATCGTGTTCATGTCATAACGTCCTACGTTTATAGTCTATAAATGACATTACTCTACAATAGTACGCATTTTAATTATATATTACTCTTACATCTATTCGCGTTTATTGTACGCTCCCTTTAATAATTGCGTGTTTTTGTATCAATAAAGCAGAAAGAATGCGCTACAAAAGCAACACAAAATATTCAAAATATCCGAGAGATCAAAATCCAAGGTATAATAGAACCACCTCTTTATTGAGACCGCCTCTATAATATGTCCACGGTCCCAAACCCTTCAAAAGCTAAAGTCACCTCTGGAAAGAGACAACCTCTGTATCGAGACCGCTGGTCCACCGCGCGCCCGCCAGCCGCCAGCCCAGCAGACGACTTTCCCCCCTGCTCACCGGATTAGACTAGAAAATCCGCCACTTTGTACTTTGATAATCTCGTTAGAGATTACAGCGAGACGACTCTTATATTCAATGAATGGACCCTTATATACGAAATATTACGGTGTCTAGGAGAGCGATAACGCAAAAAAAAACAACACCTCTCTCTTCAGAGAGGTAATATTAACCCCCCAATCCCAACGGGCCTACCGCGTACGGTGGTCCCGTACTCTCTCCAGAGAGGTAATATTAAACCCCCCCCCCCCCCCCCCCTCACACACACACACACACACAAACACACGTACACACGCACTCGCGCATCCCAACGGGGGGGCTACGTTTTACGGAGTAGGGGGGTTCCCGTATTTACGTACCCTATCTCCAAAGAGATAGGGTTGGGGTTTTTGGGGGGGGTAGGGGGGGCGGCGGCTGTCTAAAGTTTCTCCAAACTATAGCTTTCTTCAATCGCGCGTCTTAATTGCTCCAATACCGAGTCCAGTTCGCGGTATTTCGCGCCAGCTTCTTCAATACGTCTATAAGACGCGTTCAGCATCATCTCCAGAACCCTCGGAATTTCGTCGCGAAATCGCACGTGGATTTTACTAATCAACGATACATCTCTATCAACGGCTTCTTCTAACAACGATATTTGAGTCCGATACTCTAAAGATTTAGCCACCATCGCCTCCCTTACAACGAATCGCAACTCTCTCGCGTCCATCTCTCTCTCTTTACCCGCGAATATATTCTTATCGAGTGAAACGCCACTACCGCCTAAATAACTACTCATCATCGCAAATCAACCCCCCCTTCCCCCATTAAGACCCCCAGCGCACCTGTCTAATTAAAACTAATCTCACCGACTTTGTCATAACACCCCGCACCTGTAATATATCCACCAGCCTCAAATTGTCAAACCTCTGTCCCACTCTATCACCGTCCCTTTAAACTCCAAAATCAATATATCGACCAGTCTAAAAAATCGTTGAACCGTAGCCCCATAATCTGTCTCACTTTACCATCGCCGCGCGCGCGTCCCTTTAAACTCCTAATCATCAAAGGCCCCAAACCGCCCTCGATTCTAAAAACATCAAACGCCCCCGCATAACTCGCGAAATTGGCCTCTCTAAAATCACCAAACGCTCGCCCTCCCCAGCCTAAACAAAGAATAAGAAAACGCTCTCTTTTTATTGTCACATTTTTTATTAGAAACCTCTTAAATAGAAAAAAAACTCTTAACTAATCGCTCTCTTCACTTTTATTGTCACTTAAATCTTTTATATATAAAAAAAACCTTCTATAAAGGGGAAAAACACTTTTTAAGTATATATAAACTTAACAACAAAATCTCTACACAATCGAGAGACACTTAAATCTAAATATATAAAAAAAATACATCTTCTATATCACGCGGGCCCTATAGCCCGTTTACCGAGTATATATATAAACTTAACAACAAAATCTCTACTCAATCGAGAGACACTTAAATCTAAATATATATAAAAATAAAATACGTCTTCTATATCACGCGGGCCCTATAGCTCATATATATAAACTTAACAACAAAATCTCTACTCAATCGAGAGACACTTAAATCTATATATATAAAAAAAATCACCCTATCATCTTCTATCACCATTTACCGAGTATATATATAAACTTAACAACAAAATCTCTACTCAATCGAGAGACACTTAAATCTCTATATATATAAATCACCCTACATCTTCTATCACCGTTTACCAAGTATATATATAAACTCAACAACAACAAAATCTCTACACAATCCAGAGACGCTTAAATCTCTCTATATATAAATCACCCTACATCTTCTATCAAGGGGGACACCCCTTTTACCGAGTATATATAAACTTAACAACAAAATCTCTACACAATCCAGAGACGCTTAAATCTCTCTCTATATAAATCACCCTACATCTTCTATCAAGGGGGACACCCCTTTTTACCGAGTATATATATAAACTCGACAACAACATCTCTACACAATCGAGACCGCTTAAATCTCTCTATATATAAATCACCCTACATCTTCTATCGCCGTTTACCCAGTATATATAAACTTAACAACAACAAATCATTTTGTCTCTCACCGATAGGGGAAAAAAAGCTGTCAAAAAATAAGTTCCATAACTTTTACACTGTCTTTACATTTAAACGCCAGATACAATTTTACACGACATCAGAAAACCAAAGCCAGACCCCCCCCGCCACGCTGATGGATTCCCATCACACGGCTCAATCACCTGTTGACACGCCAAAATCCGCCACGCGCGACACCCGAGAATGACAGCCGCGGCGCATTTTTCTGAAAACGGGGGGGGGGGCTAGATTACTACTTTTGTACACGCTTCATGGTTGGTAAGTACAAAGCGTTTAATGTAAAAACCACCAGTAAAAATTTGATAATGCCGACATCGTTAAAACAATGGTCAGTCACTTTTCATTTAAATCTAAATATATAAAAAATACGTCTTCTATCAAGGGGGACACCCCTTTTACCGAGTATATATATAAACTTAACAACAAAATCTCTACTCAATCGAGAGACGCTTAAATCTAAATATATAAAAAAAAACACGTCTTCTATCAAGGGGGACACCCCTTTTACCGAGTATATATATAAACTTAACAACAAAATCTCTACTCAATCGAGAGACGCTTAAATCTAAATATAAAAAAAAACACATCTTCTATCAAGGGGACACCTCTTTGGGTAAAAACGTCTATACACTAAAACGAAAATCACTCCTCCCCTTGCTGAAAGTTCTCGGCTTAAATCTAAATATAAAAAAACATCTATTAAGGGGGACACCCCTTTGGTAAAAACGTCTATACACTAAAACGAAAATCACTCCTCCTCCTCCTCCCCTTGCTGAAAGTTCTCGTCATAGGTCAAACGTCTCGTCGATCGTCGCCGCCGCCGCCCCCTCCCCTCCGCCTCAACATTGTCCACCTCCTCCCGTTCCTCTTCACCCTCCTCAGCCGTCTCACGTCCCCTCCTCCCCTTCACCTTCTCTCCGTTCCTCCTCCTCAACTTCCCGCCTCTCTCCCTCCTCCGCCTCCTCGCCCTTCCTCCTCACCCTCCTCCTCCTCCTCAGCCGCCTCCCGTCCCTCTGCCTTCTCTCCTCCCCTTCTTTTCCTCCCTCCCGCCTCTCTTCAGCTTCCGCCTCCTCCCGCCTCCTCCCTCCGCCTCCCTCCCGCCCTCCTTAAACTTCTGCTCTCTCTCTCTCCTCGCCGCTCTCCTCGCCGCCCTCTCCTCCTCCCCCGCCCTCCTCTCCTCTCTGCCTCTGCCGCCTCTCTACCGCCCTCGGCCTCCTCCTCCCTCCGTCTCCGCCTGCTGCCATCTCCTCCTCCTCCTCCGCGTCCTCTATAGGGAACACTGGCGGATCAGTAGGCGTCAGGGGGATGTACCCATCCTCGGGATCAATTTCCCGCCCCCTCCATCGCCGCCACAGACACACGAACACGGCTAGCACTATCAGCAGAGCGCAGCCGCCACCGGCACTCACGACGATGGCCACTAATTCGTTGTAACCGGCACTGGTTGCGCTCCTGCCGGTGGCGGTGGTACTGGCGACACTGGCGGTGGTACTGCGCTCACACTGGCAGGGGTGGTACTGCCTACACTGGAGGTGGTACTGCCTGCGCTGGCGCTGGTACTGTCGACGCCGGTGGTGGTACTGGTGGTGGTGGTGGTGGTGGTGGTGGTGGTGGTGGTGGTGGTGGTGGTGGTGGTGGTGGTGGTGGTTGTTGTGGCGGTCGTAACCCCGCTTCTGGCGGATGCCAGACTCCCGGGAGTCGTCTCGTCTACTGAAAGTAATAAAAAAAAAAACTCATAATAGTAACCCCACAAAAAAAAAAAAAAACAAAAACTCAACATGGACCCCCCCTTTAACGCGACAGAAAAGCCTTCTAAAAATTATAGAAAATACGCGGAATGACCAGCCGTCTTCTCAGATGCCAATTTCCTCCCGGCGATCATCCTATTTCTACTCCTTATTCTCAAGAGTTTAAACCACTATCGTAGAATGGTGCGTATATAATAAATAAATATATATATATACTAACGGTATATTACGTTTATATATCTTAGAGACCTCTAAAAAAATGTACCCCCCTAAAAATTTTTTTTTTTTTTTCAGAGAAGAAACTACGGACGCTGCAGACCTTAAATGCCTTTCAATAAAAAAGAAGATAAAGAAGAACGGTCAACCAAAATAAAAAACCCGCAAAAAAAACGGTTACAGTCTTTTTTTTCCCCCTTTCACCCATCCCCTGTTTTCAATTAGCCGGCCCAGGCGCTCAATCAATCTACTCCGAGACGCTCAATAAATCATGTCTTTGTCGGCTCTAGCATAAAAGACCGGCTACCTTCTCGGCTAGCGTCACACGCGTAGCAGCTACTCGTCAGCACTTACTGGAAAAGGATACGCTATAAGAAAGACATGGACAGTCAGTCGAGGTTAGTGAGCCCGTTATGTTACCTTTTTAAATTATTTATAGACAGCCCTTTAACCGCAGTTTATCGCTCGCGTCCCTTCCAAATCTTTTACTAACCTTTAGGTCTTAATTATACGTTTCTCATTTAATATTTTTTAAGTCTTTATAAAGCATTCTCTACACCCAGTTCAGTCGACATAGGACGCTTTTAAACGAGACTCTCGGCGTAATTAAAAAAACCCGTCTCTCAGAAACTATACTACTTTAATCAACCGAGCAAAAAAAATAGCCCCTCTCTACTATTTTTTTTTTTAAAAAAAAAAAAAAACACGGCCCCCAACCTATTCGTTCTATCTATTTTTTTTTTTTTTTTTAAAAAAGAAAAAATATAGACTTTCTATTTTTAAAAAAAAAAACAAATAAAAAACTCACAGAGCATAATCCGATAACCCGTACGTCTTGCCACCGTCTCTTCCTAGCATCAATCACGCACGCGGCGCCACGTTGGTCGCTGACATCTACCATAACAACACTCGTCGCTAGTTTGGCCATATCCTCGTCCTTCAGTTCACTTATAAGACACCCACGTAGCGTTATGATCAACACGTTCTCGTCAACGTACGGAATTCCTCTTAATCCGCAATCCTGGCACTCCCATTTTTGAAAACCACATTGGCAGTCTATAGGGCACGTGGCCTGCCCCAACTCCAAAATGGCCAACAAAATCCATACTAACGCCAGCCTCATAGCTAAACACTTTTTAAAAAAAACACTACTAAATCACGATGTCCAACGCTATCCGCTTTAAAAAAACACTACTAAATACGTCAAAATATCCTCTTAAAAACAAAAATGCACAGTCCGCTTTAAAACACTACTAAATACGTCAGAATATCCTCTTAAAAAAAAAAAAAATGCACAGTCCGCGTGGTGTAAAATCTGTCTGTTCGTCTCTCTCACTATGGAGATCGCTACAATGGGTCAAACGAACCGTTAAAGAATCCCATTGTCTATTTCGTTTGTTGGCTAATTATATACATAAACCATTAAACTGATCCAGATGGATCACCAGGGCATTATGACAAAACTGTCCGGATGACATCTCCACCCGCGCCTCTTTAGAAACCATAACGCAATCACCCCCAAATTTAAGCTAAACTTTCGTTTTACCCTCAAAAAATCGAATTAAAACGCCGACGCTAAACATTAAATACGAATAAAAACACGAGAAGTCTGTATATATATTACTGCGAATGAATTAGAGCTTGAGAAGTTTTTAAAGATGTTCTGTATATATATTACCGCGAATGAAAAAAGTGAGAAGTCTTAACGATGTTCCGTATCTATATATATTACTGGGAATAAAAAACGTGAGAAGTTTTTAAAGATGTTATGTATATATATATATTACTGGGAATGAAAAAAGTGAGAAGTTTTTTTTTAAAGATGGTCTGTATCTATATTACTACGAATAAAAAAGTGAGAAGTCTTAAAGATGTTATATATATATATATATATTACTGGGAATAAAAAAGTGAGAAGTCTTAACGATGGTCCGTATATATATTACTGGGAATAAAAACGTGAGAAGTTTTTAAATATGTTCTGTATATATATATTACTGGGAATAAAAAAATGTGAGAAAGTTTTTTTTTAAAGATGTTCTGTATCTATATTACTGCCAATAAAAAAAGTGAGAAGTCTTAAAGATGTTCCATATATATATTACCGCGAATAAAAAAAGTGAGAAGTCTTAAAGATGTTCGTTCCTCCGATCATTAGGGGTTTTTTATGGTAGAATAAATATATATATTTTTCGATAAAGGGAAGTCTTAGAATACGTATATATATATAGAGATATCCCCCTTTTCCCCCCCATAGCGTCATATGTAAAGCTTGAAATATAAAGCTATAAATAGGGGTGTAACTTAAAAGAAGAAACGGTTATATTTCCATATATATAAATTTAATTAAACTAAAAAAAAAAGGATTATTACTCGTCATTTGATGGTCATTTATAGGTTCTACTGTATTATTAACGGATCACCCCATCAATCTTTAATACGATAAAATGTAGAATGAAGACCTATACCCCCCTATAAAATAAATTACTATTCATTTTACGGAGACTGTAGAAAAAACGCCTTTTTTTACCCCATCGGGTTAAAGAGAGCGGTTTTTGCCAGGAGAGCGAAAAAAACGGGAGGGCTTTTACCCAGGGGGGATGTCTAAAATAGGTTCTTTTGTTTTATCTGACGGATCACCCCAAAAATGAAGAAACCGGTTCAATAGTAATTTATTTTTTTTTTTTGCTCGTCTTTTTTTTTTTTTTTTCCCAAAAATGACGGCAGTTTTTTGGTCGATACGGGTCCGTCCGAAAAACGGGAGGTCTTTAAAAAAATTGAAAAACGACCGTTTTCAAACTTTTTTTTACGCTTCACATCTCAAAAAACGCGCGATCAATAGTTTTATACCAATTTTCCGAAAAAACCCTAGCAAAAAATTCGTATAAAAATGGAGACAGTTTTTTCGCGCCGATGCGTCGAAACGGTCGCCACTTTTCAAAAAACTGGCGGCACTTTTAAAAAAAAAAGCGTCATTTTTCCCCAACTTTTCTTCCCTCCCGAAAACCCCCCGACGGAAAAATTAGTTAAATACTATTGGGGGGTGACTAGTTTTTTCAAGTAGTCTAATGTATTTTTTTTTCAACTGTAGGTTTACGTTGACGATTGACTTTAAGATTTTTTTTTTTTTACCTATCCTTTAGAATGGATGATAAACCCCGTCATCCGGCGCTAACCGTCACCGATGGCCTAACTCACAACGCGGACTTGTGCCAGAAATTCTACAGCAACCAGCAGAACTCCGAGTTCACCGACTTCACCATCGTGGTGGAGGGGGCTTCCCTGCCTTGCCACAGAATGGTGCTAGCAGCCGGGAGCCCCTACTTCGAGGCTGCGCTTAGTAATAATATGATTGAACGACAGAACAGCAAGGTGATCCTGGAGAGCGTAACCTCGCACTCAATGCGGCTCGTTTTGGACTACATGTATACCGGTAGATTAAGCGTTGAATACCACCATATTAAGGACGTTCTCCACGCAGCTGACTACCTGCAGATACCGGCTATCAAGCAACGGTGTGAACAATATATCGTCAACGAACTTAATCCCAATAATTGCTTAGGGTGGCTACAAGTTGGAACTTTGTATAATTTAGGGTTTTTGGTAGAACGAGCCAGAGAGACGATTTACAAGTCCATCCATCGAGTTGTAGATTCCGCAGAATTTATGCGGCTTTCATTAGCTGAAATTTTAGAGTATTTCTCTTATGAGAGTTTTAAAGTAAGAAACGAAGACCTTCTGCTTCAGGCGTGCATCGACTGGATTAGATTTGACAAGGCGAACAGATTGGGGAAAGCTAGCGATTTGCTGAAGTGTACAAACCCTGCAAAGTGCTCTAACGAGTTCTTAAAACAGCTGACTAAGATAAACGCCGATATCGTTAGCGACGAAGTACGACAAATCATCGCTAATGTCATGTTTGAAAGAATCACGACTTCGCAACCTCCTCTCACGGACGAAAGTAGTAGCATCATTCTCATTGGCGGATATTCCAATCATGGCGGTACCCGTAAGCATTTTAAACCCCGAATAGGCAGCAATAAGCACCAGTGGAGGCGGTTGGTACCTCCGCCAAAGAACAGGCCATACGCCAGCATCTGCGCTGTTAACGATGGTCTGCTCTTAACTGGAGGCTTAGATGGCGGGATCGATTCCAAGGAATCCTATTTATACTGGATTAAGTACAACGCGTGGAACCAGGTGGCTGATATGCGGCGACAGCGTAGCAAACATTCTTCTTTAGCGTTTGGTAAAACGGCGTATATATTCGGGGGACGTTTGTGCGAAGAAACAGTTCCAGCTTTTGATGTTGAAAAGAATGAGTGGGGTGCGGCGAGCCCTATGCCTCGCGCTCCAGGTAGTTCACCCATTGTGGTCAAGAATGGCGTATGCGCTTACGTCATTTCGAACACCTCGAGCGTTAGCGAACCAATTGTGCCCAACCACGGTTTTTACATGTACGTATACAACGTAGTAAAAGATTCTTGGACTCAAGGACCGTGCCCCCCCGGAAGTGTTAACCACGCGTTTGGATCGTCCGCCGTAAGTTACAAAGATACGATATACCTTGTCGGAGGTGAGCTCAAATTGTGTCTTTCCTACAATACTCTCACGCATAGCTGGAGCAGCTTGACCCCTCCGCCGCGCGTGCATCAGTTTGGAGCCACTGTCCTGATAGATAAAACCATCAGGATTTACGGAGGATCAAAGGGTTGTACGGATCTTGCCATGCAGTACAATATTGACCAAGACGAGTGGGAGATCTTAAGTGACGTTGTATTTGGTGAAAATGTTACTATCAGTCACACGTCCGCTTTTCTCACAACGCGGAGTAAAGCTTTTTTCTCGTCGTGATTGACTAATGAGGAAAATAGGTGAGAAATGTTGTTGTTTTTTTAAAAAAAAAACGAGAGACAGAGCTTTGATTTTCTTCCTAAGCGTGTATTTTTGTAATAAATCTATGTTAACGCGTAGTCTCAAGTCATAATTGTACGGATATCCCCGATGTTTTAGTTTTTATTCTTTAGGTTAGACAGCTGTTAGACGCGTTGATGGTCTTAATTTTAAAATGATTATGACGTATATCTTTATTTTACCGTTTGGTTGATTGGTAAACGCCTGTTTACGATTTTCTAACTGTAATTACGGTTTATTATGTATTATAAACACTTTGTTATAGATGTGATTATCATATGTTGACTATGTATAATTATGCTAGAATATTTGTTATCTTGCGATGAATAAATTTGATTATAATTCGTAAAATGTATTGGGTTTAAAGGTCGTTATATACAAGTTTTCTTACGCTATAAACATTGCTCTTCAAGCCATAAAAAAAGGGGGGTTTGATTTGCTTTTAATTTTATTATACCGAGGTTTTTTTTATCTATTACAAGTAATTTTTTTTTTTATAAAAAAGACACTTGTCCAGTGACAAACGCATCGTTTTATTTTTTGGCACCCACGATATTCCCCCCCGTTTATTTCAATTTTTCTAATTAAGCGTTGTCTCTAGCGACAAAAGTCAGTCCGGGGTCTACGGTACCGACGTGGAGCGAGCTCTGGACGGCTCTACATCATCTCGAAGACAGCCCCGTCCCAATACCGGTAGGATTCTTTTAACTCTGCTTTTTTTTTCTAAGTCTTTTAAAGCGTAAAATATACTTTTTAAAAAAAAAATGGCGTCGAAGAAGATGTTTTTACTTAAAAAGTCTTTTTTTTTTCCAGCGCCCGCCCACCCGTTTAGGGGGAAGCCGAGGGGGTAGTGTTACCGTCAGGACCAACGCCTCTGGCACTGCAGGACAGTCAGCGGGATGGATTTCAGTGTCCGGCTGTGTCGGGCGCATATATCTTCTGAAGTATATTGAAACGGTCCCGTCGTGGAGCGAGCTCTGGACAGCTCTCCATCTTGAAGACAACCCCGTCCCAATACCGGTAGGATTTTTTTTAACACTACTTTTCCCCTAAGTCTTTTAAAGCGTAAAAAATAAAATATTTTTTTAAAAAAAAAATGGCGTCGAGAAGAAGATGGTTTTTTAAAAAGTCTTTTTTTTTACTCCAGTGTCCGCCTCTGAATAAACCCGTGATGGGAAGTTTTTAAAAGTTACCGTCAGGACCAACGACTCTGGCACTGCAGGACAGTCAGCGGGATGGATTTAAAAAGAGATTTTGTATATATATATTATTGAATAAAAAAGTGAAAAGTTTTTTAAAAGACGTTCTGTATGTATTATTGTTACTCGGGCATTCAAAAAAAAGTGAGAAGTGTTTTTAAAAATCTGTATCCCGTGGAGACTGTTTTTAATAAAAAAGGGTTTTTTTAAAAGATGGTCTGTATATATGTATTATTTATAAAAAAAAGTGAGATGTTTTTAAAAGATGGTCTGTGTATATTTTACTATGAATAAAAAAGAAAAAAGTTTTTAAAAGATGATCTGTATATACGTATTACTCTGAATAAAAAAGTTTTTTTTTTTAAAAAAGTGTAAAAGTTTTAAAAAAAGTTTTTTAAAGATGTTCTGTATGTATATATTATTACTCTGAATAAAAAAAGTGTGAGTTTTTAAAAAAAGATGTTCTGTATGTATGTATTACTCCGAATAAAAAAGTGAAAAGTTTTTAAAGATGATGTATGTATATGTAAAAAGTGAAAAGTTTTTTTAAAAAGTGTGAGTATTTTTTAAAAAGATGTTAAAGATGTATGTATATTACTCTGAAAAAAAAAGTGAGAAGTTTTTAAAAAGATGTTCTGTATATATGTATTACTCTGAATAAAAAAAAAGTGAGAAGTTTTTAAAGATGTTCTGTATATATATTATTCTGAAAAAAAAAAAAAGTTTTTAAAGATGTTCTGTATATGTATTTGAATAAAAAAAGTGAGAAGTTTTTAAAAAGATGTTTGTTTCCTCTAATCATTAGGGGGGCTTGGGTTTATATAGAGAAGGTGTAGAATACGTATATATAGAGAGAGATCCCCCACCCATCAACTTCTTCTAAGATACGGGGGGGGCCTCGTGATTACTATAAATTATTAACCTAAAAGGTCCAACTTTTTGGGTTTTTTTTTTTTTCATCGAGCTTTAGATAAGGTATTTTAGATTTATAAGGGGAACAAAAAAAAAACGCTAGTTCATTTTTTTTTTTCTTTTATTATACACACACACACACATAGATATAAGCGAGACGCGTAATTACAATTTTTTAAAACAATTTTTTTAAATACACAAACACACACACATAGATATAAGGGTATATGTACAAGCGAGACGAGTAATTACAATTTTAAAAATAAAAAAAAAATTTGGGTCGCTGGCCAGCGTTTACAATGACACAAAATCAATCTACTCAATCTACGTACACACAACTAGTCAATCTATTTTTTTTTTAAATATATATCCAGTCTTATACAATGACACGAAATCATCGATCTACGTACACAAAACTAGTCAATCTATAGTTTTTTTTTTAATATACATCCAGTCTCTGCGGGTCAATAGTCTCTGCTGAGGCTTTCGCGGAGGGCGGCGCGAAGGCGGTCGTCGTGTCGCGCGATAACCTCGTCCAACACCTCTCTCGGGACCCTCTCCAGCACGTAGGCGCGCTCCATGGCCGCCTGGGCGAGACGTACGGCGAAGTATTCGGGAGTCACCGACACGTTGGCCACCGCCTCCGCGACGGTGCTGGGGCAGCCCGTGATGCAGGCGTGGTCCAGCTGCGACGGCCAATCGTTGACGCATCCCTCGCAGGGACGTCTCATCTCCGTCCCCGCGGCCTCGGTCAGGATGGCGCCGTACGTCTCGGAGCCCAGTTTAACGTCCTCGTCCTCGCCGACGTCGATGCCGCTATCCGTGTCGCCGTCTCCGCCTCGTAAGACCTCGACAAATTCTTCCCAGTTCCTCACGCTGGTACCGTTCCTCGTGGGGAATCGACCGCTCCAGGCCCTCACGTGGACGTAGGGCCTACCGTTGAAGACGCTAACGCTGGCTCGCACGTCGCCGGACGCCGTCTTCTCGAGAATCCAGTCCTTGTCGACGGAGTCTCGGAAGGAGGCGTCGACTTCGTCTCGGAGGCTCACCAGCTTTCTCCAGGCGGTGTCGCTCACGGTGATGGCGTTGACGGGTTTGAAGGGGTTCCCGACGATGCGGTAGCCCTCAGCCACTTTGGTCACGGCGCGACTCTGTTGATACATGGCGGTCATTGTACGAATGGTAGATGTGACGGGTCTCCCTCCGGTTATATAGAGGCGCTGTCAAGCGGGTGATGGATAGCTTCCAATAGGTGATGGATGACCCGGTGATGGATGAGAGAGAGCCTGTCAACCCGGTGATGGATAGTCCCCCAACCCGATGGATGGAGAGCCCCTGTCAAGCGGGTGATGGTTAACCAACCCTGATGGATTTTTCCCTGTCAAGCGGGTGGATGGAGGAGTCTTTCTCGAAAGAGTTAACCAGTGATTTTATCTTCTATCAACCCGGGTGATGGATTCTTTTTATTTTCTATTTTTTAACCAGCTTTTATTTTCCCGGGGTGATGGATCTTTTTATTTTTCCTATTTTTTCTATTTTCAGAGGGTCTTTTTATTTTTATTTTCCGGTCTTTTTATTTTCTATTTTTCCGGGACTCTTTTTTTTATTTTCCGTCTTTTTTGGGTCTTTTTTTCTCTTTTCTTTTTTATTTTTTCAAAGGGTCTTTTTATTTTCTATTTTCTCTAGGAGGGCCTTCTTCTTCTTCTTCTTCTTTCTTCTTCTTCCTAAGATCGTTGTGACCCTCCTCCTCCTCCCCGATGGCGGGTAGTATGTGAGTGTCGCGCGCTACCTCGGTCACGTAGCGTTTGGCGGGGTCGTCGACTTCCTCGTCGCCGAGGAGGTATCGGACCGCGTTGACCACGTTGCTGCCGGGAATCGGCGTGTCCGTATAGCGGTTTACGATCTCGCCGCGCCGGTTCCACTCCATCACCGTGCGGAGGAGGTGGACCAGCCTCGTCCCGCGCTCTCTAAGACTCGCGGGAAGAGCCTCGATGACGTCGTCGGCCGTCAGGGGGGACTGGACCTGAGGCGGAGCCGGGCGGTGGGCGCGCGTCTCCGTCAGCTGCGCGTACATCTCCTCGGGAACCATGACGAACCCGTCTAGGTGCTTCAGAGCCATCACGCTATACGCGATCTCGCCGCTTCGCAGAGGGCTTCGGCCAAGGGTCGTGTCAGGAGCTTTCTACGCTCGAGGACGGAGGCGGACTTGCTGGACAGACGTCTAAGAGCTGTCACCTTTCTGCGTAAGTAAGGCTTTAAACGCGTCGGTACCGGGAGGCGTTTAGCTAGAATGTTCAGAGCTATCTCGCACAGAGCCATGATCTCGCCTTTATGAGCGTGCTTCAGGAGGCTGTCGCGCTGTCTCTGAGCTCGACGTCCGCTGTCCCTCGGGGCGTCTTTCAGAAACATTCTGAGAAAGCGCGCGTGGGCGGTAAGAGCCATTCTCTCTCTCTCCTTGCTGGTTCTTTTTTTTATGACTTCAAGGCGTAGACCCGCGTCAGCTCGCCCGGGAAGATGTTGGTTCTCAGCCTATAGTCCGTGTCGGAGTGGGGGCTCAGGTCGATAACTATGTAGGGGTATCTGTCTCTCTTGGTCACGACTTTCATGAGGTCCGGCAGGAGTTGAGGTTTGCCGGGGTAAATCTGTCTCGAGAGGTGCGAGAGCTGCGTCTGGTCTCTCAAGTTCTTCATGGCGACTATGTAGTGGGCCTGCAGGGCGATGGTTCGGGCGTATTTACCGGATCCGAAGAGGTTCTGGTAGACGGTGACGCACGAGACGTTGCTGTGGTGAGAGTGTACGGTCGCGATGTCGGCCACGTCTTTGGATTCCAGGGCCGTGGTTTGAAGGTCGTCGAGGATCAGGAGCCTGTGGGCGCCGTCGTCCCCGGCCCACTCCCGGACGGACTCGGCCGTGGGGACGCCTCTGTAGAATACGATGCCGGGCATATCTCTCTCCATCGTCGTGAACGCCTGCTGGTAGGCCGTGTAGCTGTACATGACGGCCGCTACGGGCTGGTCAAAGAGGACGTCGGCGTTTCTAATGAGACGGTCCGTGAAGACGGTTTTACCCGATCCGCTGGCGCCCGACAGCGTGATGAGAGCCGGCGTGTGAAATTTTATGGGTACGCTCATAACCGTCGACTTCGGTGGGAGGCGGCGCCTCTTATGGGACGTGGATCTGTACGAGGCGCGACTTTTTGACGCTGAGGACGGCGTCAAATTTACCGATGACGATCACGTTGACCTGGTGAGGTAGGGCCTTGGCGAATTTCATCTCCAGACGCACGTGACCCTCTCTGACGGGGGTCGCCAGATCGGTCATCGCTGCCACGGGGAAACCGAACACCGTGTTGCCTCGCTTGTAGTCGCGGAGATTCGTGCCGGCCCCCGCGTCCCTGCCGAACTGCCCGGTCGTCTTATACATGTTGACGAAGGCCTCGACGTACTGGTCCCGCTCAAAGTCCAGATTCCAGGGGCGGGAGGAGGGGACGGGAACCCCGTCCACGGACAGGTTCACGTAGTTGACGTTGTAGTGACCAAAGTTGTAGGGGTTGAGGCCGTAGTCGCCGTTGACGGCGTCGCTAGACACCAGGACGCACATGACGGCCTTGGGCACTCGCCCGTTGAAGAGGTTGTCCACGCAGAAGGCGAGGTCGCTCTTGGCGATGCTGTACACCCTGTATTCCGACGACTCGAAGGGGTACAGGGCGTCTTGTTTGTCCAGGAGGGTCTCGTGGGATATGACTGTGTCCTTGGCAATGCTCACCATCTCGACCTTGAGGGAGCAGTCGACGAATCGTACTGTGTAGCCCTTACTCTCCGCGTCCGCGGCCATAAGTCTGAACCGGTCGCGGTTCTGCCAGAGACGTATGCCGACACCGACCGTGCTGATCATGTAGCGCTTGCAGTTGAAAATGTCGGCGTTCAGACGACCTTCTATCTCGCAGACCTTACCCCCCGCGGTACGGGCGTTACGCCATTTGAGACTGGCGTTGCTGGAAGCCTCCCGCACATGCTCCTTGTCTGCCGGATCGACGTAGACCCGGGGGTTGTCCATGTCGCTCGTCTCGGTCGAGAACATCATGGCCTCGCACCAGGTGTCTTTGGCGTCCTTACCGTACCCGGTGAGGGTGTCCAGGTACGATTTGTAGCTGTAGAACGGGGAGGGGAATTGGTTGCAGTCGACGCCGTTGAGGTGGACCTCCAGGTTACTGAAGAGAGAGGCTATGGGGTGGTTGGTGAGCGTCACGTTTTCCGCCTCGCCCACCGGGACGCCCTGACGGTCGACGATCTGCAGCTGGAGGGCTAAGGACACCGAGTCCAGACGGATGTACTTTGGGCTGGGCGGGATGTAGAATTCCAGACACGAGTTTGGGGTCGTGATTTGGGTCGTGGGCCTAAAGACCACCTCCTCCACGTGCTCCACCCCCGCGTTGGTGGTGGGGGGCGCGAAGAGGAGCAGGCGCTCGTCGTGGGCTCTAATGCTGGCCATCGTTAGGCGAATAGGTCGTCTTCGCTGGTATCGATACGTCTCGCTCGCTTTTTGTTTCTATCCTTAGCGCGGGCTTTCTGTTCGGCGAGCGCGTCTTTCGTTTGTTCTAACACCGAGGCGGCCTGCGTCACCGCTTTTATGGGCTGCTCGGTCTTCTTCCTAGCGTCGCCGCGCTTGGTTTTCACGATATAGACGCTCTTACCGATCATTGAACCCTCCGCCATGCGACGGTAGTGATCGATCCACTCGTCGACCGTGGGGGCGTCGCGCAGTCTGTCGGCGCTACTCATCGTCCCGAGAGAGACGTAGAACGCAGCGGAATCCTTCGACTGTAGATAAATCCTCGCCGTCCGGGGAGGATAGCGAGACGCGTATGGCGCTGAGGACGGGCTGGTTGACTTTTACCGGGTAGGGGTTGACGTATTCGACGCTTCCGATGGGAGGGACGTCTACGATTCTCAAAAGATTGGTAGTCCGATCGTTTAAGATAGCCGAGCCGACGCAGTCGGCGCTTATATGAAGTCTGAGCGGCGCGGCGTCCGACGGTCGGCGGAGCGCCGTCTCCATCAGAGCGAGGTACCACGTGCCGTCGCCGAGGATGGCGGGCTTTGGGAGGGGTACCACAACCTCTAGGGGCCTGTGCGCGGGGGCGTCGGCGAATATGTACATCTCAAAGATCCTCGATTTGGTCGTAGGGGATCCACGAGTTGAACTTTTTGGGGTAATGCAGCCAGGATACGAAGGCCTCCTTGTTGCGACCGCGACCTCTCGTTTTTATGACCTGATCCACTTTGAAACGACCGTCCCGGGGCGGGGCCGCCGCGGCGAGTTCCTCCTCGTAGAAGGCGCCCTCGATGGGGTCGTCGTCCCAGTCGTTTAGTTTGTAGACGGCTTTGACGCCTCGTCTATAGCGCCGGGCCACCTTGAAGAGCTCTCCGCTGAATTTCTGATCGTACTGGCGACCGAAGGTTCTCCTTAGGGCGCCCACGCGGACGACGTCGCCGGGTTTGTAGCGGTACGGCGTCTTGCGAGGGCTTTTTTTGGTTTTTCCTCCGTATATCCTCCTGCTTAACGGCGACCAGACCCTCGTTGTCCGACGTCACGTCGCGGGGGGCGTAGCCCGTCATTCTATGCGTCGTAGCGTTGTAGGCGGCCACGACGTTGCTCAGGATGTCGACCCACCTGTGTTTCTGGGCGTGGAGGAAGGCCCTGTAAAGTCTGGTGCGCAGGGTCTTTATGAGGCGCTCGGCGTAGGCGGCGTGGATGTCGGATCGCGCTATGTAGTGACGAACGCTCAACGTCTCGAGGTACTTCTCAAACTCGCCGCGGAATTCGCTGCCCGCGTCGGTGCGGATGCTGTAGCGGGGGCGACGTCCGCTGTCCTCGACGATCGATTTAAAGGCGGCGGCGGTCTCTCGAGGGGTTTTAGTTTTGAGGGGGCGGGCGAAAGCGTAGCGGCTAAAGGTGTCCAGGGCGATAAGGATATATTTGAAATGGTCGTTGTCGCTAGAGACGGTGTTAAAGTCCACGAGGTCGGCTTCCCAAAAGTAGTCGAGACCGGGGGATGCGGCGTGAGGTCTGTCGAAGCGACGTCTCAAGGGTTTGGTCATCGTGTAGACGTCGTTCTTGACGGCCCACTTTTTCACGTCCCCGTACGACGCGTCGTACCCGGCCGCCCTGGCCGCGTCGCGCAGCTTATTTATACCGGCGTAGGCCGCGGGGTTGGTCGTGTCGTGGTATACGGCGTCCAAGTAGTCCTCCATAGTTAAGCGACGGACAGCTCTATCAGCGTAGGGGCGACGTCCGACGTTATATGGGAAAATTTTCGTACTCCCGTCACCACCACCTTACCCGTGGAGAAGACGTTGAAGTGGGCTCGGGGGGTGCGGAGCATCAGAGCGTTATGGAACTCGGGCTCGTAGGAGGCACCCGTCATGAGAGCGAGGACGTCGGGTAGGTTCAAGCGACGTCCCACGTTGGCCGCCAGCGACAGGGTCAGAAGACCCGTCGCCGTAAGTCTCAAATCGGAGTAGCCGGCTTTTTGCACCAGGCGGGCGTAGCGGCGGAGACGTCGACGGGCCTCGAAGCGGTTGGTGGCCGGACCGTGACAAATCGCGTAGCCGTTGGCGAAGAGTAACATAGAACCCCCGATCTTTTTATTCTTTAAACGGAGGGCGCTAAACTGGCGGGGGTCGTAGACGGCGTTACTTAAAGCGTTGGCTAGGGAGGGAAGGTCGAGAGGCGTCCCGGTAGCGAGGACCGATTTCAACACGACGTTCGTCACTCGATATTCCACATGGGGATGGGGAAGAGGTCAAATTCGGATTTAAAATAGTTAAAAATTTTGCAAAACCATTAGAGAGACAAGTCCGGGAGGGTGTTGAAATACTTGGGATGAGGGCAGATGTAGTAATGAACTCTAAATTAGATCACTATAAACCAGCAATAAGAAGGGTGGGGTTTACAGACATTTTAGACGAATTAGAATTAAATTTAAATTTGAATTAGATGTATAATAAAAGTAAGGGAAATTAGTGCTCTGATATGGATAATGGGTGCAGTATGGCACAGTATAGTAATATGTAACCTATTAGTGTTGTTTTATTGTAATATAATATATTAATGCATAATTGATAATCCTTTATGAAGAAAATGGTACAAGTTTTAATATTGTTGTATTTTAATCAAAAGTGATACTTTTAATGTTGTCATATTTCTGAATAGCTCTTAATATTTTGTATATGGTGGTGTATTTAGTATATCATGGTAATGTAAGCATTAACAAATTTGAAAAGGAGTCTGTTGACTTGAAACATGTAAAATAAATGTAAATGAAAAGTTTGTGTTTTTTTGGAATAAGTGAACAGCAGAGTAAGATAAGACAAGGTAACATAACAACATAAGACACTCTAAAATCATAGTAGAATCGCATGCCAGCCTTATAACAGGCTCACAACAGTCTCAGGATCATCTTGGGCGTGATGCACGCTTTCCACCAATCGTAAGTCCGTGCGTAACAGAACATGTTCCAAACACTACGACGGTGCGTTAAGACGTGTATTTTCAGCGTAGGATGCTCGAAAATCATGTGACGATCACAGGATTTGCGTACGCATTTTGAATATCTTTATGTACTTTTCTCTTAAAGCGGTCCTAACTGCGGCCTATGTGCTTTGTGAAAGGGGTTTTAAGACAGCTATTTTAAGCATAGGATTCTCGAATTTCGTATGACAATCACAGGATTTGCGTACGGATTTTGAATATTGTTATGTACTTTTGTCTTAAAGACGTCCTAACTGAGGCCTACACGCTTTGTGAAAGGGGTTTAATAGAGGTGGGGACACGTTCGTACATATGGAGTTATGGACGGGTGTGTTCAAACCTCGATTGGGCATCCTACGATCTGCACGCGACCTGTAAGGCTTGTTGCCACCAGCATCAGTGCAAACTCCCCCTGGGGCCGTCAACCTGATCTTGGGGAAGCCTGGCAAACGTTTCGCAAATTAGACCTCCATCTAGACGGCAACACAGTCGGAAATCTCTCTCTTGCTGAAGAGGTGCTTTTGTGCAATAGACAATGCCTCTGTTTGCAGTGACTGTACATTATATGCACACACATCTCCGTTGTTAACTTTCCTATCACTACATATGCAGTTGTGGCTATTAAAATCAATGGTTGACAGACAGCTGACAAACGTAGTATGTGACAACCTGTCTTCTGCTACAACAGACCAATTTGGCAGGCAACCAAGGGGGCTACCATAATATCATTGCCCATGGGGGTATGTAGAATAAAAACCCTTATGGTATGATTTACCCCAGCCCTGACTGTGTTTGAGAACCCCCACCCCCCCACCTACACACACACACACACACACACACACACACACACACACACACACACACACACACACACACACACACACACACACACACACACACACACACACACACACACACACACCTCCCCGCCGCCAACCCAAAAAATGGAAAGGTACTACAATAAATGCAAACTAGATTTTCAACCCCATCCCACCCAAAATAAAATAAAAAACCACCAAGTGGACTTTTTCAGCTCCAACCCCTGATTTTCATATCTCCTTGGACTTTCATGATAAATGGTAGTCCTCTTGTATGGATATGTGAGGATTATCTATAGTAGATAATGAATATGGCATGTACCTGGTGTTGATAATAACGGTTTTCGGAGTAGTGCCAATCCTTGATGAGGTATTCATAAATCAAGGACACCTGAAAACCATTCTCTGTAAAATATGTGACCACAAAGTATTAATTCATTAAGATATGGACTTAGTTCATAGATGTACAATCCTGCTTTATTACAAGAACGGGAGTAGTGGATTGAAGAATTGGATAATGTAACATTTAATGTTAAGTACTGTTTCACTTGTATTGTCCATTCAATTTTCTGTCCACTGTTTTTCCATGCACGTTCCATGAAAATCAAACCACATGGTTCTGTGCGATTTTTCTTTTTACTGTCAATTTTGCAGGCTCGTTGAAATATGTTTGAAACTTTCAAAAAGGTCATGACAGAAGTCAAAGACTTTGATTGTTCAACAGAATCTAATAATTCATTACGCAATATCATTGGCCACGTATCCGCATGAAGTCTCCTAGCCGAAAACTCATCTTTGGTACAGCCAACTTCTGTGGTAGTCTGATCATAAGGATGCACAGCACAGAGGACCCGCTTATTGTAAAATGATGTAACTATAATTACATACATGAAATATGCTTTTTGAAATAAAACAACCATCATGTTAACTCCCTGTAAATTCTCTCCGGTACCCCAACCATACTCTTATATATAGCATGAGACCACGCCCAGCCATGGACATTCCTTTGTTCTGTCAAATCAACGAAATAGCTGAAAATGAAGCGTTAATATCTATAAGAGCAGTGTCTGGCATGTACATCATGACAGCATGAAACAAAAGTTATACACAGTGTATTAGTCAAGCAGAAATATTCTTTCAACATGATATGGAGCTCTGTAATCAAATATCTTATCACGGTGTATACTTCTGTTAATAACATACTGCACTGTCTATATTTTACTTTAAATGATTAAAGTAATGTGAAATATACAAAACAATTTCTAGTCCATTTTCATTTGAACATTATAAAGTGACTCACCTGTATCCATTATTCATTTTGAAGAAAATTATTATCTGCAGAAAACATGTGATGCATAGATGAAAACTAGGCTTTTTATTATCACAGATTGAATGTCACATGATGCATTTAAATTCCCCATTTTTATATGAAGAATAGGTACAATATAATTATGATCATTGCTATGGACTGTAACGGATAACATGTTCCCAACTTACTCGTTCAGACATTTTAAAGGGCTATGGGTCAGTGACTTAACTTAGAAGGTAGTACAGGACAGTCAGGATCTTTAAAATATTGAGTTGTTGTGATGAAGATGATGCTTTATTTGCAGTGCTTGTACAGTGCATTGGCAGTCAATTGAACGTTCGGAATGCCTGTGGCCCAGATGCCACCCTAAACCAGGTGCTGAAAAACTGCGCAGAGCACATAGCTCCAGCTTTATCAATAATCTTCCAGTGTTCCATTAATTCTGGTAGGCTTCCATCGGACTGGCTGAAGGCGAATGTAGCTTGTCTTCAAAAAGGGCGACAGTAGTATGGAGGGGGCTATAGTCCGCCAAATATTGCGGACTATAGCCCCCGAGCGAGCGCGCGAGCGACGGAGCAAGCAGCGAAGTGAGCGGCGAAGCGAGCGGCGCCGAGCGAGCACCGACGGTTGCCTCGCAGCTCGCTCCAGCCGGGGATAGTCGGAAGTCATCCATCACACACCTGTCACTTTTGACAGGTGGGTGATGGATGACTTCCGACTATCCCTGGCTGTAGCGAGCGGCGGGGCGACCATCGGGCGAGCGAGCGCTCACCACTGACTCTGGCGAGCACGCACTGCGCTATAGTCGGAATCCATAAATCGTGTCACCTGTCAGCCCCGTGCGAGCGTGCGCGGTCCGCTGTGTGCACGGTCGCTGACCGACGCGAAGTTCCCGCCGATTTGTTATAGCTCACCTCGTTTCTCCTAGCATAACAAAATTCCCGACGATTAGCCCAATCGAGACGGTCAGGGGGTTTGCTCCTGTCGCGGTAATGTTTGAATATAAAGTAGCGAACGTGGTCTTAAAATGATCCTAGTGACCAGGGAGCCCCTGACTTTGAATGCCTTGGCAAACGCGTTAAATAATGCCGTTTACGACCCGCAGCAGTTTAGCGCCCTACGTTTAAAGCATAAGAAAGTAGGTGGTTCTATACTATTATTCGGTAACGGCTACACGGTGTGTCACGGTCCGGCCGCGAACCGCTTCGAGGCGCGTCGACGCATACGCCGTTACGCCCGCCTGGTGCAGAAGAGTGGGTACAGTGATCTGAAAGTGACCGCGTCGGAGATTCTCACGGTGATGCTCGCAGCCAACGTTGGTCGGAGGTTGAACCTAAATGACGTCTGCAACCTCGGCTCCACCTACGAGCCCGAGCTACATAACGCACTGATTTTCAGCACCATGAGCACACTTTAACATGTTCTTGACGGGGGAGGTGGTGGTGACTTGTGTGCGAAAATTTGGTCATATAACGTGGGACGTTATCCCCACGCTGATAAAGCTATCTATCGTGTAAGAGAGAGACGATATGGAGGTGTATCTGGACGCGATAAACCACAACACTACCACCCCGCGTCTTTACTTCTAGATACAATTTCAAAACTGTAGTGAACTCGAATCCTGCTCAATTACTATACTCAGATAATCGGTATATAAACGCGTGTAACAATTTACTACAGCTCGTGTATCCCCAGTACTTAACATATTTTTTGTTCAATCATTATACTCAAGATAGTCGCAATGAGAGCCGGTCGCGCATGAAACAAGTCAGCCAGGTGTCAAATTACCGACGCGGCGCACACAGACGTGTCACGGTCGTACAAGTGCCGACCACATTGGCCCACTCATCCTAAACGGCCAGTGCTCAGCACTCTTAAGAATCGTGGGGATCCAGACTCGAGCGAGCGGGAACCGAGGCGACTACAAAGACAGCGTCAAATACGTTAACCCGTACCCCATCAAAGTGAACCAACCGCCCCTCAACACGATACGCGTCACGCTATCGTCCCCCCCGACCACCCCCGATTTATCTGTCATCAAGGGATTCCGCTGCGTTCTACGTCTCTCGGGCAATGAGTAGCGGCAGTCGACACCGCTCCCGCCCCACGTCCGACCAGTGGGGCGACCACTACCGCCGCATGCCGATGGAGTTGGTGGTCGGTAAGACCGTGTATACGTTGAAAACATGACAGGGGGAGGGTAAGAAGACCGCGGAGCCCATAAAATTGGTGACCCAGGAGACCATGGCATTAGAGCAGGCGACAGACGCGTTTGCCGAGCAGAAATCCCAGACTAAGGCGAAGAAGCGACCAATTAAGGCACTAACGAAGACGATATATTTGCCTGACGACGATGAGCGATGTACCGATTGTCAGAGTAACTGTGTATATAAATTTAAAATAAGATGAGATAATTAATTTTGTTTCAGAATGACAGCAATGTCATTTTCTTCCAAGGAATGAAAGAAAATACTATACAGGATATACAGTATCACATTTTGAATTACAGCTTCATACAACCATCACAGTTATGATAATTATTAATGCTGATATATGTGGGGTTTAAATGGGATCCCATGCCTAAAGCCGCCAAATCTATTTGGACAACAACAAAGCATAGCACCGGTCAAAACACATAGTTTTCAATTATTCACTACTGGAAAATAGACAGAAATATCCACAAGTCTCCAATATCCATTTGCAATATCCATAGGCATTTGAATTGATAAGCGCCCGGGAAGCTATTCAAAAAACTACTCACACTGTACATAATTAATATTGTATTTAAGGAAAAAAACAAAACCGAAAATTGTCTTAGATTGCCCAAACAAGCCATCACTGTGCTTCGTTCTAATCGTGTAGCACTGCCTATCATACCATTACAACAATAAATACTACGTTATTTGTGAGGGGTTATGCTGAAGAATACTATAGAATAAGACATTCTGTAAAAATGTATGCGATATTATATTTGGCATACCAAATTATAATAATGACCTATGAACTCTTTACTTCTTTTTGCGAAGAAGTATATTTATGACATGAAAATTAATCAGAACGAGATTTCATTCCTTCACTTTAAAAAAAATACCAAAGAAGAAATTGGATGTCCTCAAAATGCTTTCTCTTAATAATGGAATTTAATATTAGATGATTTTTAATGCCAATTAACCGTGCATCACCAGCCGGACCACTTGTTCATAAAAAAAATAAGAAACAGAAAAAAAAATGAACTCAACATAAACTTCCGATCCGTAGTCGTGGGGGTACGCCAGCGAGGCAGACTTTGGAACACTTGGCTAGAATGTGACAGACCTGAATGATTTTATCCTCTTCAAACCTGCTAGATAGAGACGTATCATGGAGAGCTGATGAGACACAGCCGCTGCCGCCTGCTGCGAGCTACCCCAGAAACCGGGACAGCCAAAGCACGACGTTGTCAACTAAACGTACACGTGTCACTTAGTAGCCCCCCGTGTAGAACTCTTCACTGTACTGAATATTGTATATAGATGTGTTTTATACACCAGCATTCTATTTATCCCATTTAATTCTTTATCTGTCGTATACAAACTGCAGCATAACAGTCTTGCAATAAACAGGTGTATATATTTATATTTAAATTGTAATAAAGCATACTAACTAAGAAAATGACGCCTTCATGGAGGAAATTGCACACGTCTGCCTGGTTCTGCCCCCCTCCCCTCCCCGCCACAAAAAAAATGTCATCGCTTCTGTGAAGAAGTGCTTTTGATTTTTTTCCGGCCTGTGGGTTCCCCCGATGGACTATTGAGTTGTTGATTTCGATAATCTTTTTTTCTTTTCTGGTTCGTAAGGTAATTCTGCTTATACAGGTGGCATTGCTGACGAAGTGCACAAAGATGTTCCCATGTTTTAGTGTGCTATTTCGGGAATGGTCCCATGAGCCTGCCTTTTCATTCAGTCCGTCTGAAAGGTCACAGGCCGTTATTTCAGACGATCACACACGTTTTGGTCACAAAAGATGCAACATAAAAAACTGGCAATATTTTTCTCTTTTCTGGCGTCTTGTGGAGAATCTGGAGCTATCATCGTCTATGTGAAATTGGGGGTTAAAGCTCTTTCTTCTCTTTCTGTTGTTGCTAATATGTAATGCTTATAGTCCGCTGTGAATGTGATACATGCGAAATGATATGCAGGGCATAGTGTTACTCAAAGTTAATACGAATCAGACCAGTGTCTGGTGTGTAGGTGTACGAAAGAATGAAACGGGAACTCTGTATCATGGTGCATTCGAAACCGCTCGTATTCACGGTAAGTACAACTTCACGAGTGGTGAAAACCGTTCGAAACTAACTAATCTCGTACGCACAACTTGTGAACTGGGCACTACGAGATACTGGGGCGGCTGCGAACTAAACAGACTGACAAAATTGCGGCACCCATAAGGTTTTTTCTATTATCGCAGACAGTTTCATCAAATATATTCATTCAACCGGCCAAGAGTCTACCAAATAAATAAAATTGAGACATAAGTAGCCCATATATATTAAATATGTACCCTACATGTAATTTTTTACGAGACGTATTTCCTACTTCTCATGTGGTATCGAATAGCCACAAATCGTAGCTACGACTTGTCAATTGGAAAATACGAACTCACGGGTGGTTTCGAATGCTCAATTATTAGGCGTGATGCGGCAGTGATGCAGCCGTAATATTGTATGTACCGGCTCTTACATAAGACATGCTACAGTCGATTTATGCACGTGGGAAAACATGGAAATCAATCCGAACGTCGTTGGACACGAAAACAAGTTTTGAGCAGTTCAAAACTTGATTCCCCGTCCAACCACGAGCGGTACACGTGATAAAGACGTGCAACACAAGTGAAGCAAACGAGATAATCCGTGTTCAGCAGCGTTCAATGCGTGGGCGATTGCGACGGAATTGTTACAGCAGTGGGTACTGCGACTATAACCAGGTTGCCCATATAGCACATGGCACGGCAATTCTGCCGCTACATTGATTTGATCTTACAGGTGGCTGGGACGTGGTTTGACAGTGCATCGGCAGTACCACCTCCGCTGACGGCTACATCACGTACAAAATCACGTCTATATAAGTCTAAATTGACCAAAAATTACCACAGACAATAACGTCCACCAGATTCTTTTTTATAAAAATGTGCGTGATGCTGCCGTGATGCCGGTCACATACATTTTCACGTCCACATCACGTCCAAAAAGATATGAAACAGAGGTGGACGTGGTTGTCAGTGGGATTTTTTTGGTGAATTAGACTTGGACGTGCTTTAAATGTGATGTAGCTGTGAGTGTTGGTTCCACTGGTGAAGCACTGCCAAACCACGCCCCAGCAATGTGAAAGATCCAATCAATGCAGGGGTCAAATTGACGGAGCATGTGCGTTGTGGACAACCTGATGGTAGCCACATCAACGGCTGTTGCTGTAATTACATCTTGCAGCGTCTGGCCACGTATTGATCCCTGCCTCAGCACTGATTATCTCGTCTGCTTCACGTTTGCTGCACGTCTTTATCACGTGTACCGTCCGTGGTTGGACTCTGAATCAAGTCTTGAAGGGCCGGTCGGTCACACACAATATCACGGTTGGATCACGTCCAAAAAACTATGAAAATGTGGTTGACGTGGTTGCCAGTGGTGGGTGTTGGTCAATTTAGGCTTGGATGCGATTTTGCACGTATTACAGTCCTCAGCGGCGATTAGACTGCCGATGCACTGTACAAGCACTGCAAATAAAGCATCATCTTCATCACAACACATCAATATTTTAAAGGTCTTGACTGTCCTGTACTCCCTTCTAAGTTAAGTCACTGACCCATAGCCCTTTTAAATGTCTGAAAGAGTAAGTTGGGAAGAGCGCAAGGTAGGATTTAGCCCATCAAAAAAGCCTTTAAATGATCTGACATGAAGGCCTATTCTAAAAGCTTCTCTGGATACAGGTAAGTCACTTTAGGACAATCAAATGGACAAGGACTAGAAATTGTTTTTTCATATTTCACATTACTGTAATAATTTAAAGTAAAAAATAGACAGTGCAGTTTAAATTATAAACAGAAGTGTACACCGTGATAAGATATTTGATTACAGAGCCCCATATCATGTTGAAAGAATATTTCTGCTGACTAATACACTGTGTATAACTTTTGTTTCATGCTGTCATGATGTACATGCCAGACACTGCTCTTATAGATATTAACGCTTCATTTTCAGCTATTTCGTTGATTTGACATAACAAAGAAATGTCCATGAAGAAAGATATTTTTACATAAATTTTTCCAGCACATTGAGAAATGTGTAATTCTATACACAAATTGGCATGTGCACTCAGAAATGCATAGTCTTTCTTATTCGTACCGTTCAGTCAAATTATGATGGATTTACTTGTCTAGAATATCATTCAACATCGCACCATGACACCACTGTTCTAGATTAAAAATGACTGGTCGTTGACACAGTTTTTAAAGACGTATTCTTTCGTCTTTACTTGTAAAACAGTGTGATTACTCAGCATTATCAAAAAGGCACAAACAATACGAAAATAAATAGCTTACTTTGGGAATAAACTTAATAACAATGCGTCTTTAAAGTTATTCTCTATGTGCGTCAAACGTTACACCTTAAACGCCCTCAATCCATTGCAATTATCAAGCAATGCGAGTCATCTGAACAATGTTCATTATGTTCACAAACATTTCATAACTTACCGTCGATATTTGCACACCCAACATGTCTTAGTTTCTTATTAGTTGTTTCATATGCTCAGATCTGTAAATTCCATTATCCCTCCTCATTTAGCAAATGCTTGATGGATGTAAACATCTTTCTTAATTGACTAAATTTAGTGCAAGTCATTACAAAACGAAAACTGTGTTCTACAGTACCGTCATAATACATCTTGCACTTATGGTTATTGTTGTCCTCATTATAAACATTATAAACATTGATGGCAAGTATTATACATTGACTTAATCGACCTACAGGGATAATTCTAGGTGAAATATGAAATGTGCCAATTTGGCATATAGTATATACAGTTATGTAAGTTCGTGGGAATTTCATATAGATTTTTGGAAATATTGTTTTTATAATAGTTTATGGTGCATTATCTTCAATATTTGGCGGCCATTTTAAAAATGGCTGCTGCTACTATAATAAGAGAGATGGTTTATTGTCCATTCCACCTCAGAAATACTTCAAAAGGATGGTTTTAGTATTTTTTGGTATGTTTCAAGTTTAAGAAACACGAACATGTCATAAAAGACGCCATATTGGAATCCAAGATGGCCGCCGTAAGTAAAAAATCCCTATTTTTTAGATCATAATGGTTAACGTGCTTTTATTTATCATTATTAGTAATATTGTTTTCAACAATGATCATTTATATAATACTGTCATGTTTTTTATGTTTGTAAATGTTTATATGTTTATTTAATGCAGAATTAATAATATTGATATATTAGCAGCACAAACAATGTGTGAAATGATGACATTTTATTAGAGAAATAATGGTATGGGCTGCTTAAAAAGTACAAAGAAATATTTCTTTTTGCACCAATCAATCATCTTCAGTGCTTTGCAAGAGATCCATCTCCTGCAGTGTGTGGTTAATAATAGCTGACAATTCATACATTGATATGACATCTTTTAGATCTACATCACGGGAAGATCTTGCAATGATGAGAAGCCGTGCTAATAGTGAGGACGACTGTTTGAGAACAATTTCCTCTGCTCCAATTTTTGCTTTAATCGGCTTGGCCCCGTCGGTCCATCCAATGACTTTCAATTTAGACATTTTGTCCCAAAGATTTGAAGGTCCAGATATTCTTTCTTTAACAAACTTTTCATATGTAATTCTACCACGATTTTCAGTGTCTAATATGTTCTCAGTATACTAGTAACAGCTTGAGGCATTATAATGTTGCTTGTCGAGTGAGCAAGTTTCTCTTTTGTCCCATCCTCATTTTCTACGGTATTGGACATATTATTTTTGGAGAGGACATCTTTGAGTTTCTTAATGTTTGCCTATTGACGTTGTTCATTCATTCAAGTCCTGATGGTGCATTTGTGATGGACATTCCACGTTTAAAATTTGTTCTATTTGTTGAGATACAATTGCCAATACAGGACTGCTCAGACAATACCGCAGTGACGACTCAGGGTGAGTTGTCATTCCAGACCTGGTGTAAATATAAAGTGAGCTCCTTTGTCTACTTTATTCTGATGTTCCAGACGGATGCCATCTTCATTGCGCCAGATGCAGGAAAAGTACCTGGCAGCAAACAAGCCACTGTACCTAGCCTTTGTAGACCTTGAAAAGGCTTTTGATCCTGTCCCAAGTCAGGTCATCTGGTGGGCCTTGCGCAAGCTATGTGTCGAGGAGTGGCTAGTCGTGCTGGTGCAGTCAATGTACAATACAGTACGCAGTCGCGTACATGTTTCGAGATGAGTACAGTGAAGAGTTTAGTGTGGAGGTTGGTGTGCACCAGGACTCGGTTCTAAGCCCACTGCTCTTCATTATAGTTCTGGAGGCTCTCTCCCTTTCGTTTCGCACGGGTTGCCCCTGGGAACTGCTGTACGCCGATGATCTAGTCATTATTGCATACACAAAACAAGAGTTACTGAATAAAGTGCAGGTCTGGAAGGAGGGTATGGAGGAGAAGGGACTCTGTGTGAACATGGGAAAAACCAAGTGTATGATCTCTAGGTTACAGCTCGACAGACTGCAGAAGACTGGGAAACATCCTTGCATGGTCTGTCGAGATGTTCAGGTGCTGCCAGATGGCATGCCAGTCAAGGTCACAGTAGTTGGGATTAAGATAGAAGTTGTTTCCGAGTTCTGCTACTTGGGTGACATGCTATTCAGCGGTGGTGACTGTGAGCTAGCTTCTACCGTGAGATGCAAGACCGCATGGGGGACGTTCCGTGAGCTCCTCCCTATACTCATAAACAAGCATCATCCGCTGGTATCCAGAGGCAGAGTTTACTCCACTTGTGTACGTAGTGTGATGCTACATGGATCCTAAACCTGGGCTGCCTCCTCCAAGACCCTGAACTGTTTGAGAAGAAATTATCGAGCCATGATACGATGGATCTGCAGTGTAAGGCCCCAGGATGACCTGAGCTCTGACTGCCTTCTAGAAAAGCTCAGCATAAAGGACATCGAAGCTGTGCTTCGGGCGAACAGGATGAGATGGCTTATCCATGTAGAGCGAAGCACCGGCTGGATAGCCAGAGTGAGGGAATACAAGATCATGAAACATAAAGCTCCAGACAGGCCAAAGCTGACCTGGGATGTGCTGCAGAAATGCGACCGAGTATCACTCGGCATGGAAGGAATGGACACCGAGGACCGTCAAGCATGGAGGGGACGTCTACGGTCACGACTAGGCAGCCAGGCCGTGCCCTCGGCAGAGGATAAATTCAGGCCTGCCCAAATAAACAAGGATGATGACGATGAATCAGCACATCAATGGGTGTAATAGCAGCTTAGTTTTGATAAATGAATATATTTTTTACAATGATATAGTGGTTTCTATTTCATAATTTGGCAGCCATCTTGGATTTCAAGTTGGCTACCAGTTATTGGTGAACGTTTGTTGTCTCATTTGAAAGCCAATATATATTTGTGCAAAACAAAACACTAAAATCATGCCTTTGTGACATCCCTACTGCTATATTTTCATGAAATCATGATGTGTTTGTTTCGAACGACTGCCATTTTTAAAATGGCTGCCATATGTCGAAGATGACTTAGGAAAAAATGGAAACATCACTTTTCTGGTAGGATATAGTATAAAGTATCATAAAAATCATGTTTCCAAAAATCTATATGAAATTCCCACAAACTCAAAAATCATGACATAACTGTATATACTAATACCTGCACAAGAGAGTGTTCCAACCCGCAAACGACTATTGAAGTGGAGAAAAATATTTACTCTCAAAACTTATAATTAGTTAGTTACTAAAAATAAAGCAATTGAATATTTTCAAAATATGAAAAATGGATATATATTTCTAACTAATATGCATATTAAGACACAAATAAGCTTACTTGTGACCTGCCTCATATCGCACACAGCCTACTGTGCTAAATGATTTTGTCAATCAGAAAACAGTGTGGCTAATGGCACAATAGCGCAGAATAATTTCTGATACCCGGAGCAGCATTCAAGACCAGTGTCTGAAAATGTAAGATGTAAAAGTGCTTATTACACATTTATCACATGAGGAATCTTGCTTGCCAGTGTAGAGAATCACAGGCAAGAACACCACTATACACTAGACTATGTGCAAATTATGTTGCCTAATCCTGTGTTATTTGATGTGAAATCTTTATTATTTGCATCTTTTTCATTTCTATAAGTGATGCGTGATTCAGACAGTTTCCCATTCTCAGTCACAAGATCACAGCAAGACTTGGATCACAACTATGAAGCACCACAATTACATTTACATCTACCTGACTAAAACCTCTATATAAAAGTTTGCAACAGTTACCTTTTCGCCAACACCTCCCTCTAAAGTGAAGGTAAAGAAATGCCCATTGTATTGACTTGCGGCAAATTGCCTCATTGCAATTAGTTCCAAGTTTCGCCCTGTGATTGGGTGGTTTTTAAAATGTAGCAGGCAACTTTCCGTACGTGAAAAATGTTAATTTACACGCGCTATCACTGCTGCAGCAATTTCACATCCACACAGAGTCATTGGCATATTTGTCACTATATTTTGGGTTGTAAATATCGTTCATTACAAACCCAAAGTTTACATGACTTTTTACAGTTAACATATGGTAGATGTTATGATAATGTAATAATATAATATGGTAAATGTATTTTACTGCACCAGCAAACAATAATTATAATTGAACTGTGTTTCAGAACAAACTATGCCGTATAAAAGGCCAAGCAAAGGTAAGTGTCCCACGTAATTTGTACACTAGGGTCTGTACTTTCCCTCGAGTTCTCGCATATATTCATTGTAATCTTTATTCATGATAATGTGTTATTGCTTGGCACATTAAATAGCGTTAAAATAAATCTTGCATGGTAGCCATTTATTAAAAGATGTTGCGTGATTACATACCTGTCTTTTTATAATTTTTTTATTAACAATATTTCTGCACTGATCTGTACACACAAGGAGCTCAGACAATTGTTCAAATCACATGAAACTACCAACATGCATAGCATGAAATGGGACACTCAGATGCTCTTGGGATTTGGATGCATTAATCACAAATAAATAAGGCACAATCAAAGCTACAATTGTTCCATGGCCAAAGTATGTGTAGTCACCAAGTTTAATGGTAAATAAGTCACCAAGTTTAATGGTAAATAATATTTCCATGTTGATGCTATAGACAATCTAAAAGTCATTTGGGAGAAAGAGGTCCCGGTGCGGTGGCCA
>CM032667.1:4225035-4257893 GCA_019095985.1 Streblospio benedicti | reverse complement strand
CTTTAACAATATTATTTAACTTAGAGGTGTCTACACCGCTCATGCAGTTCATGGTGGGGTTTGAATAACCCCATGATGTGATTACATTCTAGTTTGTTGTGCATATTGTATACATACTGGCAATGCTTAGGTATACCAAAACCCAGAAACAGACTTCAATAAAATAAGGAGTTTGTTAACCCAAACGTTCATGGAATCACATTTCTTAGAACGCAGAGCGAAAAACGTGAAACATCATACACACGTTGTATGCTTTAAAAATCAACTAACCAAATTAAAATTATAATGTGAGCTGCATTTCTCTGAACGTTCTAGCATGGACTAAATAATGTGTTTTTACGTCATAGTAATGCATTTATTATGTTAATGAGCGTTGGGTGCATCTGTCTCCCATTCACAAAGTAGTGAGATCACATCCGATCGGGAAAGTAGTGATAAACATATCTCACATGGCTCTTAACCAATCAGAATTGATAATGAGCTGCAAAGTGGTTAGAAAATATTTGTCATGCCAAAATTTTAAACTATGTTGACTTCCTTTTGATATGTGAGTTCACACAATTTATCTGCATGGCCTCAATATGTTTTTTTATTGGGGATAAGAAACTTCTATTCCGCATGGCAACCCTTTCATTTGATTGAATCTAATTAAATTTTCATTGTTTGGTCGCGGATGTTGAGTTTTAATTTTCATTTTTGTGTGTTAAATTTCTTTTCACAGTAAGAAATATGTAACTTCTCAGAAATTTGCCAGCCCACCTGTATTCACAAAAAATATTAACAAAATAGTCTAAACTTTTCAGAAACTATTGGTGACGACAAAGTTAATCTGAAGGATGAACACCCAACTCACCAACTGAACCAGCTGGGTCCATCACCTATAATTTGCCAGTGGTGGTTGAGGTGTAGAACTATGTACAGGTCACAGAGTAGTGATCGAAATGAAATCGTATATTTCCATCTGTTTGCATCTGAACGTTCACATGAAAAAAGGACCTTTACATCTTGATTTTAGAAATATCAAACATACTAATTCTAGACAAAGCGAAAGTTTCCATGAAAAATGCAAAAAGAAAATAGATCACTAGTTTTAAAAATGCATTTTACAGACATGGAGATAAATGAAGACAAGTTTGACATAAAATCTCCCAAACAAGTGATAAACAGTTTAGTTGGACACAAATTTCAATTGAGCTGCTGCAGCAAAGTCCTTAAATACCAAGTACAGTTGCAAAGTTCGAATTATTTTGATATATGTACTTAAATCCATCTAGGCAATTGCCAAGGGAAAGACAAGAATTGCCTTTAAAAAGTTTTGATCCTCGTGAAGAAAATTGAGCTTCTTTAGATGACTGTATATTGTTGAAGGCACCATACTAATGACTATATTGAAACATCTCATTGGTTAGGTTCGCTTAGACAAAATAATATGTATGAGACCTATTTACTCATTCATTCCAAAATAAGGCTCAAAATTTTTGTAATCTGCATTGTGGGTGTATAGAGTAACAAATGCCTATTGGCATTGACCAGCATGGAGTTGATGGAAGTTAAAGATATGAACAGTGATATAATATATATGGAACACTTGTATTTCATTCGGTAGATTTCAGTTAGGATCAAGCTTATTTGCATATTTCTTTCCCGTATATACTAGTAGATCTATAGTCAGTGAGCAGTAGCAAGACTATAACTGGACTGACTTGTAGATTGACTTGATGTTAAGAAAAATAAACATGGAGAATGGAACAATGAATAAATAATGTCATTTTTTCATTCAAGTCTTGCATAGTCTAACTGACTGACTTGTAGAGGTGTTAACATCCACAATTAAGTACTATAGTACTAGATTGTATTTACAGCTATGAGCAAGCTCATTTACATTTGGCTTATACATGTAGATAAAGTATTTAACATGTTTTTACAAATTAATTGGTATATTTCCCATAACATTTGAAAAGTTCCTGAATATTGGACAAACATTTGTCTTATTACTTATTAAGAGTTGAAGTTAAAATCTTGACTGCTTGCAACAATTTTATGGATATTATGTATGCATGGATCTCAATAATTGTTTTTTCAGAAATCATTGATACCATCATGACTGATAGGTACGTACAGTGTATGTGTTGATTTTGATCATAGACTGAAAACAGTGGGAAAAAAAGTTGAGGACGTCTTAAATGTTGTCCAAAGCATTCTTTCAATCGTTACTAATTTACTAAATCAACGCCAAAAAATTGACAATTTGTTAACAGAAAATTTCTAATTCTTATAGAGTTAATATGTATGACTAAGTATGATAACAAATATTTTCTATCAAGTGTACAGTTTTAATAATATATAAAGAAAGTACCATATTTTACATTAAAATATAAATGTTATAAAGTTTAGAAAGGACATATAATTTGTTTTGTATTTTCTCCCCATTACACTTTATTCTTAACGAAACTTGAATATACATTGTCCACACCAATATGCACTATATATTTACAAAGAATCCTTATGGTGGGACATACCAACACTGTATCCTTATTGTTTCACACCAATTATGAGCACAACACTCTTTAAACACTATTCCTATGGTGAGCATTACACCGATTATGAGTACATTACACAGTCACTTTTCCCAAAGGAGATAAGAGTTTCGTTCCCTCTCCCTTTTTTTTTTAAATTCTTTATATACCGCTTGAAGTCTGCCACACGCACGCATGGATAATCTTAATACAAAGGTTGTACTGTATTCAAGTGCTTGCGATTTTTTTGTTGGATCCAAGTTGTCTGTCTATCACGGATTCCTCGCCACGGGAGTCCATACCCTCCCAATCGAGGGCCCCCAATAAAGCGCAGCCTCCACATCACCACTGCTGCCAGGGTCCAAATCCTGGATGCGCCTGGTAACGGATGGCCCAGGGATGAGGGTCGGGGCAACCACGCGGCCAACAGCCCGACCTCGTCACGGGAGGGCGAATCTTTGCGGAAGTCGTTTGCGTTATGTTCCCCAAAGCGACTATGCGGATGTCAGGTGACATGGTTCCACGTTCACTGAAGGGAGGGGCGATCCTCGGAGCGGGTACGAGAGTAAGGGGGGGGGTCACGTGACCAGACTGAGGGTAGGGTGTTAATCAGGGGTCGGCGGTCTGGGTGATGGTCTCAGTGGGGGCAGGCACTGGACGCGCAAGTGATACAGTAGAGGGTCTCTAGTAGGACCGTCTTTGGGACCAGCGGTCTCGATACAGAGGCTGTCTCTTTCCAGAGGTCGCTTTAGCTTTTTTGAAGGACTAGAGGCGGTACCTGGGATATTTTGTAGCGCGTTCTTTCTCCTATACAACGATTATTAAAGTACAATTCGCGAATAGAATGCGTACTATCGTAGAGTAATATAGGACGTTATGACGCGGATAGATACGCTAATGTTGGGAGGGGTATATAAAGGTTTAAAATTTATAAACGGGGCGTATCGGCTCCGCCATTTCACTCACCCACCCGTGGGAGGCTATTCATACGGCCGTCTCGTGATGAGCCGGGCTACTTTCATTCGATTAACGGGCCGCCCGGCGAGGGGGGGGTGGGGGAACTCGTCGTGCCTCTCTGATGGGGGCTCCTATAGGTCGGGTATGGTGAAAGACCTTATACGGCTATATACGATATAAATAGTATGCGTAACAACCGTAGCGTATTGTCTCGATAGTGTCGGCTCGTCAAATCCGCGCCCTTAACGCTACTACATTTTTACAAAGCGCTCATCGCGTAGCGGAGGTGGAGAGAGAATGCGCTAGTCTGGTGAGCGGCTAGCCTACTCGCGGCGCCGGTGAGTCATCGCCGCTGACGGGTCGTGATTGATGGGTGGGGGGGTCAGGGTCGTTGATTTACGACTTCTACGGTATAGGGGAGCTGTCAAAGTCGATTAATTTGATTTACGACTTCTACGGTATCCCCCGTCCCTACTACTTCTGGGGCCCCATATTAACTTTTATTACGATTCCTTATTATGAGAGGCTTTCGCGGCAAAAATGTGCGCCTGTAAAATTTTTGCCCGCCCAGCCCCCCCCCCCTTAATCAGGTACTGTGCAAAATACATTGGATGAAGACTATATTTAGAATATATACATACTCCGGGAGCCAGCTAGGGTCTATGCGCTCGAACCGTTAAAAAATTTCATAGTGATTCTTGGTTTCCTAGATGCTTATCACAAGTCGAGTTTAGGATATTAGTTGCAGGTCTGGGGGCGTTTGTCCGCAAGAGCCGATTTACGCATCATTTTTACCCGTCAAAATCCGAAAAATGTTAAAATCATATTTTCTCTAATAGAAGATGCTTTTAATTATATTTAATGAATATGATTGCTCATGTTTATTCACAACACATGTGTTTGAATGCTTAAGTAAAAATTGAAATCAAATGTCTGGTAAATGATTAAATCAGCTTTTTGTACAGATTTAAACAAAAAATCACTTTAGATTTGAAATAAGCAATAATTTTGGGGAAGCATAATTTTAAACCTAACGATTCATTTTCAAATTTATTCAGCGAAAAGTGTCTATATATAGTTATCTTTAACTAACAAAAACAAAAATTAAGTTTACTTCACTGATGGTCATGCAATTGACCAACAAGTAAAAATATATTTGCCCTATTAAATTGCGGTAACATATATGCTAATATCCACTAGAAAATATCAAGTTGTATCTAATGTTTTTAAAAGTTTGTACATGAAGTATAAAGTCTGATGTAGTATTAATGCATTGGCATTAAAAGCCTCAGAGTCTCGAACAAAGTACATGTAGTGTGTCTGGGTGATGACCCAAAAACATTAAGTCTAAATTGAAAATTGTCTAATAAAGAAGACTGCTGAAAGATCTATAAATCTGAACCCTAAGATATGAAACTCAACTCTAAATAGCTTTAAGCGTACGCAAGACTCCACTTCTTGTCAAAGGGAATCATTTTTTATGGAATGCCATTAAGAATAAAAATGTATCTTATTACACATGTAGCACCAATAGGTGGAATATGGGTATGTTAAAAAATCTTTGCATAATTATAAATATTAGCATGACAAAAGCCGTTGTCAATTCATGTATAATTAAGCGTATCTTGTTCAGATTTATAAGAATGGTAGGTTTTATCCTATCTAAATTCACCTGGCGTTTTACACTGCTTAATTAATGGGTTTTAAATTGGTTAAACACAACGCTAAATGCTGACCACGTATTTTACATGAATGGAAGAATTTTTATTGTCGTTTGATAACCATTTGCATGGAGGGATGATTAATAGGTTTAAAGATGTCTGAAAGGTGGTCAACGCATCGTGAATTGATTAATGGGTTTCCACGCAGCGGCGTGCCGTGGCTTGCCTAGCCATGCCCAGTCATCCACCTTACAAGAACACCCTCAAGGCCACGGCTGCCGGGGGCGGGTCTAAACCTGCCTAACCTAACCCGATTGGTCGGTTTCTCGGCCACGAGCCGTGCCGTGCCTTGTCCGCTGTGCGGGGCTTGCCTTACCTTGACTTAACGGTCATTCACCTTACAAGGACGGCGTTTTATTGGTCATGATACACGTGGGGGGCGGGCCTAAACCTGCCTAACCTAACCCGATTGGTCGGTTTCTCGTTCAAGGCCGTGACGTGCCTTGCCCGCTGCACGGGGCTTGGCTTGTCTTGACTTAGCGGTCATTCACCTTACAAGGACGGCGTTTTATTGGTCGTGATACACGTGGTCGGTTTCTCGTTCAAGGCCGTGACGTGCCTTGCCTGCTGCGCGGGGCTTGCCTTGTCTTGACTTACCGGCCATTCACCTTACAAGGACGGCGTTTTATTGGTCGTGATACACGTGGGGGCGGGCCTAAACCTGCCTAACCTAACCCGATTGGTCGGTTTCTCGTTCAAGGCCGTGACGTGCCTTGCCTGCTGCGCGGGGCTTGCCTTGTCTTGACTTACCAGTCATTCACCTTACAAGGACACCCTCAAGGCCAAGGTCAAGGTCGAAGCCACTTCATACGCGCGAATTTGCAGACTATACTACTAATCTTGTATTTAACACATGCCTTGCGTTTTGACTCATAAATTTCAAAAGAGCAAGGCGACATGAGTAAATTCATTTTTTATTGACATCTACACACTTTAAACTTTACAATGGTAATCATCATTATTAAAAGAAAACTGTGCAGTCCCACCTTAATTAATTATAATTTCCACTCCAATTACAGATACTGACGTAAAAGTATTACCACAAGTACTTCAAACTGCAGAATATGGAAATAAGTAATTGGGGCTTTATTAGTTCCAACACTTTTATTATTACCCTTTTTGTAATTTTTCATGTTTTTGCACAATTATTTGTATCTATTGTCAGTAATATCAGTATTTCCCCAATCTTTTTGTTCACCTGTGATCAGTAGGGCCTATATAATCTTGTTCAAGTTTTTATGTTTTGCTTGTCTTTTTATATTCTATTCATTTTTTAGTTTGTTAATTGTAATGTGCATTTTAACATGTTGAATTATCAATAAATAATATAAAACTGTATTAATGTTATGAATTGGCATTTGAATTGTCAAACTGTGTGAAGTAGTTAAAAAGTGCACTAAAAGTGCACAATACATAATAAATGTGATACCAACTAAAATATGATATACAGTTTGTAAAGATTCCATTATTATGATTATTAATATTATGATTTCACCATGACCATCCTGATATATTACACGAGGTAATACTCAATTTTGTCTATTACTGCACCGCTGTTGATCGTGTTACACCAGAATTCTTGTAGAATCATAAAAGGCCTTACCATACCAGTTAACTGTTATTGTGATGGTATGTTAATATATTGATCAGAAGTAAGTATTTACGCAATATGTACATTTTCAACTTAAGTCTTTTCAAAAACACTTAAGTTGAAAATGTACACATGGTACATTAGGAAAATAAAAACCAGGAAAGCCAGTCATTCGTTTTTGTTTTGTTTCTATCGATGGTCCAATACCTAAAATTTGCTACTTCCCCAAAATGGCTTCCGGGGAAGTCCGTCGGCCGTTTGTGGAATATTTTGATGACAAAAAGAACCCTGATAATTATGTCAGGGTCAACGTTGACATTAAAGGAATGAAGAAGAAAATGTTTGGAACCGAACCATCCAATGCAGATGTGAAATTTGACATAATTTCCCCAACTTCTTTCTGTCTAACTGTCAAATTGAACACTGGTGCAAAAGATGTTTACGAGTACAAAATTCATGAATTACCTGCTGAAATATCTACTGACAGTAAAAAGTCATATTGGAAAGTGAAGAAAGATGAGGAGTTGTCATTGATGCTGCACAAAGTGAAGCCTGGAACGTGGGCACGTTTCCTCTCGGAAAAGGGCTTGGAACATTCAGAAAATATTGGTGATAATTAACACAAGACTCAAGACGACAAGAGTGTCTTGTCAAGACTATTCATCTATTGTCATAGTATTGACCAAACAAGAGACAAGTTTTTAAAAATGTAGAGGTTAAATCCCTTGTGTCTTTCACGAAAATCCGGCATGCCTCATACTCGTCAGTCGAAGATCTCAATATTATGTTTCTGGAAGCTAAAACAAACTCTTACACACCAGATATATTATAGGCTACCTTGGATGTGGACACATGCTTTTCCATAGGTCTAGGCTTTTGTCATGATAAGGCTTGAATAATTATGACAGCATAAATCTCACTTGTATGACGGTTGTAAAAAATTATATTACACAAGTTCAAATATTTATGTTAAGAAGTCCACAGTTCAGGAAACCTTATTTATGAATGCAACATCCACTTTTTTGTGTCTAGCTAATAATAAACTGACTCCAAATATGTACATGTACAGTGGGTATAGTAAAATTGACATAGCTGAAATTTCAAATAAATATGGACGGATAATTTCACCATACATATTGAAATTTCCATGTTTTGTTGATGTGGTTGCGAAATTAATGAAATCTCCCAAATTTTGCCTGAATGCATGATATAAAATATCTATATCCATTGTCAGCCTTTATTGTGACAAAGACCTATGCCATTTTCTATCTAATAACAGTTGAGATGAAGCTGGCATAATATAAAATTTTATTGTTTCAAACTTTGTTTTTATACGTGTAACAAGTTAGATATAATATTTAGACAGTTAGCTAGTTAGCATTTCTACATGATACGTCAAGCAGTATCACAGCATGATCAGTAACGCACACTTGAACTGTTTGGGCATTACACCTGATTACAGAGGAAAAAATCAACTTGACCAGGAAAAGGGGAATTCATTTTACATATAGGATGGTTATTGCATCTACATGTATATTTATTATTACTTAAATAGAGTATTAGGTGAATAAATATTTTCAAATGTGAACTAACCTACATGTATATCGTAAACCAGTTATTTTTTCAATCAGTAGCCCAATGATTGACTCCTGTGATTGTTAGTGCAGTTATAAACTGCATTTCACTGTAACCTCCTTTCAGATTTTGTGTTACATTTCTTTGTAGTATTACTAGGCTGTAGTTATTTTGTCTGAACATAGTTTACTTAAAGATTTGTTTTTGTTTTCTATTGATATTACTACAAATAGATCCATCATCAATGTAGCGAACAATGTTATCTGGATTGGATTACCAGTTGTCAGTTCTCAATGTTGTCTAATTTATGCAATCTTTCCCCCCCCCCCCTTTTTTTTGTATTCAAATTAGGATGAATATTTTGAAGACTACTAGTAAGGGTAATGATGAAGATAACTTACTATAAAGTAATTCTTTTTTCTTGTATTTTTACAATGTGATTTTGCATTTCTAAGACTATGACAATTACTTTTTGTTGATGTTATTTGAAAATGTTCAAATCATGTAAATTTTATACATTTTTAATAAAGAAATTATAATTGATATGGAACTGTCACACTAGTAGTTAAGTTACTTGAAAAATTGTACACAAAGTTATACAAAGCTTTAATATCATCTGCCAATATACATAATACGAGAATACAAGGTCCAAATATTTCATGCAACATAAAGGTTACAACCTCACTTATATGTAGCTCATGCACAAGCTTTTCATTGTTAGTTTTTTTACACACACACATCACAGCACTGCTTACATATACTTCACTATCGTTGGTGCCTAATTGATAAATGAACAATTTCATTATTGCAAACATTTTATTAAAAAAGTCCAGAAAATAATTTGCAATACATTATTTAATAATTAACTTCAAATTATGATTTCAATACCCAGCAAAACCAGGGGCACATCACTTTAGTTCTTTATATTGCCACAGAACTGGGGGGGATTTCAATCAATATTTGAAAGAATGACTGGTAGCGGAGTCAAAATACTTTGGTTGTGTGTTCTGTGAATGTTGCCTTTTTATGATGCAAACCAATTTTTTATGACAAAGTTCATTTAAGCAGCCATGCACCATTCTTATCTGTTGAGCTTGGAAATATGAAAGCTGATTAACAATGATAATGTGAAATAAACATAAGATGTAGATGATGGACACAAAAATAAACAGTTCATTCACATATTCTTTTCACCTGATTACTGCAATAATCAATTGAACCTTTTGACAGCGAGCAAAAATACCATAAAAGAAACCCTTTTTCAAAAAGACTTCTATCCCAGTAAAAAATTAATATTTCAGTTTCGTAGAGAATTCATTTTTTAATTAAATGCAAACAATTGTGATTCTTTCAACTTGGTTTATTACATAAATTGTTAAATAATCATAATGCTCTAATCACAAAAACATGCACAAATAATGTGCATATAATGTCAAGCATAAAATGCAATAGTGTTGATAATGTTAATATTTTTTAACAGACTAACTTAACTAGAATAAAGTTTTGAGCTTTTATCATATTTAAATGAATTTCTTTGAATGTGACCACACTACAAAAATATATATGATGAAAAACAAGACATTTAGATTAACATTTCTACAAGCACATAAAGACAAGGAATGCTTAAATGAAATAATGGTATTAAATTTCATAACTTATACAATTACACAAAGGACATTGAACTATATTCAATCTGTTCTTTACTGGTACAACAGAGAAAATAAATTAAATGCAACCACATTTTAACCACATTTTGTTATTAGCTATGAAATTTAACAAAACACGAAATTTAAATGAGAGTTTATATCCTCAATATATTCTCAAAATGCAGTTAAGAAAAATATCTAGAGGAGTATAAAACTTCTAATTAAATGACTACAACAATCAAAGAATATAAATACCTTTATATTTTTGTACCATAAAAAAAATTCATCCATTCTCAAAAAAAAAAAAAAAAAAAAAAAAAATCTATCTTATAACCATGATTAATATGAAAAAATACATAGCATACAAAAGTGATTTCTTCTACAAAAATAATATCAAAACACGGATTTATTACATTCTTTAAAATAAAACTCTCATACAGAATCTGCTAGCTATCAACAATAAAAAAGAATTAATTTGATTTTAAAAAATAAAATAAAAAATCGATGTGATTTTGTCTAAGTAATTTATATGGTTGAAGCAACCCAATTTTTTACATTATTGACAATGCATTTAAATTATGAGAACTATGTCAATGGACATGACAGGAATGCAGTACAAAATGTTTAACAAGTGTGCAAAATATAACAAAATAACATAAAGGTACTACAGAAAAATTAGGATATTCGCCTAACAATAAATTATATATAAAGATTTAAAGAGCGAAAAGTCTCCAAGTAAACAATATCAATATTGATTATTGATGTATTGAACAATTAATACAATAACGTGTCGACATTGAGAAATAAAAAGCGGCCATAATTACATTTCACAAAGTCTAAGTAAGCTAGATTCCAAAGCCAATCACATAATCATCCGAGACCTAAGTACCTTGGATAATAAATATTTGCCAAGTTAAGTGGTCCTTGTTAGTGAATAGTATTAATTATTAAGTACACATTGTGAGGAACAACAAAATACAAATGTAGTACACTTTAGCAACAAAACTGTACTGGATACACAGAGTAATACAAATAAAATTATAGATTACACAATTATTCTCAAATTAGCCTCATAAAAGCCCATTGATTTCATATTCAACCAATACTGCATACTGGAAAAATCCATACACTTATGGTAGTATTTCTTTATACTACGTAATATTCATTCATCTTGCAGACTTTGTAGTTTGTTCTCATGCTTACGCATACATGTACATATGTGCAAATCATAATCAATGTGTGTAACAATGTCTTTCCCAAAGATACAAATTTCCTTAGTAATGAAGTATTTATTCTACGGAGTAGAAATGTTTGGAGGAAAATATTTAATGTTATGTGTTATGCCATCTCAGAAAATTTGATATAATCATTACACAAAATATTTGTCTACTAGAATAAAATTTCTAAAGTTAGTAACACAGTGAACATTATTAATTACAAAATATTGCATCTTCTACACATGAAAAAGTAACCGGGTATAAATCTGGAAGCAATTGGTACCATTCATTAGGTGCATTAATGATAAACAACGTGCAGAGAGTTGATTAGAATTATCAAAAAAGCCAAGAAAACTTTCGATACAACTGTAGGCGGATAGTTTTATGAATTGAAATTGCTTTAAGAAGATCATTGACAAAGACAGTGTATTTCAAATATTGAAAATGAATGAATGGGATGCATTATTGAAAATGAAGACATTAAATTGATTTATGTTTATATATCACTTATCATAAAGTAAAAGAAAACAATTATTCCAGATAATAATAAAGATATAAGTTGTTAAAGCTATGGCTGACCTAACTAACATATCGGCTTTCAATGAAGCTTCATGTAGGTTAGCAAGTATCTTAATTGAGATGTAGAAATTATATCGACAGTCCTTCACATTGTGGAACCTGGAGCCCGTCTTACACCAAAACTTGACATTGTCAAACAACAAATATTAGCCGTTGCACTTGTGTGATGTGATCACTGGATGATAAAGAAAACAAAATCTCTGTGTTATTTGGAAAATGTGCTGTGTACAAACCCTACTAGGTTGGCATGGCAGCGTCATTGGCTATGGTGCTGAAGCCGTAGTTTGCTGCCGTATCGTGTTTAACTGAACCATTACTTCTGCAAATGTTGGTCTGCAAAACAAAGAAAGAATTTTATAAAAACATGAAAAAAAAAAAAAACAAAAAGCATGAATGACAAAGGCTTATCTTTAGAGAAAAGATGATGTTAGGTTAGTATGAAATCCTATCAGTCTACTTACCTCAGTTTAGGATTTATGTTCCATGCACTAAGCATGATGTCGTAGACCTCTCGGGGCAGCCGTCCAGGCGCTTCCATGCGGTAGCCACGTTCTACATGCGCCACCACCTCGGCCAGCGGAATACGCGGGTACGGCACCCGCCCGAAAGAGTAGATCTCCCACAGCAATATGCTGCAATATCATATATGCCAATGCGCTTTTGGTATATTAGGTATAACATTAACACAGCCAATACGTTTTTGGTATATTAGGTAAAACATTAACAGTTACACAGCCATTTCACTTTGTTAAGTCACTGAACAGCAATAAAATAGGAGATTAGCTAGAGGCAGACATCCTTTACTAAAATGCTGCAATGTACCGTAAGTAAACACACCATGCAGAATACTTTATGACGTTGGTGTAGTAAGGTTTAGTTTGTACTGACCCAAAACTCCACATGTCTGACTTGCTGGTGAACTGTGCCTCCCTAAGGGACTCGGGAGCTGTCCACTTTATGGGGAACTTTCCTCCTCCACCAGGCGCACCACCTGAGCCAACAAAACCATCCAATATTGCTCATGCATTGAAACGTGACACACATGATAACAGACCAAGTATGTAAGCTGGGGGTTACAAAGACAACGGTTCAGCCGTGTAACCTTTTGACAGCTCGCTGCTTGGGATGATGGTATCATTGGTCGTGAGTTCGAGTCCCGCCAGGGCCACTTGACATAGTCAAATGGAAGCTAGGGTTGTACAGCTATCGTTGGTAGAAATATGGTTGCTAAAAAGATGTGTGTGAGAGAGAAGTGACACGCATATTCTTCAGCCAATTCAACTTCTTCAATAATAAATGTTTCAACACAATATGATTAATGTACAACTACGTCAAAATATGAAAAGACTTTGTTTGACAATTTTGATATCAATTCAACAAAACGCATTCAACAATCATGGTAATAACATCAAATTTAAAGTAACAAAACAATGTGATTGTCTAACTAAGCATCCATAAACCTCTTCAACCAGCTGTCTTCAACGAACTCACTTAAAAATTCAGCCAATTTAGAAAATATTGGCATGTTTATGCACTTACTTCACAAGTTCAAATATGAGCATTTTGGTCCAATTTCTAGTACTTATTGCTATACCTGTGGATGCTGAGGCTGTTTCGATTGGCTTTGCGAGACCGAAATCTGCCACTTTTGCTGAGCCGTCTTCCGCAATAAGAACATTACGTGCAGCCAAGTCACGATGTACCTGATACATCATCAGAATATCAGCATCTTACTTTAAAATCCAGTGATAGAGAGCATACAATATTTCTACAGTATTCTATCAAAGCATATTTTGACCATTATGAAACTGGCCCTAATGTCAGAAGACTATCTGCCTAGTAACATATAAAATTACCGGTACATATATAAATTATAATTAGATCCTAGATCAGAAGACTATTCAAAGCAAAATATTTCTAATTGGCATTCATATCATGTTAAATCAAGACCAGCAAGAATAACAAGTGACAAAGGCTGAGACACACTACAACTTTATACCACTTACGAGTCTCTTCTCCTCGAGGTACTTCATTCCACAGCATGTGTCCGAGGCAAAGTGGATCTGGTTATCATTGCTGATCACCGTTCTACCCCGTGACCGCAAGTAATCTACCAGAGCACCCTGCAAGTAATGTACATTTCTGTTAGGTGCATCTTCAAAAAGGAGGAAGTATGCTTTATGAAGAGGCTTTTCACACTAAACATTTCTAGAGATCATTGTAGACACACACACAGGAATAAACCAGCATGATTTCGACCACTTAATTGCCAAATATTAATAAATATCTATGGAATACTGTGATTAGGAAAGAAAAGGCCAAGGTTTAAAAAGTATATACATAGAGCACTGTTGGAGAAAGTATTTATGAAGCTTTTATTAGAATGTTAAGTAATTTTAATGTGCTTAGTGATAAAAGTATTGAAATCAAGTAAACTTGGCGGAAAAACTGATTCATCTAAGTGTATATTTTATCTTAAAGGTTATGCTCAGTGACCAAACAAGTATGCTTGCACAGAATCAATATGATGTGTTCTGTGCATTCTGAAAGTTTCTTTCATTTAAACAGCATATTAGAACATCTATACTAGAGCAATTTAAATCCACACCATAAGCAATTGACTAGAAACCCATCAAAACGTGTAGGTAAAGAATGTAAACCAAATGATTTTCGTCAGACGTAACTAGCACCGTGTACGTAAGAAGCTGCCTATATCCCCAATGTTAACTGTGACGTTTGTCGTCAGAAATCCACGGTACGTCTGGCAAAAAGCATTTGATTATGCAATATGACTAGACCTTGTGTTATATATGTATAATATATATAATGGTATATTTATATGTGTAATAAATATTAAACGTGAAAAATATAAGTCTTATTTTTCCTACATTTCCGATGGAAAAGCCATCATTTATTGATCCTGGATTTTACAGAACACATATTTTTGACTGAGCATTAGCTTTAATAACATATAATTAACTCATGATAAATCTGGTTCTCTTACCCTTGCCATATACTCTGTGACAATGAGTATTTCATCACCAAGGACGATCCCTATCAGCTGCACCAGGTTGGGATGCCGTAATGTAGTCATCACTGATGCCTCGGCCAAAAACTGCTCGGCTGTAGACGAGTCCTGATGTAAGAAGTAAAAGAGGATAAATTGAGAGTGAATGGGCTATTTCAGCTGGTCGGTACGTATTCCATAGTGTCACAGCTCTTGCAAAAACTGAGTGCTTGAAAGCCGTGACTGTGGGTTGATACTGGGGGAGAGAATGTGGTCCTGTGCGGGTTGTCCTGGAGGCAGGGAGTCGGTGGTAGAATGGTGGTACAGCAATTTGGTGGTTTAGTACTTTATACAGCATGGTCAGACTATTCTATTCTAAATTTCCCATTTTAACTCTTCTTTTATTAAATCAGTGATGTTTTCATATTATTCTGCATAGATTGGCTTGTTCAAAACAAATCTGGTTGCTCTTTTCTGTATCATTTCTGCATGGTACCTTTCAGTACACCAGATATAACAGGGTTAATCAAGTTGTGACTTAACACCATCAACCAATACTTTCTGTGATCTAATGATATAATCCACTGTTTAGAATTCAAGTTGTATTTCAAAGAATTTTATAATGAAAATTTAGTTAATGTATGGAGTTTCTCAAAGGATTATATACTTAGAAGACATTGTAAACATCAGGGATGATGTAGGGATTTACATACAATGTACAGTAAAGAGTTGACAAGCAATATCTATGAATAATGTGAAAACATTTGTCCGTTAAATGCAAATTCAACAAATCATGCAATGGAAATATTGTCATTATCCTTGATCACAGTTCCAAATAAAGTGTGAGTTTCATATAATAATATAAACATTAGATGTATGCAAAGATTTCTGTGTCTAACATGATAAATAATTGTGAGTATAGAGCCCAATAATAGCATCTTCAAAATGTCTAATATTCACGTTTGTTTTAGCAACGGGTATCCTTTTGGCATATTTTTTTATTAATTACTAAATAGTGTCTACTTGAAGATGTAAATAAAAATATCTGCGAATATTAAAGGAATGGTCAATAATTAGAGATATAGGTGGGGTACATCATATTGAAATGTATATTTGTTATATCTGTAAAGAGATTCATTGGATTTCTTTTTTCTATCAACAAGTAACACTAATTTTGTGATAAATCCTTAAAAAACTTACTATATTGTCTTAATATTTTCGGACATTTTCAATGTCCATCGTCTGAGACTTTCCTGTCACCAGGTGGCAGCACGTGACAGAGCGCGCGCCCTCGACCACCCCCCAACAACAAACACTGACTGACTTCAACTTCTGTCACGTGATGCCACCTGGTGACAGAAAAGTCTCAGACGATGGACATTGAAAATGTCCGAAAATATTAAGACAATACAGTAAGTTTTTTTTAAGGATTTATCACAAAATTAGTGTTACTTATATTTGTTATATGTTGAATAAAGCAAGCTTCCGTTCAAACATCTTTTGCAATCATACCTGTAGATTCTATATTTATTTTCTTACTGAAAAGTGGTTTGAGGCAGACACTTAATATTATGCATGTTATCTGCATGCTGCATAATTTTATTTATAGTAGACTATAAACCTTCGACATTATACACGTCCAGTAAATATTCACAAATTTCTCCTACCCTAGATAATTCATTGGTAAATATTTTGAGTAAAAAAAACGTAAAAGCCGCCCTACCATAATTTTCACACCAGTAAAACTTCGTGGTAAGTAAAATAAAATCCCCACTTTCCTACCCTCCATTGAAATCGATGGTTACCGGAAACAAACATATTATTTTGTTCAGCCTAACTGGGCATATATTGTGATAAGCTCTCACGAGTCAGGTCTGAGTCTTACGCTTAGCAACATACAAATACAAAATTCATTTCATGCTATCATCAAATGTAACTTCAACTAAATTATGCAACATTCAGATAACATGCAAAATACGATCTCCTTTGGAACAAGTCTGCTATTAAAAAAGTCACCTTATATGAAAGTACAAAGTGAAAAAATACTCATTATTTTGACAGCTGGTCGTGTGTCCATGTTTTTAACACTTAGGGTGGGGTGCAGCACGATAGGGTGCTGATTTAACACTTAGGGTGATGATTGATTCACAAGAAAAGATATTACCTTGAGACATTTGATGGCAACTGCTTGACCATTGTACTTCCCTTTCCGGACATCACCAAAATCTCCATGTCCAATTACTTCATTCAATTCAAGGTTCTTTAGTTTTATCACCCATCCCTACAAATAGAAAAGATAAACATACCAACGTCCAAACTACATAAATGAGCTTATAGAAACTTTCATTTATTCTGGGAGGAAAGCATTTCTTCTGCCTTCCAGGAAGAAAAAGCAAACTTCCAGAACTTTGCCAACCCTGTGCTGTTTATTTTAAACTTACTATAAGTAAAAATCAAGTATGTAAAAGGGAAACGTGTATTGCAATACTCTATAGATATATATACCCGAATATAAACTGGACCTATTGATCATGAATGTACTTGCACATGAAAAAAACTTCTCTGTGACATCACTGGTAAGAACCATTTCAATAATAGATATCTCCAGACATTCCCAAGTTTGTTGTTAAAGATAAACAAGCAAGACCTAACGATGTCTGGACCTGCATCGCGCGTAATAGGAATTCCTATGAATATGCACATCTACATATGAAGTTCTCGTTATAAACCAAGTTTCATTGCTCTATATTGAGTAGTATAAGAGGAGTAGCAGAGACAAGCTATTAGTATAGGAGGCAAAAAATTCCTCAGTTCAAAGTCTGACTATAGAGGCATAACTGCTATAAAAATTGTAGAATATAATATCCCTGCTAATAAGAAGCACAAAATTTCCAAGTTCAAAGAGACATAACTATCAGAGATAGATAAATGCATATGTTATCTACTCACTGCTATTATATTGAAATTAGAATTTATACATAATGTTCTCGTGTTCAACAGGACAGTCATTCAGGAAGCATATTTAGTGTTTAAAATATAAGAAGACCACCTCTCTTTAGTTGATAGCAGCATCATAGGCAGGAGGACATTATGACCAAATTTTTTAATTATTTCTCAATGTTATTATGGGGAAGGTAGCCCCCCAACCCCGCGTTTTTTATTTCATAAGGCTGAGGGGTTACCCACCGGACGCTCCCCGGGCACCCTCAACTAAGCCCAACTCTGGCAGCCTCTCTTTAGTTGATAGCAGTATCATAGGCAGGAGGACGTTATGACCAAATTTTTTAATTATTTCTTAATGTTATTATGGGGCAGGTAAACCCCCCAAACCCCATTTTTTTTTTATTTCGAAAGGCTGAGGGGCTACCCACTGGACGCCCCAGGCACCCTCAACTAAACCCAACTCCGGGGGCAAAGCCCCCCAAACACACCACCGGGAGTTACATGTTTATGTTGGGTCGCCCACGTTAGTAGTAGCAGAGACAAGCTTTTGTACAAGCTATTAGTATAAGATGCACATAATTTCTAATTTCAAAGAGGCGTAACTCCCATAAAAATTTGAGAATCAAAATTCCAGAATGTCTGTCAATATGCACACAATTTTACACTATTTTGATCTACGTATGATGTTCTTGCTATATACCAAGTTTCATTGCTGTATGTTGAGTCGTTTAGGAGGAGTAGCGATGACAAGCTTTTACTACGGACGGACGGAAGGACGGACGGACGGAGTGTGAGGTAGATAAAAGACAAGACCTCTTAGACCTGCTCTGCCGTTGGCTTAAATAAAAAAGAAACTATATAGGTAAAAATAAGGACATACAAGAAGATCCATTAAAAAGCCAGCAAGGTTACCTGTTGAATGAACTGTGAGCGGTCTACATGATACACCTGCTGTCCTTTCTTCTCCACAGGATGCTGCAACTTTGTGCACAGCCCGTCAGCGTCCGCCTCATAATGAGCCACCAGCTCACCAAGGCTGTCAAAATACACATCCTCGTCGATGGTGAGCTGGTTGTTCCGATTGATGATGTGATAATGCTCCACCTGAGGAAAAACAAAACATGCACATTAACTGACTGCTTTCCTACTATCGCTTGTTTCAATCTTGCAAGTTAAAAGGAAGTCTCGAACCGCAAAGATTTGACTAGTTCTAGTAGTTTAATTAAAGTATTGTGTGAAAGTAACTTTTGTACAGATGAAGGAAAAATCATTATGCAAACATACTAATGCAAAAAAGTATGTTTGCATCTTGAAATTTTTCACATTGAATAAAATAAAAAAATTTGAAAGTATAAAATTAAGTTACTTATATGCTGTAGTTTCCCACGTTGGCTTGAATGAAGACTTACATAAAAAAGCAATGGAAAATTATAACGCTGTGTGTACTGTTATATCTCGCAGTTTATGATTGTGTTACTGAAAATGTTTGATGGTCATTTTTTTTCCAAATCAATCAATCAGCTTACATTATGTAATACCAGGAATAAACGACAATCTCAATTATTCCTGGTAATAACTATACCTATTTCAATTCTAAGTTGGCACATACAATCAAGTTCACTATCAACTTCTGCTTGAGCATATCGATGAAACTGCCACTATAAGGTGTCAAACCAGTCAGATCATGTGTAAATTCTTTATCAGGAACGAGATGGTTAGTGAATTTGCTTAGAAGTCAGTATAAGCTTGGTCAGTAGATATATAATTATCAACAAAAATACTTACAAAAGCATTTTTTAAGATTCCTAATTCCTTTATGAATGAAGTTAAAAATGTATAAGCTATGTGCACTTGAAGACACAATCGAAGTTTGCGCAGCAAAATATTTAGGTCTAGAGTGAGCATTGCAATTACCATATATGTACTTAACAAACCTTGCCATCACATGCCACACAAAGTATATTGTCACCATGAAACATAATACTTTCCCTACCGAGGAAGTCACCCGTCCTATATGATAATAAAGTGCATACATGATATAACATACCTTGCCATCGCAGGCCACACACAGTGTGTAATCACCACGATAGTTAGTACTTTCTCTCACAAGAAAATCACCATCCTACAACAGAAAAGGCTATATTGTGCTTATTAGGGAGGACAAGGACATAAGATTAACATAGGTGAATCACAAAAGTTTGGATATGGTCAACATTTCATTTGCATAAAGACATGACAAAGAGATTTTTGATGGTAGAAACGAAAGCGTATGACGTAATAACAGCACATAGTAAGAGGAAACAATCTAGAGATTAATTGGCTATAGTTTACTTAATGAAACATTAAGTTTCAAATTATATATACGCTCATGAACATTAGTGTAACTACAATTCATGCAAAATTGCAAACTGTAAAGTGGTGTTTTAAATCAGGAGATGTTTTAAGGTAGTCATGATGGCACCTTGTGACCTGCCAATAACTAAAGCAATATCATTTATGTCGAACGTGAACAGGTAGAAATGATCATCAAAACATTTTTTTTTAATATAATACTTCCTGGACAAAGTTAGAACTCGATTATTGATGAATGATAGAGTATGGATTATAGTTTGATTATCTATTAAAAGATCTTATATATGTTTGTTATTTATTAAAGAAATTGTATTCAAAATACGCCGTCTAAAACAGCCAATAACTAAAGCAGGTGATCTACATATATATAGGTAGATCACCAATTGCTAAAACCAGCCATTCACATAAACCATGAATTTTACGTCTGACGTGAAATTTAATGAACTCTATAACGGGGGAGTTCACGTCATATGTAAACTCACGGATTGTGTGCATGGCCAAACAGTGAGATTGATGCTCTAGTCTGTCTCTGCTGACTACTGCTTAGTCAAGTTAAAAAAATCTATAAATATACATGAATCGCAACTATTTCTATGAACACGAACAATCAGTTTAAGGTACATATTTACAGTAAAGCTGTCAAATTTGTAAATTGTGAAAAGTTGTCAAGAAAAGTTCAAACCTTATGATTTGCCAGTAGATCTTCTGCTTTCTGACGCTGTATTAGACCATGAAACCATGGCATAGAATTCAATTTTACTTCCCCTCTTCGTATAACATAGTTGGCAGGAATCATGCCTTCCATCCCTTCCCTATTCTTAGCTCTGTACCACATAGGGTCTCTGGTAGACTGGACTATATGTAAAATGTCTTTGCGGTTAAAAGGCAGGTCTTCCGACGAATTTCCTTTAAAACTGTATTGCGCTTGAACCTCCGTTCCCGGAGGCCAAGGCACTTGATTACTAGGCGCGTGTGCTTCGCCCATTATCACATATATTGCTTAAAACATCAAAAAATTTCAACCAGGAAGTTCGATTTGCAAATTTCAACAAAACAGCCTTGACCTTGCTTTCAAAAACCGGAAATGCAATATTGTGTTGACGAGCAAGTACGCGGCTCGTAATGAACAACACATACTAGTAAATTACTAGTAAATGAATAGATCTAGAATAGAATCAGAGATAGTTAATGCTCTTTGATAGAATAGAACAGAATAAAACAAAATGAAATGAATACAAAAATAAAATTACAGATACAAAAGACGATTGAAAAAAGTTTCATTGGCAGACCCAGGCCAAACAGAAGTGAAATGAAATAAAATAATTCGATGAGATAAAATAGAATAAGTCACAATAAATAAATAGATAGATAAATAAATAGATAAAAGTAATGAAGCAATCTATATAGGCCTGGATTTCTATATATAAAAAGACCACGGTTTCAGTAGCAGACCCAGGCAGCATAGCCCCCCCCATCCCCCCCATAGGATTATAGAATTATAGATTAATTAGCTTCGACTCTGTAACGCAAATCATAAGGGCATATTAGGCCAGGTGGGCAGGAGCAGTGTCAACAAAAATACGGTAGAGGATGGCACCGGCGAGATGGTAGAGGACGGCACAAGCGAGACGTAACAAAACATCGACAGGCCGCAAAGTGCCAGCAAAGATTTATAGAATAAGATGCCAGCAAGCCTTATGGAAAATGTGTGCTAGCTGCAGAACAGCAGCGCCCCTCGTCGCGAGAGTTTTTACTACAGCTACAACAATTCATTTATTTTACTGAAGAAAACCATTTTATTAGTACGTGCTTATTAATGAAGTTGCTATTTTCAGCAATTTTATATAGTTTATAAGGCATTAGCCTGTGTTATTATCACCACTGTTTTCACTCTTTGTCTATCTTAGATATATTTAAAGTCTATTTAATGTCAATGTATCACAATGTATAAATTGAGCAATGGTTTCTTCAAACTATGTATCATATTAAACTAGCGGAGTTGCACATCATGATTGGCTATTTCACTGCCAGCGCAGATATAAAAATTTATTCAATTTAGATGGTTTGATGAATTGAAATGCGAAGATTTATGAGTGTTAACAATAATATGAAGCCTAGATCTACAAATAACAACTGTTGTCTATTCATAAGTACGACAAACTTTGTATAAACTGGGATATTGAATGGTCCTACATGCAGATCCATAAGGAATATAAGTTAAATATATAGTATAAGGATAATGTTAAAGATAACATAGATGGCATCTTAGCCTATATGTTATCCTTGTTATAATGTAGTTGCTAACTTATGTCCCTTCGGACCCTTGAATGCTTGTGCATCTTTTGAGTAATTCTCTAATATGAGATGGTTCTATAATGAATAAGAATATGTCAAAAGCACTTCCATTCAGCAAACCACCTAAATTGAAAAAAATATCAATATCTGGCAGTGAAATAACCAATCATGTGCAACTCTATATTTTTATATGTATAAATTAATTCGCTAGTTTAATGATACATATTTTTTCGCATACAGATGTAAAAGATGGGTGATAAACTGCAGAAGAGAAAAACTTTATGCCAACCTTGTAACTCGAGCAAACAAATAAATAAACAAAAGTAGTGCACGATTGGAGGTTCCAGTACCTAAGGTAATTGTGTAATTTATGTGAAGGGACCATCCCCTGTCTCCAGACCAACAATCAGCCTTGTCCATCTGTACACGTCATGGTTTCTTTCAGTTGTAAAACAAAACTGTAATCGTTTTCCATAATCGTTAATAACACAATCAATCAAAATACAAAGAAGATTTAATTAAACAAGAGCAATACATACACATATAAGATATTTTATGCTACAAACATACACTCCATGAATGAATAAATGTCAACCTTAATATTTCTGCACACGAACAACCTGTACATGGTATTAGATCTAGACTACTGTTTGATGGAGGTTCATCTATCCTGGATATGATAAACATATATATATATATATATATATATATATATATATATATATATATATATATATATATATATATATATATATATATATATATATATATATATATATATATATATATATATATATATATATATATATATATATATATATATATATATATATATATATATATATATATATATATATATATATATATATATATATATATATATTATATATATATATATATAATAGTCCATATATATATATATATATATATATATTTATAATTAATTATACAAAACAAGATACCTCCAATTTTTGCTGAGCTTCAACAGGACCCTTTTTTAGATCAAGACGGGAGTTTCTGTTGAAAACTCCATGTAAACAATTGGACTATTATCCCGTTTAAATTGTATGAATATATAAGATCTAGACTATGTTTATGGTATGCCTTCGATAATAAACAGTGATAAATGGTTTGCAAGCGATTTATCACAAGAGGTTGGAACCAAGTGATGTCACGCTGAGATGTCACATCGCAACACTTTTTTGTATTTTCCTCTATATAGATCTACCCCTTTTTTTTCTTAATCATACCTGTACATCATTTTATTTTTCATCTTTTTCCTTCACATCTCACGATTTGGCATTAAACTTGGACAGAAACAATCTATGGATTTAAACGGTTATTCTAGCAGTCCTCATTTTGACAATTGGCTATCCATTCCAGATTAAAACCCCTCAACTCTAACAAGAACAATACATACCCTAAACCAAAAAAAACTTGAATATAACTGGGCATTATTGGGACAATCTATGGAAATTGTTTTCTTTCAACAGGAAAACAATATGCGCCCCTAAACCAAAAAACCGATTCTGCATTTTCCTGGTATAACAACATTATTTCGGTGGCATTATTGTCCCCGCATTTTGTGCCAAAGATCTTGCACTCTTTGGCGTATTTCTGGGTGTGTGAAGTAGTAGATCCAGGGGTTCAGAAGCGAGGACAGGTGCACCAAGATGGAACCAGCCACGCTCATGGCAAGGTATGCCCCTGGAACCAGTCCCTGGTTCATATCCTCCTCTGTGTATCCTAGACCTGCAAGTGCATGATATTGCATTTACAAATATATTATTTTCATCTTTCACAACACAAAATTTACTGACCATTTGACAGTTTTGTCTGCTTTTGCAGAAATTTTCAAAAACGCTACTGCGCATGTCAGGTCATGATTGACGGCTGCATTCCCCGCCTGTGGCAAGCACTGGTGGTACACTCTCGCAAGTTGGTGGGCCCCTTCGTCTCTGTTCATGATCTGACTGTGCATCCGGATGTGAACCGCTTCCTTGATAGCTCTAGTCTTTCCATCACTCTCTCTGTCCAGAACTGACACCCTCTTCCAATCTATTTTGTGGTTTTTGAAAATGCGTTTTTGAAAAAATGTCTGCAGAAGCAGGCGAAACTGTCAAGCGGTTAGTAAATTATTGTGTTGTGAAAGATGAAAATAATAAATTTACATAATTACGAACATGATGAACTCATTCAAGGATATTGCATTTACATTTTCGGTGCGCACATGGTCCATTTCTGCGTAAGGTGTGTGGAAATTATTTCATGAGATACTGTCAATAATGTAATGTTAACGACTCTCGATTCAAATATGTTTTAATTCTGTTGATTATTACAATTTCTACTGATAAAACTTGCTTTTGAATAAGAAATTAATTATCTACATTTAAACACATTGATTTAATAATCATAATTCCACAGGTATTTACCCATGACGACTATTCGCACAAGAGATGAAGGAAGCGAAGTAAACCATAATGTGCCAGACACCAACAGGACCATTCTGAAGATACGACCAGTGCAAAGCATGAAGTCAGTTGCTGTGACAAAGGAAACACGAATCTGCAAACCAGTATCAGTCACCAGGTGTTTGGAATGGATGACAGACAAGTCCTTAGATTTTGATGGATTTATTTGTCTAGCATGAATGTACAACTGGCTTGATGGCATATGATATTTGACAGATACAATTGTGCAGACTTAACTTTAGCTATGGAGTAATATGGAGTAATATTGGTTATCATATTTTACAGAATATATTTAGTCACTTTGAAACATCTTCCCTTTTTTTTATAAAGACATTTAAATGCAAGTTTAAATTTGAGCAATTCAATACAAACTAACAATAGAGCATTCTGATATCAAATCAAATACAAAATTCAACTTTGTCTCTATTAGGATCAATGTTCAACTGTCTTGCACTGGATCTTGATATGTATTGATATCCGATGGTCAGAGGTTACCAGCACATGACCATTTTAACACTTTCACATTTCCTCAATTAGTCGCCTAGGGGGACGTCTGTTGCGCTGTGACCTCCAAGGTGGAGAGGGAGGTAAGGGTGGCACAGCGGCAGGGGTTAATGCCCTCGGAGGTGGAGGTGCCCTTTGAGTTGGTCGAGTTTGCTTGCAGGTGGCACACTTGTCGACAAATTCTTTTAGCTCTTTGGCCATGCCTGGCCACCAAATGCTTCCTTGAGCATTTTCCAGGCATTTGTTGAACCCTTGGTGAGTTTCATGAAGTCTTCCTAGCATCTCCTTTCTCAGAGTGGATGGGATGACAATCCTGTCTCGAAAGAGCAGAAGGCCATCCTGAAGGGAGAGGTCAGACTTGTTGCATTCAAAATTCCTGAGTTCTGGAGGGGTTACTCTTGGCCATCCATGACTCGTGAACTGGGTGAGCTGATGAAGTTCAGAGTCATTGGCGGTAGCTTCTTTGATGTACTGTAGCTTCTCGGAGCTGACTGGCCACAATGACTGTATGGCATCAACATGAGCTTCAATTTCTTCTGCCCTCTCAACATCTTTGTCATTGTGTGGCAATGGGCTTCTTGACAATGCATCTGCGATCAGCAATGTCTTCCCTGGGACATGTTCGACAGCAGGGTTAAAGCGCAGCATGCGCATCAACATGCGCTGACATCGAATCGGTGCTTGGTCCAGGTCTTTCGTGGTCATCAGGGGAACCAGTGGCTTGTGGTCTGTGAGTAACTTGAAATTTCTCAGTCCTACTAGGTATCTTGCAAACTTTTCACAAGCCCAAACAGATGCAAGGCATTCTTTTTCTATCTGAGCGTAGCGACGTTCAGCTGGGGTGAGAGTTCTGGACGCGAACGCTATTGGGCAGAGACCATCATCGGTTTGCTGGAGTAGAGCTGCTCCTAATCCATAACTGCTAGCATCGGCGCTGACAACTGTGGGCAGATTGGGGTCATAGTAGTGCAACAGGTGAGTGTTGGCAATGGCTGACTTGGCTTCAGCAAGTGCTTCTTTTTGATGGGGACCCCACATCCATCCTGCCTCAGCTTTTAGCAGATCTGTAAGTGGCTTTAACTTGGAAGCTAGGTTTGGTGTGAACTTTGAGAGATACTGGATCATCCCAAGACAGGTGCGTAATTCGGATACATCTTTTGGTTCCGGCAGCTCGAGTATGGCCTTGACCTTGTCTTGGTGTGGAGAGATGCCTTCAGAATTTATGATGTGACCAAAGTAGGTGAGAGATTCTTTGGAAAATTTGCACTTGTCCTTGTTTAGCTTCAGACCACTGCTTTTAACTCTTTCCATTACAACTGCGAGTCGTTCGTCATGCTCTTTCTTGGTCTTTCCATGAACGAGGATATCATCCATGATGACATGTGTACCTTTGAGACCTTGAAAAAGCTCTGAGGAGCGAGCTTGGAATTCTTCTGGACCTGAGGTGATGCCAAATGGTACACGGGTAAACTTGTACTTGCCAAATGGTGTGAGGAATGTGGTCAGCAGCTGTGATTCCTCATCCAGGGGCACTTGTAGGAATCCGAAGCAGCATCTAGGGCACTAAAGTACTTGGATCCTTTCAAATCAGGGGCAATGTCATCTAGATTAGGCAGCTTGTGATGTGGGCGCTTGACTGCCTGGTTTAATTTCTTCAGATCAACACAGACTCTAACGCTTCCATTCTTCTTTATAACTGGAACAATTGGGCTGCACCAGTCAGTTGGGTCTGTAACTTCAGTGATGACACCAGCTTTTTCCATTCTCTTAAGCTCCTCATTTACTTTATCCTGGATGGGGAATGGTACTATCCTTGGAGTGGTGATGCAATAGGGTCTGGCATTCTCCTTTAGGGTAATGTGCACGGGTTTGGTTTTCATGATACCAGTGGTACCAAACACATCAGTGTTTATTTCACACAGTTTTGATACTAAGTACATCTGGCTTGCTGCGGAGCGACTCAGGAGGCAGTTGGTAGCTTGATCAACTACAATAACCTTGAACTGGTGAACACCATTGATGTGAGTTGTAGCTGTGAACTCTCCTATGGTCTTCAGCTGTCCTCCGGGTGAGGTAAGCTTTATGCTGGAGCTTTCAAGCCTAGGGGGTCTAGGCATGGCTTTGAACAATGCATGAGGAATAATGGTTACGTCGGCTCCGGTATCGATTTTAAATCGGACATGGAGACCTCCCATTGGAATATTTATCATCCAGGGCTCGTCACTTTCTTGATATCCTGAAATGCCAGCTACCTCTATTGCTCCCATGTAGAATGCATCATCTTGACCTGTCACTTCATCACTCTTCTTTGGCCTCTTACGACAGGCAATGGCAAAGTGTCCAAAATTGTGGCAATACAGGCACTCTTTACCACTTGCTGGACATCTAGCTTTGCTGTCATGGTATCCTGCACATCTATTGCACTGACGACCTTGATGAACTTGGGCTGAATGACCTTGTGCAGATGCTGAATGACCTTGTGTGTAGCCTCGTCCTCGAGACTGACCACGACCACGGCGGTTGCCTTTTCCGCGACCCTGGCTGTGACCTTGGCTGTGACCTTGACTGTGACCTTGACCCCGGTCACGACCTTGACCGCGACCTCTAAAATGACGAAGTTCATCTGCTTCTTTCTTTTCCTTATTTTGTTCCTCTATCATCTCCCCATCTTCTTGCGTAGTCCACGGCTTTTTGTAGGGTGAGGTCCTCCATGAATTGTAGTTTCTTCTGAAGCTTGATATCTGTCAAGCCTGCTACAAATCTGTCTCTTACTTGCCTATCAGGGTCTTTATATCCACAGGTTAGAACCAGTTTCTCAAGAGCAATGACAAAGTCATCAATGGAATCTTTTCCTTGGCATCTAGTGTTGAACACAGTGCTCTCATTCACTATGTTGACTCGGGGTACATAATGATTTTGGAATTTGGCAACAACATCTTCATAACACTCTTGACTTTCATCAACTTCCACATATTCTTCTGGAATTTTCATCAGTTTCATCATAATCATCATTTTCTACAGTCTTTTTACCATAACTGAAGGTATTCATAACTTTCTTGGCATTGTGTGTACCCATGTGATAAAGCAATGCTTTTAATTTGCTTGATTCTTCCAATGTATCGATGCCTGATAAACTGAAATACAATTCCCAGTCCTCATACCAAGATTCCCAGTCCTTGGCTTGAAAAGAGAACTTGGCAGGGGGTGCAAACTTCACTTCATCGGCCATGGTGAATTCAAAGTCCAAATGTCACTTTAAATGAGCTAGGTTTGAATAAAAACTCAATTGCTGTCATGAACTTGTGCACCAATAGTGATGATGTCATACACATGTGCATCAATTCTTAATTTTTCAAATAATCGCTTTCTGAAAACTTTTCACTATGATATATACATGCTTAGAGACGTTTACCGATATCCAGAATATTGTGATCCAGGTGTTGACAGTGAGTTAGCCAGTTCAGATTATATTCTCAGGGACCTATAGCTGATGCAATCCAGCAATGTCACTATTTGCTAAAGTCAAAATATCTGGAAATCCATGGTCAACATGCCATGGTCAACATGCATGTTGGTCTCAAACTGATTTTCACAATTGGTCATACCTGACACCATGTGATTTGTATACAGCAGTTATAAACATCATAGTCTATAGTCAGCAGTTGTCATATCAGTTGATAGTATTACTGCAAGAGGCGGCTTATATATACCAGGGGCGTAATATCTATTACAATACAAATCGATATAAATGGATTATTCACGCTGTTCAAAATATTGCTTATGACAGAGGAGGCCAGTCCTCAAAACTGGAGCTGGCTTGTTTGTGCCAAATTGTGGATTAATGAACCAGAATGTGACTGCAACAGTGCATAACTTAACCCAGCCTTCCACGGATACAAATCTCCACCTCAAAATGCAGGCAGGCGTGTAGAAGGACAATCGTTTACATTAGCTATTGTACCCTCTAAGTTTGTTTCAAAGTGACTAAATATATTCTGTAAAATATGATAACCAATATTAGTCCATAACTAAAGTTAAGTCTGCACAATTGTATTCAGAAATATCATTAGGAAGAAGCCGTGCTATCAGGCCAGTTGTACATTCATGCTAGACAAATAAATCCATCAAAAATCTAAGTACTTGTCTGTCATGGATTAATGAACCAGAATGTGACTGCAACAGTGCATCACTTAACCCAGCCTCCCACTGATACCGAATCTCCACCTCAAATGCAAGCGTGTCGCGGACAATCGTTTACATTAGCTATTGTACAGGTATCCTTGTGAGTCATGAAAGAATTATTCATCTAGATCTATATAGGTCTTCAACATTGCATCATTATATTTGAGTTTTCATTCATCAAACTTAATGAACTCAACTGTAGATCTAGTACTCACTAGTAGCATGGGCCACGGATACTGAAATTTGACAGTAGATCTATACTTCACTGTCGTCCGATGTCAACACCAGAAAATCTATGCCCTTTTTTTTTTATTGATTTGTAACAGATTGTTGATCTTCTACAATTTTAAGCCTACTATTATTATTGATTTTCACTGTTATTGGACAACGTCTTTAGCTTTATGGAGATCCTCAAGTAAAATTTTATTTACACCCATCAATGTTTTTTTTTTGTTTTTTTTCATCAACGTCATTATTGAAGAGTAGACGTGTCAAAGTATACATCGAACGCATTGTGTTGTATGCTAGTCGCCTTTAATAGTGCTTTTAATATAAGTACTAGACCCTTTTACGTCACGGTCACTTATGTAATTGGTAGATAAAATAAACTTGCTTAGTTCACTTAATTGGCACCTCGGCGGGTATATTATTTCAAAATGAAAGACGAAAATAAGAAATGTCTTTGATGATGACAGACAAGTCCTTAGATTTTTGATGGATTTATTTGTCTAGCATGAATGTACAACTGGCCTGATAGCATGGCTTCTTCTAATGATATTTGACAGATACAATTGTGCAGACTTAACTTTAGCTATGGAGTAATATTGGTTATCATATTTTACAGAATATATTTAGTCACTTTGAAACATCTTCCCTTTTTTTAAATAAAGACATTTAAATGCAAGTTTAAATTTGAGCAATTCAATACAAAACTAACAATAGAACATTCTGATATCAAATCAAATACAAAATTCAACTTTGTCTCTATTAGGATCAATGTTCAACTGTCTTGTACTGGATCTTGATATGTATTGATATCCGATGGTCAGAGGTTACCAGCACATGACCATTTTAACACTTTCACATTTCCTCAATTAGTCGCCTAGAGGGACGACTGTTGCGCGCTGTGACCTAGGTGGAGGGGAGGTAAGGGTGGCAAAGCGGCAGGGTAGAGGTGCCCTTTGAGACTGACATGGAGGGGCCTGCAAAGGCATGTGCTGCTTGAGGATGTCTTCAAAAGCGGGAGGCAGCAAGGGGAGCATGGTTGGTTGGTTGAAGGTGCCTTCGATTTCTCCGGACCATGCCACGAGGTGTTTCTACCAGGTAGGTGCAATTTCACCAGTCGCATTTGACGATTCTCCTGAATCGTTCCATCAGACTAGTTGTCCAGTTTCATGAGGACTTCTTGTCCTGGTTGCAGAGCGGGTAGTTCCGCACTCCCGTGTCGTCGATCTTACTGAGCTTTGTATCGATTATTGACATTCTGGTCTGCTTGCTGGAGGAGGTTTCAATCAACTGGTGTGGGCAGCAGTTGATTTGGCAGGACAGGCATGCGCGTTTTCAAACTTCCTGCTCATCAGAGCTTCAGATGGGCTCATTCTGGTTGTTGAATGCTTGGTAGATCGATAGTTCAATAGCCAGCTGCGGATCCTTTTTTTGGTCGAGGATGTGTCGGCTCTCTTGACACCGCTTTCCGCTTCCCGGTTGGCCTGTGGGAGGTGAGGAGAGCTGGTCTTCTGCTGAAATTCCCACTCTTTGGCGAATTCTGTGAACTCCTTGGACTCAAATTGCGGACCATTGTTGCTTTCAACAGTGTCTGGTATGCCGTGGGTCGACATAATGTCCTTCATTTTTGGATATGACGCATGAGGTTGAAGTGTTGGCTAACTTTGAATCTCCAACCATTTGTTATACTTGTCTGTGACCACCAGGAAGTGTCCTCTTCTGTGTTCGTACAAAGTCGGCGCATAGAACTTCCCATGGTCTGTCTGGCAATTCAGATGGTTTTGAGTGGTTTGTCTTTGAGTTGGTCGAGGTTGCCTGCAGATGGCACACTTGTCGACAAATTCTTTTAGCTCTTTGGCCATGCCTGGCCGCAAATGCTTCCTTGAGCATTTTCCAGACATTTGTTGAACCCTTGGCGAGTTTCATGGAGAGTCTTCCTAGCATCTCCTTCCTCAGGTGGATGGGATGACAATCCTCTCTCGGAAGAGCAAAAGGCCATCCCCTGAAGGGAGAGGTCAGACTTGTTGCATTCAAAATTCCTGAGTTCTGGAGGGATTACTCTTGGCCATCCATGACTCATGAACTGGGTGAGCTGATGAAGTTCAGGTCATTGGCGGTAGCTTCTTTTGATGTGCCATAGCTTCTCAGAGCTGGCAATGGGCTTCTTGACAATGCATCTGCAATCAACAATGTCTTCCCTGGACATGTTAGACAGCAGGATTAAAAGCGCAGCATGCGCCATCCCAACAGGCGCTGACATCGAATCGGTGCTTGGTCAGGTCTTTCGTGGTCATCAGAGGAACCAGTGGCTTGTCAGTCTGTGAGTAACTTGAAATTTTCAGTCCTACTAGGTATCTTGCAAACTTTTCACAAGCTCAAACAGATGCAAGGCATTCTTTTTCTATCTGAGCGTAGCATCGCTCAGCTGGGGTGAGAGTTCTGGACGCCGAACCGCTATTGGGCAGAGACCATCATCGGTTTGCTTGAGGTAAGAGCTGTTCCCTGATCCATAACTGCTTTAGTATCGGCGCTGACACAACTGTGGGCAGATTGGGGGGTCATAGTAGTGCAACAGGTGGTGTTCTAGATGTGACTTGGCTCAACAAGTGCTTCTTTTTGATGAGTGACCCCACATCCATCCTGTCTCAGCTTTTAGCAGATCTGTAAGTGGCTTTAACTTGGAAAAAAAATAATAATTAAGATGAGATGCAATATTAAAATTTTCAATAATTTTAACAAATTTTCGGCATATACAGCCTTCATCAAGTTATAATTAACAACAAATACAAAACAACGTTCTACATGAAACGTAACACGTACACACGTAAAAAAAATACGTAAGCCGTAAAAATTACGTAAAAATATGTATGTGAAACGTCGGACGTATTGTGTATACGTTTAACTTAAACCCATGGTTAACAAGATAGATTATCATTATAATACAATAGTATTTATAGGTAAAAACTCAATAAGATGATAAAATACTCTATATATATCAACCAATAATAGAGACAACATGATGAAAATAAATTACATATCTGGGGTAAAAAAAACAGAATTATAATCCGATTCATTCC
>CM032667.1:4138266-4224935 GCA_019095985.1 Streblospio benedicti | reverse complement strand
CACGGCCAATCAAGAACTCGGTGGTTAGGTCGTAGGCGAAGGCGCAGGCGTACATGCAAATCAGGCTGCATGCGATCATCTTTCGCGAGGCAAACCTCTCATAGTGCATGGGGTAGACAAAGAAAACCATGCGCTCCAGGGCGATGGTAGCCACCATGATGAACTGTATGTTGAGGAAAGACTGGCCTGGTAGGGTGAGCCACTTGATGGCTTCCACTTTCTGGCCGAAGCCCTGCAGTGCCATGTAGAGAATATTTATATGAACAGGACGTAATTTGCATCTACTAAGCATTGATTTCGTTAATGCAAGAACTACTTGCTCGTGACATTTATTTTCATATGTATATTAGTAAAATTGTATTGCGCTTAGCAAATGTTTATATCATCGACACCAAACTCATCTGGTTAAAAGTCACGTTTTCTCCACCTTCTTTACAGTCATTTGTTTGAAACAATATCCAGCTAACATTGTCAATTCAATTGGATATTAATACAAAATAAAATATGTCTATCAATACCTTCACAAGCAAGATTGCAAGGGCCACGTTGTCGAAGACGATGTTGATGAGACAGTCGTTGATGGCATTGCTGCACAGCAAGAAGAAGTGGTTTGTGTGCAGCGATGTAGTGACTGATACCAAAGCCACAAAGCCCAGGTTACCTTTTTGGGGCGTGAAATGTACAAACATAGGCAATCTGTTATATGAAAAATATCTATCAATGATATGGAAATGTGCATTTTACGACAACTCGTACAATAACCACCAATTGGTAAACAAAAAAAAATGTCTAAACTAGTGTAACGTTACAGTTGTATGTATGTAGTTTTTGTGCAAGTAATGCAGCAGTATTCTTACCTACAACCACGCATATTTCTACAAGAGCCAAATATATGGCCACAATCATGTATCTCAGTGATAATGAGGTGGCCTGTGACAAGACATCTACATCTTCAAGATTTGTATCATTCGAAGACACCGTTGTATTGTTGAAAAACATTTTTTAACAACTTCTAAATCCTCTTCTACCAATTCCGATAGAAATCCGATAAATAGTCTGCTCGATTTCAAGATGACTGTTGCCCGACCTGCTCACCTGCGCACGGCTTTTAAAGATGTTCATGTATATTGTTATCGCATAATTAGCGGATGATAAACACACACTCAAATTACCGGATATGTAATACCCTTTTCATGGGACTAATTAGCATTGGACAATTGGCCAACGGATGAGCAACAAAAGGCGTGAAATTCAATGGAATTGCTTTTGAATGTAGGTTACTGGTAAATTCTGGTTTTGATATAAACAAATGAATTCCTTTCAGAGAACAATGTTTTTACCTGGCTTTGCAAACGTTTTGCTGTTGTCTCAAAAGCATCAATGCTACTGGCGATCGAATTTCATGCAGTTCGCGTAACCTTGTATATATGGCCTCTTCCGATCAACCGCGTATGCAGGTGACGTAAAATCTGTACTAAATTAGACCATGTGTTTGATTTTCTGCATCGTCTCGAAGGGTATCTGGAGCATGTGGGAGCATCTGAAGCATTGCCGGTCTTCACGTGTGCTTCCGGGGCCGAGTGGATAGGGAATTGGACTCGTGACCAGAAGGTCGCGACTTCGATGCCCAGTCGGGTCTGGTGGTGGGTGTTGACAAAACTCATCCATAAAAGCAGTTGCACACTGCTCCGAAGCACCTACACGTTAATTAGATACCGGTCATTGGGTGGAAAGAGTGAGTGAGTGATTGTGTAAGTGATTAGCATTGTGCGCTGAATGTGCTGCCGATGCAAGCATAAGAGAAATGATCAATTGCTGATCATTAAGTGGGCCAATGAACTGGTGTAAATTGTAAAGTCGTGAGATCAAAACTTGGATCAAGACTATAAACCAGACATTTACATTTACATTCAGGCTGTTTTGTAACACACATTGATTTATTTAAGCTGATCCAACCAACTCAAAATGACACATTTGGCGGCTTCTGGAGCATCTGGAGCTACTATACTCTACGTGAAATTGGCGGGTGAAGTCGTCTTCAGTAGCAGCCCAATATAAAACACACGGCGATTAGTAAAGTATGATAGAGATTGCAAACAATCATTTTATTTCATTTTTTTTTCAAACCATTATTCAACTGGATTCAGCGAGGATATAAAAATATCATCAACTCACCCTTGATTTATTGATTGTTATGGCACTGATAGCATTCATTTTATTGTTTTTTCTTCTAAATAACACATATAAATATATGTTATAAATAACATATATAAAGCTAATATTATATAAAACAAAACATCTGCAGAAATTGCAACAAAAAACGATCTCATCAGCACTTTAGGAAATCACTGCAGTTATATCATTATTGTCCCTAAAGCTTAGAACTACCCGCCGTAGCTATGGTGCCTTTTTTGCCCGCATGAATTCCCAGGCCATGATCCGGGATAACCCACTCTGGATCAGTGATTGCAGGACGATCCATAGTAAATGCTCTAATATCGTACTGTGTGCTGCCATCTACAGCCATCTCACTGAGAATCTTCCCAAGGAGACTTGCCCACCTAAAACATAGGAAAATATTGCAAATGCATGCAGAATGGATAATTTATTATATACAGGTTTAGGGGCAGAGCGGGCTAACTTTTATGCCCTTGCTATATTTTGCTAAACATTTTGCACACGGAATCTCTTAAAAACACTAAAACAAGGTTTTCCTATTAAGTATTTTTACAGGCCCTTAACGAAAACCACAATGCATAGTCAGTTGTTTTCTTTATAATCTTAAATGATTACTTTATGGTACACATTCATGAATTAATGAGTAGCAACAGGTCGAGACTTGCAACATAGGGTCACACTTCGAATGACAATTGGGTGGGTTCGTGGCTGGGTGGGGGTGTGGTGGCCCAGTACACCATAATCGGCTCTCTTGCCGTAGCTTATCGTGCACTCTGGGCAGATACAGTATAGAGGGATCCAAGGCCTCTGCTCTGGGAATGCAACACCCATCAGCCAGTAACTATGGAATGAAAACGTGCGCCGAGTGGCTCACTTGTAGGCGTGCCCGGCTCCGCAGCAGACGATAATTCCCGGCATGCCGCGCGGCGCCAAGCTGTCTACCACGAAGTCCCGGTCCAGGGTCATCGTGTACAGGCACGTCTTGGTCAGCATCTCCGGGCCCAGGCTCTGTAGGGTGAGAGAGAAAACACTGCACATGCAGCACAGTAATGATACGCTCTGCTCAAGTGATCGACTTCGTGCAGGTGGGAATTGGTCAGGTTTGGTCCAGAAACCAATTGGTGGTTATTTTGAGGGGCAGGTCTTGGAATGTAGAGTCATGCATAGGGCACATTACGCCGCAAAGGCAGCATTTTAAGGCCGTGCGGTGGCCGCAGACGAAGTTTGGCATGCCCCACTTCTTCTACGACCATCCTACGTCATGGTCTGACCGTAAGGAGGCAGTGCGGAGACCTTACGTTCAACGCAGTGGGTTTACCCGCACGCTGTTAGTCTCGGTCAACCCAGACCCTTTCCTTACTCACTTACTTTCTGGTGGCACCTACAAGCCTCTCGATCGCAGTAGTGTCAGTCTGGTTGATCGAGACTAGCACGTTGTCTGCACAGACACAGTACTGGGGCCGTGCGTTCCCTAGCCTCGGTCACACAGGCTGGTTATGATATCTTGGTTGGTGGCAACCACACAAGATTCTGGATGATCGAGACTATGCGTTCCCTGTACCATGCACGCGCGAATCCCGTACATTTGTAACCACATCTTGCGTAGAACGTAAGTTATGCAGGAGTACAACGCACGTTCGATTCATCGCACGGCCACCTCAATAAAACCATTCCCTGCGTCGACATACTCACAGCGCACCGTTTCCGTGCGGATGCATGTGCCCATACCCTAAAGATTGTCACTACATGCGGGAACCGCCGTTGACGCAGCAGATCTCAACAAGCCTTGCAGCGAACACGACCGCAAGGTCAAATGTGCCCCTCGCTTAAAACACCTAAGTATGCCGGAAAGGACGTTCTTTAAGTATGGAAAGTGTTTTTTCCGCTTGTAATTTGCAGACCAATACAAGCTATAATTCCCCAGTAATCAAGTTAATTATAAACACAAAGGTTCAGTTCGTCTGACACTTGTACAATATCACACACTTAATCAGGTTGGGGCTTGATTAGCGGTGATACTAGCAGATATAATTATACATAATTAGACCTTCGTTTATGCCAGCACCATTATGCTTGATAATCTTACACAGGTGTCGAGGTCATCTATCATGTAGGCCAACACTCGAATGTCATAATCAAAGGAGTGAGACTCCTGAAAAGCCGAGCTTGAGAATGTTATGCAGCAATATCGGCCGGGAGTGCATAGTGACCATGGTGGCAATGACTTGATAATCGAGGTTGTTGTGCTAATCTTTATAATCGTAATAAAAACTGAGATACCGCTGTTAAGCAAACTTTAACATGATATTTGTATAATGTATGTCCTGTTATAAGTCTCTCTTGAATGAAATGTGCGTGAAATTACTACGACATGCGATATAAATCGAAGTTGTTGCATGCATGCCTGATAGACAGAAACAAGAACAAACACACAGGCCGGTTTCTAGTGGCACAAACCACTACGATTTTATAAACAATGCATGTGATTTGAGAAATATCCTTTCATCCATGTCTTCATAATCGGTTTATAATTGATCCGACGTGTGAATTCTTGATGGGTATGTTATTGTAACGATGATAATCCATTCGTTTCACAAATAAATTACTCTTTGGAGATATAAAGGTGACGCCATTTGTACATGCGTGTATATGTAGTGGCGTATTGATTTTGATCGGCTATAGTGTAATTGGCGTTTCCCAAGCTCATTGACATTGGCGATTGTCGGCTGCTTCAGTTTCATTGATAAATTCAAATTGGGCACTAATTTCAGCGCGTATGAATAGGCTTATAGTAAAGGTAGTGGCAGTGGATAGGGAACAGAATGAAACGCCTACGACGGAATGGAATCGATAATCATATGTCTAACAACGTGGAATAGCCCACACACTGTTTACACGTTAACTACTTTTAAGGTTAGATTATGATGTAGAAGGCTACAAATTCCACGAGATATTATCATTATCCTATTGAATTGTTTACCGTAGGAAGGACTCTTCAATAAAGAACATGTAGCATTGTATTAATTATTGTTAGGCCAAACAATAAACCAACAAACATTATTTGTGTCTCTTTGACCTCAACTAGCGCAGCTGGGACATTTGAATGAAGAGTTATAAATTTGCCTTTTGGAGAGTTCATTACATGAAATCAATCAAGAGAAAATACGCCTAAATAATGACTAGAGTAAACAACATAAATTACAGTAAAACCTGTGTATTAAGACCACTCATGTGACCTACTTAAAGCGGTCTCAATGGAGAGGTTATCTTCATATGGAGGTACCAACTGGAATCATTTTGAATGATTGGGACCTAGAAAAGTGGCCTTCTTATAAAAGTGGTCGTTTTTATAGACGTGGTCTTCATTTGAGCATCTACTGTATCTGGCTAACCACTACATACAGAGGGCAGGTATTTCTGGCAGAACTGCGTCACCACGTCGAGCCTGGCGGGGTCTGGCGTGAAGGTGCGCGTGTCTGGGCGCACGGCGGGGCCGCCCGCGTCCACGCCCACCTTGCTGCCCGTCAGGCCGTGCGCCGGCAGCCCGTAGATGTCGTACTCGGGCAGGTGGAAGATGTAGACAGGAAACCTGCAGCGCAGCGGATGTTGAGCTAATTAAGGTGGTATGCTACTCAATTGTGATTTCTCAAGCCAGCATTTCCATTTCCCCTGATTTAAGCTATTTTTTTTAATTCGTTGAGATTTTACTATACAAAAGTTAAAAAAACCCTGCTTAATAAGAGACCAACAAACAAAGAGCTAGATGCTAATATACAGGGCGGTGTATACAATTTAGTGAGAGTTGATATTTGGGCTTTTAATTCACTGAGAATTGATATTTGACCTTTCAATTCATTGAGATCAATAGATTGAGATTTGAGAAAATGGCTTTGGCATTGAGATTTGTAACATTAATTCCCTGATAACATAAATATGATGAATTCGTCTTATTAAAAGCTGTATAATTGCATAGTAAATGACCTTATATTGCATTGGCTTTCAGTCCATCTTTTTCAAAGAAACGAGGTTGTGTAATTGGAATTGGAAATAAACAATCTCGAAGGAGTGCTGGTTCCAAGTAAACAACCTCGTTTCTGGATGTGGATGTGGATGGAGTGAAAGCCATTGAAATATAAGATCATTTTAATATGCAATTATATAGCTATTGATAAGAAGAACTCATCATATTTATGTTATCAAATACATAGCTAATGAACTTGTTTAACAACTCCCTGGGATTTTGAGAAGCCCCCGTCAATATATCGAGAGTGAGACAGAAAGCCAGCGCCGGCGTCGCACGGTCTCACCTGGCCTTGGTGTAGTCCCTGATGTGCGGGGTGGCGAAGTAGGAGACCTGCTCCTGGGACACGAGCACGGGGATGTGCACGCCCACCGAGCCGAGCACGTGGTTGATCCACGCACCTGCCGTCACGATGACGCGCGCACACGTGAACACGCCCTTGTTGGTGTGCACCTGCAGCAATATTTCCGTTTCATATAGCTTTTCATGGACTCCCCCATGCACGTTTGATAAAGTTGTATGGTATTATGTGTAGCTGTGGGTTTTTGTTTCATATACTATTTTCTCCACTGCAATAACATACCCTACTTATGGTGTAGGTGTGGGTCATATCCGAAAATTCGGTGATTGTACAAACCATTGCGATGCTGCTATTCAATTATATAACCATACCGGTAAATGGAAACAAAAAGGACCAACAGTTGCCAGTGGTAGCCGGCTTTGTTTATGTATGACATATATGTATTGCTTCCGTGGCCGAGTGGATAGGGAGTTGGACTCGTGACCAGAAGGTCGTGGGTTCGATTCCCGGTCGGGTCTGATGGTAAGTGTTGAGCAAACTTACCTCTAACAGGTTGCACACTGCTCCGTGGTACCTACACGTTAAATAGGTACAGGTCGCAAATGTGGGTAATAAGCACGTGTGCGCAACAGCAGCAATGCTGTAGGCAGCCAGTGTTGTATGCTCCCCAGGGAGTTGAGAAAGATATATGTAGTGTGAATATTATGCCACTGACCTGGTGTAGATGTAAAGTCGCTAGAAAACGGCATGAGCTGTTCATTGAGACTATAAACCAATACATTTACATTTACATATCAGTTAGTTTATGTGTGACATATTTCGTGCATAGGAAAATAGTTCACCACCAAGTATTAGCAGCTGCTAATGGTCCTGTGTCATTAATACACCCCGAATTCCGTATAGTTGAGGTCCTGTGTGCACAATGTCACTAGGATACTTCACATCTGGAAAGATAATTGAATTTTTTCATGGAACAGGATATGGTCCTCTACAGTTGAGAAAGTCACAGAACCACAAAAAACCTCAAAAAACAATAATGTGAGCGAGTGACCATTAAATCCAATATGGACGCCATCGAAAATGTGTGATTTTGTATTTTTTGAATGCTAAACAGCTGCATAAACATATGCAATACTAAATTAACTAATTTGATAGTGGCAATTCCATTTCTGACATCATTTTTCACTTAAAATAATATATGAAGTGTTAGAGCTCTAATATATATGTAATATTTCAACAAAATCAATTAAAAATGAGTAACACTTCAATCAAAGGTATGAATGAGGCATTTTGTAAAATTGGCGAAGGACAATAGTTATTGTACAATATATATAAGTCTAAGTCTAAGTCTAAGTCTGCCTTCCCCGGCTCCGCGCATGGCGCTGGTCGCGATACTTCTTTGCCACGACCGCAGTGGCCGTGTCCGCCTTCTTGTAGGAACTGGTATGCAGACTGCACTATGCAACTTCGTGCTGAACTAGAATACCGTACTGGCGAGTTACAGAAAGTCAGAGCTACAGCCCTGCATGAGGAGCAATCCAATCACATCCTACGTTGTCAGCAGATCAATCAACTGTGCGCCGGTGATGTACATCTATATCTCAATCCGGCAGCCATGGAAGTCCGCCTTCAACCTACCGCTGAGACAGTCACCCAGCCACCATTTCGCCATCCACCAGCTGCAAAAGGATCCTACTGTCTGCCTGTTTAGGGCAATGCAGGGATGGTATCAGCAGGCGGTCGACCAGCTAAACCAGCCGTATGACACCATCATCGCTCCACATCAGCCTGGTGACTGTGCTCACCACAGCAGGACGGATGAAATCCACGTCTGTCAACGATGAAACGCGCAGCGAGTGTGAGCACCTGGTTCCCTATTTCATCAGATTGGGTGTCAAGCCCGGGGCTCATCACCTCTGCCATTCGGAACTGATCCAAGACCAACCTACTGTAGCGACGGCTTAAGCTTGAAGCCAGGGATCATAACTGACCCCAACGAATGTCTGGTTTGGCGTCCCCAGTGCAAGAGCAACTCATGATAATAACTGTCCTATAGCGAGGTGCTGTCGTCAACAATAGACGATAGTGTGTTTGTGTGGACATATCTCACGTAACTGACGGGTAACACCACCCTTTTAAAAACCAACGTCCTCCCTCAAATAGACAATGGAGAGGGCCCCTGGTGCCGTCCCGATGATAATGACAGATATCACGTTCTCAGTTTCTAATGGGGCTGTGTAATAAAATCACATATAGGTGGACGCAACACAATTATGGTAACCCATGCAGGACCGAGCATTTTTCTCAATCATTTTAAGTGTTCTATCAAAAGGCATGATGCGCTGCCCACAAAACACTTTCTGCTAAGGCTGTGTTGGCCAGCTCCTTCTTTAACCTAATAGAGAACTGGATCTACATCCGTCTAACACTTCATGTCTACTCCGAGCGCCGAAGTTTGAACTAAGAGTAGTTCTCCGCAAGAAAATGCCAGGGGACAGGGACCCAAGTTGTCCGGGTCGGCGAACGTCGTCAGTGATCTTCACCAAAGAAACCTATACTGTCTGTGGATGGGTGCGCCAGTTCCACGCGAATCTCAGCCCAGGTTTAATTCACCTGGCCTGTCGCTTGGGGCAGTTGCCCCAGCCTATAGGGCCCTTGGTGAGTCCACATGGGCCAGTGAACATACCGTCAAGTGGATCAAATGTCCCGCAGCAACTGCTAGGGCAGTGCCTGTGGAATATCGAGACCCGAGCTACCCGAGTTCCGCGCATGTGATCTTCCATCACCCGTATGGTAGTCCGGACGAAAGACTGGACAGTTGTGATTACTCTATAATTTCTAACTGACTAACTTCCAGGTTCCAGAACCTTTCTGAGGAGTTGCAATGTTCAAACAGACCCCTAGCACTGTCGCTCCCATTACTTCAGGATCTTCAGGTACTGCCACAGTGATCCGTAGTCGTACCTCCGAGCTTGCTGCATTAGCCAGGAGCTATGCGCCAGTACCGCCCCATCGACCCTTTGCCCTTACATAATTTCCTCTGTAGCGAAGCGTTTGCCAAGAATAGTTTTAGTCAGCACTGAAGGGTTTCAACCTTATGGGCTTCATCCCCTTCATCTGCTCCGAGTGCCCAACCCATCCTCTCATCAAGCAGCACACCTATAGATCTATAATATCGTCCCTGGAAGCTCTCTTCAGGGTGGGGGCTAACAAGCTGCCTTGTTTAACTCAAACTATAAGTACGACTGCAAAAAAAATCCTTCCTTTTTCTTTCCATTTTGAAACGACATGGGTTTTCCCCCTACTCAGCATCCTGAGTGCGCAATAGCTAGATCAATAGCTAGTCCCTTAGACACGTGATGCTCGAGTGGCCGACTGGGAGGATTCAGCACGATTGCTACCGTAGCGAAGACGTGCTAATCACTCACTTTTTCGTTCACTCGGCTGATCTGTATCTATTTAACATGAAGGTACCACGGAACAGTGTGCAATCTGTTAGAGGTAAGTTTTTTTCAACACATACCACCAGACCAGACCGCAAATCGAACCCACGACCTTCTGGTCACGAGTCTAGCTCCCTATCCACTCGGCCACGGGAGCACATAATTAATGTCTGGTTGTCTTCTATCATCAAGTGAAGTAAATTGGGTGTCATTTAGGTGTGCACAAAACGCACCAAATGACATTAAGTTTGTACCAAAGTGATGTGCATACGTTACGTTGCCCTACAAGCCCGACACTTGATTCCAAAAGTCACCACATTGCCACCAATCACGCCAACAGACGGCTGGTTTACGCTTTGTGGTGGTTAGTTTATGCAGAAAATCACCAAATTGCCGACTACTCACTTTTACAGTTTACCCGGCACATAAGAGTGCATAGTGTCTAAAACTGGTTTAAAATAGTTAAGTTTACTGCTGCATTTGTGTGCGGTGTGTATGAGTAAAATATTGGCAACACATCTGTAGAATGTGAAAGCTTTACCTATGCAGACAATACCAGCCATCTGTATTGATCTCAGGGTGTCTTGTGGTCAAACGTGGTGTGTGCATTTGTGCTTTACAATGTGACGAGACACAGGAATATCCGTAGCCCTAATTGAGCTTAGTATATAAAGACTGTAACCACCATATCTCCTATCTATGGTTTAGGAAGCTAGCTACACCTCTCTGGCCTTGTGCTTGTCCCCTCTCAACAGAGTACATTGTATCTCCCATTTATGGTAGCACTGACATAATGGGAGCCCACAGGCTAAAGAGAATCAAAATAACGTCTGCCGAGAAGTGATAACAAGTTTGGGGGCTAGAACAAAGGCAGAAGTGTGTCATTTCCTTCAGGAAGACAGCATTTAATCATGGAGTATCGTGAACAACCCCACTGTTGGAACAGATGCTTATCTTTCATGGTTCCATTGCTTCAGATTGTAACCGCAATGGCCACAGTTAGGCAAAAGACAGAACCATCCAGATGTGATCCATTAACAAGTGAACCACAAAGACCACTCAATATTTGATACTTCAACACCCACGACCCACCTCGAAATGACACTAAGCACTTAACATTGGATGACTCGAGTAAACATATCTGATACCGTCGTAGGTTAGTAAAACAAAAATACTCTCTACTGCGTACATTTGCCCTGGTTATATTTTGCGACAGAGGTTATATTTTGCGTAACTAGGTCCATTTTCTGGGGTTGTGGTTACGTTTTGCGTAAACGCAAAATATAACTGGTTATATTTTGCGGCTGGTTATGTTTTACGGTCTAACACACAACTAGATGCGTTGTTCTACAATGGTGAGGATGTCGGGGATTGAACCCGAGACTTTTCATAAAGATTAGAAAGACAACTGCAGTAGAACCTCTCTATTAGGACAACCTTTGGGACTAGTGTTAGGTGGCCTCAATAGTGAGGTGGTATCTATACAGAGGTTCGTTTTGGTAGCTTTATGAAGGCTTAGGACCGTGAAAAGTGGTCTTATTTATAGAGGTGGTCTCTGTATGGAGGTGGTCTTAATTGGAGGTTCTACTGTACATGCCTTGTGCTACAACATGTGACTATTAATTTTCCTCTACTTGCCACCCATCATTCACCCACCTTGCAGCCTCCGTCCGGTGTTGGCTCCAGCCTCTGTACGGTGCACTCCTCCAGCACCTCAGCACCTCGTGCACGTGCCAGCTGCACGTGTACCTACAACACGCACGCACAGTACACATCTTTGTCCACTGAATGGATTTATTCCTGACATCAAATGAAAGAATGCAATCTTACTTAATGTTTCGGGCTGATACGACCAGAGTACCACCACATCAGAGCCACGCGACTCTCTACTAAATCTCATGATTCTTAATGAGCACAATAGTCTATTGTGGGCATCCCACGTGTATTGAAAAGTGCATAATTAATTGTATTCAGCCAAAGTTCGCACATCCACATTGTATCAATCCTAAAGTAAAAGAGGTTCTACCTATAGAAAGCCAATATCAGAAGTTATAGGCGAGCCAGTAGCACGCGTACTATACGTGGGTGGTGTCATCACCAACCACGTGGGTAAATGTGCACGTGGTTACGTACGGCATTGGCGGCGGCGGCGTCCACGAGCCCGCCGTCCGCCTGGTACAGCGCACGCACGCCAGCCCCCTCCGGGACCTGCCACTGCGGGAAGCGCGCAGACAGGTCGGCGGCGGACAGCTCCTCAAACCTGCAGGGGATCGTTTACAATTGTCGTCATAGCGGAGGGGGTTGTGGTGATTCGGAGAAAGATGATGAATGATGACAAGGGGAAAGGGGGTGGGGTGGGGGAGAACCATGACATCAACGCGGACTGTGGAAATGGGGTGTGGTGCAGATGTAAAAAAGTGCCCCTTTTAATAATTTTCCGATGGAATTGCATTAATTGCAAAATATCGATATGTTGTGAATATTGGTTTTGGGGGTTCCACAGCAATATACTAGATGCTGTTTATTGTTTATATGGGCTGTAGTAAGGACCGGGGGTGGGTGCATGATTAAGTAAAAATGACTTGTCATAGTGTGGGGGGGGGGGAAAAATAATGACAAACAATGACAAGGGGGTTGGGGGGGGGTATCAGAAATGCCCAAAAAACGCAATGAAGTCATTCGTGAACGATCCCAAGAGGGACCTTTTGAATATGGAGATGGGACATTCAAATAATAGGATAGGCGGCGGGACATTGGGTAGGGGCGATGTTGGCAGCGTCTGGTATTAAAACTAACAGTGATACGAAATCGGGGGCTTTGCTACTACTGCTATTAACACTGGCCTTGAAAGCCGGGTGCACCCATTTGGATCAATCTAACTTACTGCAGATGACAATCATTCATGGCATGGCATAGTCATACTGCGTGTTGCTTTACATTTATTTGAATGCGTCTAAATGCAACTATATTTGTAAAGAAACTAGACAGTGTGATTCTCACGGAATATCATTAGCCTTCATGGCCTTGGCATATTCTTGCAAAGTAGCCTCGCCACTGGTCCCCTTCTCTGCGAGATCAAGGCTACCAGTTTTGTAAACCAACTGGATGCCAGACTCCGCTTCTACTTCATGCCAACTGAAAACAGGGTTGATCAAGGTTGAAAATAACTAGCTTTGAAGACAAAAAAAGGCAGGTATATATAAATTGTGTTTATTCACATGTGTCGTATACAAACTAGGGTGCAAAACTATAGGAGTGCGATTGTTGTTATTGCAAGTTTTCACTAATATCCGGGGACTAATGGACAAATATTTTTAAACACAATTCAACTTCTGTTCATGAAGACTACAATTCAGGCTTTGAAAAAGAAAGATCTGTAACACGAGCACACGACATGAGAAAATGAAGTCTGGTCTGCAAGTCGCCTCATACAGATCACTAATCAGAGTCCTGAGAAACATCGCACCTTTTATCGAAAGAGTTTATGAGAGAAAAATAAGCTTAGTACTTATGTTCTGTATAATAGTGGGTTTACACAATATGATTACTTACGCAGCATACGAATCTCTCACAATCTTTGTATATTTTTCATGCACGTACATGAGTCGTCTAAAAAACAATGGAAAACATATAGTAAATATCGTCATACATAATGCAATGCCTCATATTAATCAGACCACAACTCACGATACAAGTAGGAAATCAAAATTAAAACACACAATTCTGATAATTTATTATGCTAAAATAAGTTTTTTCCAATCAATATTCTAATGGCTTCAAATGCCAGGGGCAATGCAGAAATTAACAAAGGGGTTGCGGGATGATTTTCATAAATTTTCGTGCAATAAATTTTGTTGTGCTCAAATTCGCGATAAAGATGACAAGCGATGTTTAAAAGAACACAGATATAATTATCTGTTTAAAACTTTAAGTTCCCCTTCTCAATTAATAAAGAAAGCTTAAGGTGAAATACTACTAGCAATTTTGATGGAAATGAAAAGAAATCTTCACGACCCCCACCAGAACCCCCACCCCAACCCCTATTTTTTCTGCACGGCCCATCAATACTACACTAGTTTTACATGATTCGCGAGTAGTCCTGCGACCCTCCATTTTCATGGGCAAGCTTAAACTGCTCCAGACCAAGTACTCCTACAACAGTGTATGTACAAAGAAAAAACTATCAACTTGAACAATACATTAATCGAAAAAGAGTTATATATGGTATGAGCTGTCTATTTTTTATGGTCGTCATAAACATGAATCTTTCTCATATTCTGGAGTACGACTTTGGAATACGACACTTTTTTATTTCAATTACAAGCAAGAACTTTTTTTCGTAGAAGCCATAATTCTGGGCTATAATTAGTACTCACGTTTGCCCGGCCGTCGACTTAGCCAGTAGAGGGCACCACTTCCTATACCGCCACAGCCCACCACAATGTAATCATAATGTGTTGAGGACATTGTGAAAACAACCAGTACAGTCGTAGTGCCACTCACACACTCTGGACTGGGACTAATAATATTTCACTCCCACGATTTCCGGTCTGAAAATTATGCACAGAGATGCATTCGATTACTGAAATTCACAAGCAAATGATAAAATGGATTCATAACAAAATGAATTCTGTTCAATGCTGTATAGTTACATTACATTTCACTACTACAGTTGTGTAGGTAACCTACACATGATCCTCATGATAGGAAATGTTAGTTTACCAGCATAATGGTATTTATTTATACTTATGTCAGACAATCTCATGTTTGCAGGCTAATTATGTACGGGTCTCTAGAAAATTAAATAAATTTACATTTTTTTCACCCATACATGACTTAGAATAATAAACGTTCACCTTCCAGATTAATAACAGTTTATTGTTTTTGAATTAGATTATACAAAGAACAATTAATGAACCTACCTCGAACAGCTACCGTTTAGTAAGTGTACTACTGTTGCATTGCAAACAATTTCAATCATAACAAAGCACTTAAAGAAGGTTTTTAGACATTGTCCGTCACCTGTGATGATAAATCCTTTGATACTGGCAACTGACGAGAAAATTATGTGAAGTCAGATAGCGTGATTTTAACTTTGGAGCCGTGTTTTTGTGTCGGTGGACACATAATACATGCAGGTACTCCAAGAAAACTACTTTAGCATCAACCATGAACTTTCAGGGTTTTAATAAATATCAAACTTGCTCAATTCGGTAGCTTTTATTAGTGATGAGTCACGCGTTTAAAATGTAAGGTTAACAATAAACGGGGGTTGCGTAAAGTTACATGCCCGACAGTATAGTTTTTATACAGATTATAAAGGCTAACTTTGATTTTATACGTGAAAAACAGAGACGAGACAACTTAATGTTTTTGCATCATTATTGCTTTGTCTTCTTTATCTGTAAAAGACCATAGAATGCATTTGAAACACGTGGTACCAAATGATAGATGGGGCATTTCAATCCGTTTTCCATTGATGGTGAGAACATGAATGTGAAACTATTATAGCTTTTTCATGTGTTGTTTTCAACAACATCTAATGTTAGTTAAGAGTCTTTAGATTGATGCAATAAAAGCATGCAACACAAAGCTTAAAAATTTGTTTCTTAACGTGATCTGTTTTGTTATCTTTACAATTGCCTTTTAGAACTGTAGACTTTGAGTCTTCACCACTAAAAGAAAATGCTGTAATAAAAATGAAACAACACATACACCACATTCATGATTTTAATGCAGCAAAACTAATTGTGAAAGCAATGCAAATGGCCTTAATTGTCAGTTTATGGTTTATACCTTTTATAGAAAATATACTGATCAATATGTATCAGTTGCGTATAAATAGCGGGTGTGTGGGTAGCACATCATCGTGACATTCGTGAGGCGCAAACCCCAGAGAAACCAAGTTTAGCGGTATATAATCTTCATATCAAAGCACTTATAGGTGAGTGATTTTTTTTCATTATTGAAACTTTAATCATGAACAAAGTCAATTTATTTTAGGGGCGAACTATACTTAGTTGGGGGGGGGAGTAAATTTTTTCGAACAAACAATTTTGTTCACATGGCCATATCATGCAAATATATTTTTTCCACCCGATGACGCTGACAATTTTTTTTCAATCGGTACTTTAATGTCAACATTTCTTTTTAGCATACAAAATTGACAACGACTTCTCAAATTTTAATTAATTAGTATTTATTACTAGTGTATTAAAACCGCATGGGATGTATTAAAAATACTACTTATATTTATATGTCAATGTTGAAAATGAATCGAAACAAATAAACGCTATTCACATGTGAATCTTTAAAGAACCATATACATTTTTTACCTTACCTGTCAGATCACCTGTTGGCCGTCAACTAGTTCGGCTGTACGGCCACAATTAATATTTGCACAATAGTTTCTTTATTTTTTATTCAATTTTCATCAATCTTAAACACAACTTATATACCTAATAGATTGTCATTCCTTGGTTGAATCATGCCCCATAGCGGAATATTGACCCCGCCCCAAGGGTCCATCAAAATTTCTAGTATAAACCATAGCTGGATCATTTTTTTTTCAATTTTCATCAAATTGATACATGGTGTATATCAATTTTGTCTAAATGGTTATCATTTCATAGTTGAATCATACCCCTGGGGTTCATCAAAATTTGTAAGTATAAACCATGGCTGGGTTATTTTTCATTCGATTTTCTCCAAATTTACACACAATGTGTATGCCTATGTGAAAAAATGGCAAAATATGCAAATACGTGGCCTAGATGCGTCACTGTGACAAGTGAACCTCTCTTATATTTGGTAATCCACAGCTCATAAGTAATACTCTGAAGATCTGATGGACTTGATATTTGAATATACACCCCTGGGCGTATAAATGAGAACTTTTTCCATCGCCAAAGGTCCAAAAAGTAGCATTTTTCAGAGAAAAGCTCATGGGCTTTCATTCATATTCACATGGATATGGTATACAGAATATGCTAATTGCATGCAAAGAACGCTTCATGTAATTATGAATACATTATGGATGCTAAAAACTGTTGGTAACATATTAAATGTTTAAGCGATAAATGTAAAAATTTTCGACTCAATTGTATATTGATAATCAAATTGAGAGACCTGTCCGCAGTACAAAGAAGATGTCACTGACATTAAAAAAAAATTTGAAGGAACTTCTTCATTTCTGGTATAGTATGTGTACAATGAATATCATTTCAGTGTGAATATTTGCCTTTGCTTTAAGCAATCAGATAATAAAGTATTTGGCATATTCAGAATATCTGTGTTAATGTTTGAAATACAGAATACAGAAGAAATACATTAGCATCACTGCCATTTGTACAAACATTTTTTTCTTTACAAATGAAACAAACATTTTTTCCGCTTTCTAAATGAGAACGAACAATTTTTTTCCATGTGTGCGGTGAACAAACAATTACAACAAAACAAAACAAATAAAATATACATGTTGTGGTCATTCCGTTGCTAAATGGGTGGGGTGGAGAAAAGGATTTTAAATAATAATTATGAACAAAGCTCTAGCAATTATTCCCAACTTCGGCACTTCACTGCCATTTGTACAAACATTTTTTCTTTACAAATGAAACAAACATTTTTTCCGCTTTCTAAATGAGAACGAACAATTTTTTTTAAACAATTACAACAAAACAAAACAAATTTACATGTTGTGGTCATTCCGTTTATAAATTGGGGTGGAAAAAGGATTTTAAATAATAATTATGAACAAAGCTCTAGCAATTATTCCCACTGAACTTCGGCAATGTTAAAAAGCGTTTGTTTATGTGAAACATTTGATTTAAGGGTACTGTGAACTCTTTAAGGGAAAAATATTCTATTTTCAGCTTTTTAATATTTGTTATACTGTAAACTATGAAGAACAACATGTTTTGAAATGAACCTTTTATCTTCAATAGTTTTCCCTTTACAACCCATTTCGTGAAGACCAACCCGGAGTGGAAAACAATGACTCATTCTTTGCAGGCTTAAAGGTTATATCGGCTAAAAATTCAATTTTTACATTTTCATTGTTTTTGTATGCTATAAATGATAAAAGAAAAACATCTTTTTCAAAATGAACCTTTTTATCATCAATATTTTTCTTATATGATACATTTTATAGACATCAACTACTATCATTTATATTGATTGGCCATGTTTAAAGCCCATTTTCTCAAAACTAAGTTTGCATAGTGGATTAATTTTTTTTTTATATTTCTCTCTAACCGTAAATCAAATTTTCACAAACGTGTATATATTTGAAGATATATGCATTCTGAAGAAAACCTTACTAGGGATTTTGATTTTTTTATTTCGTTGATGAATTATGAACGTTTTTGTATTGATATGCAAGAAAATTCGGAAAATAAGTGGTTTTAAAACTTAAAATGCATGTAAAATGATAAAGGGGAAAATATAAAAAATTTGAGGCAAGGTTTTCTAGATAAATATAAAAATTTTGTAACGGAATAGTGATTTTGGTCATTTTGATGTTTTACTATCAGTTATATGCTTCACAGGCAAAGTTGTAAATTTTTCACTAATTGCTTTATTAAAAAATGTTAATCAATCTATACATTTCAAAACATGTTGTGTTTAGATTAGATAATTATCTAAAAATAAAGATTGGTTTCTAATTTTAAAGCAATAATGAGTGAGAAAATCAAAGTTTAATAAAATCGTAAGAAAAGAAGTTCACAGTCCCTTAAAGGGGTGAAAGTATTATCTGTCAACTGGTTAAGATTTAAGAATTTTCCTTACACAATATGATAGACATACATACACACAAAAAACAAGGAAGTGGCTAGGGAACTGACGTCGGCTCCCTAGCCAACCCACTGTGGGTAGGCTTGGGAGCCGACATTTTCCGGCTCCCTAGCCTACCCTCAGTGTGTAAACTAGGGAGCCGACGGAAATATCTACAATATCAGTGTATATCTTACCACTTTATAAGACATGTATGAAGATTGCATTTTCCTGGTATCCTATATTGAATGTTCTGGTAACTACATAGACAACCACTTTCTATGCATATATATTTATTTTTATTTCTATAATAAAACATTAAAGATGGTTGATGGTATGATATTGTCAAGCAATTTATAATAAAACATTAAAGATGGTTGATGGTATGATATTGTCATCCACATCAAAATATTTTTTCTTTTCTACTAAAGTCAACATTTTCCTCATCCACTAAGGTATATATCAGCGTCTTTTCCTCATATACATCAATCCTGATTCCATGATGCTACCTGTAACACATTCTCAACATAAGCATACAGCCTTCTTGCAGAAAGGTGTTTGCTTTCTTGATTTTGTTTGTTTGTTTTTGGGAGTCCTACTTGCAACACTTTATAAGTTCTCAGCAAATAAAATGCTCTCAGCAAAAAATAACCTAATTGATTACCTGGTCAAGAAAATCATGAACCAAACTTATCTTTTAATCAATTTAGTTACAGTGGAGACAACAAAATGTATTCATGGTGCTTGAATTCAACTATATGAATACTTCTGCCATAAACCTATGTACTAGGTACCATTTCATTGGAAGAAATTTCTTAGTACTACTCGAATTAGGCTTTCCACATAACCATCTCGTAACCAGCAATATTTCTTATTAAAGTGGTAAGCCAATACACTACCATTATAGATATTTCCGTCGGCTCCCTAGCTTACACACTGAAGATAGGCTAGGGAGCCGAAAAATGTCAGCCCCCGTCGGCTCCCTACCCACTACCAAAAAACAAAATATGATAATACGTGTATAATGTATTATATATAATATTTGTACCTTTGATGTCTGCAGCAGCAACAGCAACATGCATTACCTTACGGGCGGGCTGAAGCTACTTCTACTTCTTGCGATACTTGGAGTATCTGTTGCTCAGGATCCGGAACCCACAAAACCAGGTTAGTGAAGGGTTCAGTTGATAACCTTGGTATAGTTTAATGAAATCCAACATGCGGAGATATGGATATTCATTAATATCTGATTATCGGATATTCGTAAATATACGTCATACAATAAGTTTTGCACAGTATGTTGATATCAAATGAGAACAATTATGGGATACATGATATATATTAGGTCAAAATGCACTCAAACCAATAGTGTCCTTACTATAAAAATTCATAACTAGTTTGAAGTCTTATTTGACCCTCTGGATGGTGCCTTTCTTGTGGGTTAGGCGGTACCATCTTGGCACATTCTACCCTCAGAGCGTGCTCTTCGATATGAAACGACCAAAAAAGGATTAAGGATGACCAGCATTTTGAACAGCATTTTGACTAATGATGCAGCATCTGTCCACCTTTTGGATCATTTCATATCAAAGGGCACATTCTGAAGCATAGACCATGCCAAGAGGAAAGGCGCCATCCTGAGGGTCAAAGATCACATCCAACAGTAATAGAGTTCTTATGTAAGGTAAAGGTGTGTATCATTGAGCACATTTTGACCAACAACGCAGCGTCTGCCCACCTTTTTTGATCATTTCATATCGAAGGGAACATTCTGAAGGATAGACCATGTAATGCTAAACATTCATTATCTACAAAAAATTAGTGCCAAAAATTGGCTTTTGAACATCATTACATATTACTACTAGTTGTCCATAAACTGGATCATATTAGTAAAACTATTGATGGTAAAAGTTCATTTAAAAAAATTATTCTTTATTATTTATAGTAATAGATAAGATAAAAAATTTGAAATTTGATTATCCCATATAATCTCATAGGCATGCAGAGAAGGAGTCTATTTGTTCCTATACTACCGAATGGTGTCCACGAAATGTGTTATAAATAGGAAAACTATTGATGATAAAAGTATCATTTCAAAACATGTTGTTCTTCATTGCTTACAGCATAATAAACATTCAGAAGCTGAAAATAGATTATTTTTCCCTTAAATAGTTCATCGTACCCTTAAACTTTACCGGGGTCAGTCGATGATACGAATCTTCTTTAGTTTCTTTTGATTCCTTTAGTTTTTAAGTATGCTAATGTGAGTATTTATTGCGTCGCTTCAGCTCAGCTGCTGAAGCAAGCATTGTGTTTCGTTCGTTTTTAACTAACTAACTAACTAACTAACTAACTAACTAACTAACTAACTAACTAACTAACTAACTAACTAACTAACTAACTAACTAACTAACTAACTAACTAACTAACTAACTAACTAACTAACTAACTAACTAATTATGTTTGTATGTCTCCGGACAAACTAGCGGGCGTATCGATGAACCGATTTCGTTCAAACTTTACACAACTATGAAGCATGAGGTGACACCGAAGTGATTCGACTTTGGGCGCTCTGCCAATTAAATTTTGCTTTCTAGAAGCGCTTTTATGACATTTTTAATGATATTCAATGCACTTAGCCAGCAAGAAAAAAATCTATATTCCAACCAAGCAGCCAAATTGATTATTGAATTTGTAACTGATATTGATTATCATCTTGTTATTCAGTACTATTGTATGGCGACACAAATATCTTTTTGCTGGATATATTGATTCTGATTCATTCTGACGTTTTCTCCTTAAATTCATAAATATCTTGATTGTAAAGTATACATTATTTCAGTATATATCTTAATTGCCGATAAGTCAACGTCGTTTTAGCGACGCAGTGTTCTTTGAACACTTTTGATCTAGTTTATAATTTTGGCCAATGTCACCGATACTATTTATTTTAAATATAAATAGCTTAAAATGAATACCAATTGCTAGAACGACTGATTAGTTGAGCAAATCCACATTATTTATTCTATCTTTTCCATAGGCTGGTACTGTGATTGGACTATATATGAGGGCGTTGGTACCGGTGGGGAAATAATTGATGAGGGAAGAGAAGGTCCTTGTGCGTCCTTTTTTGAATGTTTAAAAGCCCTTGTGAAAAGGGTCATCGAAACTGGGAGGAGATGTGGTAAAACTGTTACTCTGCACGGTCGCTGTTTTGAAAGTGGAGGGAAAAAAAAGAGATCCACTGACGATCAAATTTTCTCAGTGTCAGTCGATGAGGTTAGTTCTTTTGACTTTTTCATAAATTAGCCCATGCATATATCAGAGTCACCGTGCTCACAAACTTACACAGTTACATTCACCTATACCTACATATCCATTCTCACACTGCTATTACTATTTGATTATTAAATGATATTACAATCACATTTATTTATAGGCCTGCGCAGAAGGGGATCCACACTTTACAACGTTCCGAGGAAGGAAGCTCAACTTCCAGGGAGACTGTTCTTACGTTTTTGCAGAAACGGATTTTGGTGTCCCACACATGTCTAATGTTAAGGTATCTACAAATGATGAAATTATTCAATGCACATTAACCACTTTCAAGAAAGATAATTCGGTGTAAATATTCTTGCGACACCACCATCAAAATTGCCAATGTGAGTTCCGGGTGAATCTAGACTAACACGATTTTCAAAATTTAAAGGTCATTGTCAAGTACCATTTATCTTAAACTACGTGTGGAAAATGATTTCCCAACAGCTTTTTGCGGGAGGGTTATGAAGCTGTAATCAGATTCTAGTTAGCATACAAATTGATGAAGTTATGGGCAAAAAACCGGTCTTAATCAAATTTGCAGACGCCCCGTGATTGGAGCAAACTTGGGAACTTCACTATTACGAAGATTGCACGCCTCAAATAGATGTATTTACTTAATTCTCCAACGTTTATCAGCGTAACAGCCACTAATGTTATGTAGAATACACATTTTGAATGCTATAGCATTAAATGTGATTTTAAATGGCCTTATAACAGATACCGGAAGTACCCATAAAACATGCGTCTCAAAATCAAATAAAAAAGACTAGTGCGCAGCTTTTCTGCGCTACTTGAAAATGAAGAACTCCTCCTGGTAATGCAAAACCACACGTAAATTAATATTGAATTTGAATTTCACGATTTCAGATTATTGGGGTTATGGAACGCTTAAAACCACGATTTAAGACCACACTGCTGAAAGAAATGAAGATTCATGTGGGCGGTGAAGAAATTGAGATGTACAATGATGGTGTCGTCGAGGTAGCACTATTTATGTTTAGCAATTTCACCTTTAATGTAGTTATCACCCATTAATTGTTATTAGAATTCTTAGATTTAATCCTGTAATTACAAAGCAATCTGTATTCTTCTCCTAGATTGGCGGAGACATAATAATCGACGATGTGGACGCGGACCAATATTACATGTTCTTTTATGATGATGGCAGCGCTGTGTTTGTTCACAAAGCCACGTTTCTGAGCGTTTATTTCTCTGCAAAATACAAAGCTAGTGTCTTGATGCCGACAAATATTGATGTGCGTGGTTTCCTAGGACCAGATACAGACGAGCTGAAGCAAGTATATATATGTGCATATGCATTTATTTTCAATACCAGTTATTTATTCTTTTTTGACGAGTGGTGGGGGCGAGGTGGAGGCACACTTAAGGGTATTGTACCCATATTCAATAGCGGACATGTCATATATCTATTTATTTTCCTTGTATCTAAAAATAAAAATTTCAATATTATATTGATGAAAAAATACGCATGAAAATGAAAGAAAAATTGTGAAAACACCCTGCTAGATCTCCCTATGGGTGCCGGACCAATGTGCAGCTGTTGTCATATCAGGTGATGTAGCACAATAACAGAGCCATTTTTAATTAAATGTCCCAGACATGCTGTATTGCTGTTGTACGGTGGTAGGTCATGCGTATAATAGACAGAAATGCGCTGGGCTGAATGTCAATCTCTGTGGATATTTTGTTACATTGTGTATATTGGCAAAGTGTCCATTGTGAGAGCAGCGTATTTTCAGTATCTGATATTTAAAATTTCGTTGGGAAGGTGGTCACCTATTTTAATTTTAATTTTTTGTTTTAATTTTCAAGGCACACCATTTGTGTATTCATCCATACTAGTCACATCATAGCCTGTAGGTTATAACCAGAGATGTGAAACATGTTCTCTATATACCATTTGTTTGCATGAGGAAGCCTCTCCATTGCGCCGAGACCTATGCATATTTCGGAATCATAGAATTCTCCTATACATGATGTATAACCTATGACAAAATGGAAAATAAGAGCTATTAATACGTATAGTAGAGTATTGTGCTGCTACTACTCTGATGTCGTTTATTAGAAACTGACAATTCTCTTACATCTTTACAATACATCTTTTGAAAGTCCAACCATGTCATTCATTCTGTATGGTGAATTAACGTTCCGTATGTGTGTTTTAGGGACGCCAATGGAGATGTCCAGCCGGACAATCTTCACGGTCATTGCCTGATCGGAGACAGCTACCAAGTTGAACCAGAAGCCCAGTGAGTGTAATGTGGACACGCACATTTGGAGACGTGGTTGATAATGACATGATTGATCATAATTAATGATTCATCATAACTCATTCAATAATAATGATAACAATTGGTTGTCATTTAGGTGTGCATTAAACACACCAAATAACACCCAATTCAAGTCACGTGGTGATTCGAGTTTTGCAAGACACTCTGCGTCGAAATGAGCTCCATGGAAATTTTAAACAGTTTGAAAGTCTTGTGGCGCCAAATCCACGTTTTGCACCACTAGCCGTACTAGTAGGTTGAAGATTTGAAACATTACACGTCAACCGTTGTATAACATTTGGCGTTATATCAGAGATAATAATGCTCTTTGGTTATATCAAATTGTGAATTTGTGATACCGTACACTGGAGTCATTTGTCACAGCCCCAGTGGGCCCAGTGGACTCTAGCATTAGTCTGTATTAGACCATTGCTAGGGATACTGCTCTGATTCTCATGGGCAGATCCAGGTTTTCGGAAGGGGGGACTTAAGGAAAGTGGGGGGGGGGGCGCATTCACGGGATTTCATGAAAAAACCTATGAAAATGAAGTATTTTGGTGGGAAGGGGTGGGGGCGCCCCCTGCGCCCCCCGCGCCCCCTGGATCTGCCTATGGATGCTAATTGAATAGCATAAATGGCTATTTAATGAGTTGCCGTTCTATATTTAGGAAATGGTTCAACGATTTACTTATTAAAACCCACATTTATGTTGTGTAAAATTGACCTTTTGAATCAACCAAATCCTAACTTTATGGTTTGTTGGACTAAACTAAATGCAACATTTTTACAAGTACGATCCTCGATTGATATCATAACCAAGTCATGTCCGTGTAAAAATAAACACCAACCCATACTTATTTTTCAGATGCTCTTTTGACTGCCCGTAAACCAACTAAAGATGTACACATACTCTACATGGATGCCGACAATCAAGGGATATTAAATATGACATTCACTGCACACTGCTTTTCAAATTCTATATTGATATCTAACTTGCATAATTACATGGACGGTATCGATTGCTTTCGGGTTCATATGATATAATGATATGCTCTACTTAATTGAAAATTCTGGCGCAATATCGCTTTCAGATGTTTAGATGTTACATATGAATTTGACCACATATACTTAACCTTGACCCTGATGTGTTTAATCCATTTCATCTCTTGTTTATGTTTGATGTTAGAATTTAAATCAATGAACTTTTCTCTCGCTTTCCATATTTTACCATGATAAAACTAAAAAAGTACTTAGTTGGGAGTTTATAAAAAATACATAAACTAATAAAGTCCTCGGAAGTAATAATGTGGAAGACAGCATGTAACATGTGTGACATATATGTAATCATATTCCCGTATTCACTTTCCAGCTGGTTTGCATATATATACTCCAAAAATTAAATACTACAATTTTATTTTTTACATGTTCCGGGTCTTCAAATTTTCTTCATATGTTGATGTTACATAAGAGAGTGATTTTGACCCTTCCACCTCTGCTGCAACCCCTACCCCCATTTCCACCCCATCCTACCCCCCCCCACCACCACCCCCAAAGACAAAAAAAAAAAAAAAAAAACTTTATTGTGAAGTACAGTGTATTACAATGACCGTGAACCAATCAATGAATGTACACCAGCAGACAATAAACTTTTGAATGACATTTGTTTCTTTTTACTATATCAATCTTAATCAGGAGTTTGCTATATCATTATGTTATATACATATATCATCTTTCCACCATCTTCTAATATACATTGTATAATGATTTTGCTTAAGTTCAAATTAGCGACATTTTTGTAGATAAATGTAATATGCATTTCACGGAGAGTAGTATGCTCTCGTTATATGGTGTCTTTCAATAGATTCTTGTATGAATAGCAAACTGTTGTGATAACAATTATTCTCCAAATATATGATCAGTGGCATATTACCAGCTCTCTATGTTATTACAACAAGAGCTGCCTTCCGTTGCCCTTTGGTTAATCATGCGTCATACGCAGAGGTGGGAACGTTTTACAGCCGTTTTAGATGCAAGGTACCCATAGTCATAGAATTATGATATGTATCAGTCACTATCATATTAGTGGATTTTATTTCTATACAAAAGTGCAATGTACCTTACATATCAAATCTTTCGTAGGAACTATAATAGATTTTTGCCCTTTTATTTTCAACGAAAATTTGTAAAACAATCCATAAGCTTCCCAGCTTCATTTGCTGAAGACGGGCTATACAACTGAAAGCAGTGTTTGTCAAATGTCGTGAATAATAATGACCTGCAATTCGTGAAAATAATTGTAGTAAATTACGCATTATGCAAGTTTAATGATAAATATATGTGCGATTTATATAATATTGGATTATATAAATAGTTGGTTTTATTGTGTCTGATGATTTTGAATAATGACAGTGATATCGAAAGAAGATATGCTTACATCATTGGTAATTCTAAGCCTTACTCTGTTGAGTCAAAATGTATTTTATTCAAGATACCGTGTTACAATTTTTATTGTTGTCAGTTGTAGACTAACCATAAGATTTTAAGACATCTGTATATATTATCAATGAGATAATTTTGACACTTTGTCCAGCGAACTCCTCCAAACGTGACTAGCTAGACGCCACCTGACTATCGGCAATCATCCAGGAATCTCCATTGCTTCTCTGATTGGTATATGCCAATGTGTATTGTGTAAATACATCAAATAGTGAAGGCTCATTTGTGATTTTGTAATTAACCCCCACACCCACACCCAATATCGCATAGCCGATGATAGCTCCAGGTGCTCCAAAAGACGCCAGAAGTGAGGGGAAAAATCTTATCAGCCTTTTTATGGTGTCTCGAGTACATATCTTGTGGCCGAAACTTATGGAATCATCTGAAATAACGGTCTGTGACCTTCAAGATAGACTGGATGAAAAGGGCGGCTCACTGGAGCATTGAGAAATAGCACCCCATAAAAAGCCACCTTTCCGAGGAATTACCTTACGACGATCAAATTAGCCCTCCATGGCAGACGAGCCAGAAAAGCTAAAAGATGATCCAAATCAACAACTCGATAATCCAAAATGGGAGGCCACATGCCGAAACAAATCAAAATCACTTCTCCAGAGAAGTGATAACAACATTTGGAACCGAACCCGGCAGAAGTGTCATTTTCTCCAGGAAGACAACAATATTCATAGAGCATCGGGAACAACCGAACTGTTGCAACAGATGCTTCTGTTTCATGGTTTCATTGCTTCAGATAGTAACGGCAGTGGTAGCACTTATAGTTTTATCTGTCGACCATACATCCTCCCAAAGGAACAGACGAGGCTACAGTTAAACAGAAAGCCCCAGAACCAACCTGAAGTGGCCCATTCCCAACCGACCGACCAGATCACTCCAAATTTGAAGCCAGAACACCCACGATCCAACTCGAAATGACACTAAGCTTTTGGCATCTTCTGAAGCATTTAGAGCTAGAAGTGGCTATGTGAACTTGATTGGGGATTTAGTGATTTTTGGCTGCAATGAGGATGGAAAGTAGGTAGTGTCAGGACCGGTGTGTGCTATCAAATTGTGGGGCATGGGGTGTTGTCTGGGTGATAGAAGTGGTGTAAGAACGAGTGGTGGGTGCTGTCAGGACAGGGGCGGATGGTGTCACAATGGGAGTGGGCATTGTCAGGATAGTGTTGGGTGCAGAGGGGAGGGGGGGGTACACGAACAGTAGTGGGTGCTGTCAGGACCATGATGGGGGTCCCAGGCCAGTGCGAATGGTGCAGACCTCTGCTATGCAATATTATTTGTTGAATAGTGATGTGAGGTGGTGGGGTGGATGGACGGTGTTTACTTTAGAAATAGAATATTTCCTGTTACTGATAAATCGCTCCCATGGGTATAAGCTAGTATAATAAAAAAATATGTGCAGCCTACAACAATGTATTACGTTCACTTCTAAACCTTAGACGAGCCTGTAGGTTTTCTGATTTTATGGTGAAAAACAAAATTTTTAGTTTTCAAGAACTAATTAGAAAAACAAACATTTGGTTTTACATTTAGAGATAGGATTTTAGAACAAGAAAAAACATTATCAACTTTACTACTTTACTCCCTATCTTTGTTTATATTTCAATCGCTACATTCAGTATTACTATTTTCTGTGAAACACATGTTATGCTTCTGCCATTGTTTGTTTGTTTTTCTTTTTTTATTGAAATTAATACGATGTTTTATATAGAATAGAATGTAGAATATAGAATGTATATTTTTCTAAAATAAATAAACGAATGAAATAAATAACATAAATCTTGAGGCACGTAGTTTAAAGTTTCGTTCGAAAAGCCCAACCAAGGGTTAGATACACACATACATTTGTTCCGTTCCAACGAACTGGAATGTTTCAAATGGATGCTAATAAATTCAATTATGAATTATAATATCGCTATCATCTGTGTGTAATAACATACAAGTCCTATAGTGTCTGTTTGTTAGGTACTAGATAATGCATGAAGTTGAGGTTGATATTAAAACCTAGGAACCTGCAGACACGTCTGACCAAGATGTCTCGAACCGAGGCGCAGTATGTCCTCTATATCAAATGTAGGTCAAAAATATCAGCTTATATATCAAATGTAGGCCAAAATAATCTACGCCTCACAGGCCGTCCTGGGTTAGTGTCTAATATAGCAAACCACAGCAGTCAATAGAAAAAAACAACACCGCCATGCATTAATATACTATAGAGTGTACATGCATGGTTTACAGACAATACAGCAGAAATATAATAAAACTACCATGTCTCATTTCAAATGTAAAACCATAAATGACTGTACAATAAGTTCTTGTGGTTGTTGCCATTTATTAGATTTATATTAGGCGTCACCTGAGTAGGCAGCATGGTAACGCCACTGTCTAGATTCTATCAAAAAGTATCGTGTAACTTTAGACGCAATCACATTACCACATGCCAACGTTTTCCTCGGAGGAAGATACACGTATAAGGTTACTTACTCTGTTCTTCAAATGACAAATAAATGTTTTCTCGTGACAATATAACACAATGGGTCTGGCACACACGCTATATGTTACAAACTGACAATTATTTATTACATGTTGCCGTGAATATAAATCAAGTAAGTTTAAATAGCTCATTCACTGGCTTCCCATGAGCGCGTACACGTGTTTACGGAGGAGGTTTAGCGAATCTCCGTCCTCATAATCATGTGAAAAATGTGATATTCAGATTCAGGAGGCCGGGGTCGGGCAGTGCTTACCCTACTTACAATGTACCTGTTCATCCACCACAGCCTGCACACCTTGTGTTTGTATGAGTCTTTGAAAGAACGCCTTAAATCTATTTTGTTTGGTTCAATGCAAAGAGCAAATTAGCCAACAAATTCTGTTCAGACAGTGATATAGCAAAAACATGAAGTTCTTGATAATAACTGTGATACATAGCCTACATACCTTTCTTTCTTGGGAAAATCTATTGTTTGCCATTTATTAGATGATATAAAAAACACAGACAGTTGGCTTTGGACTCTTCATCAGCTCCCAGTTAAATTTGCTATACCGCGGTCGGTGACTTTCCCATATTGAGCACAGACACAGTTTTCCAAGTGCCGGTTCAGCAATCGTCACCACTAGGTTCCTTACATATACAGGACACACAGATGGATGTGTACGCAGGAAATCCAACATTCAACAAGCACCACACTCTGGTGGCGACGAACTATATATCAGGGGCACTGGAGGAGCCCCCTGAGCGCCTTCCGCAGCTCGGAGTTGGAGAGCGTGTAGATGACGGGGTTGATGGTGACGTGCAGCCAGGCGAGGCACGTGAACAGCGTGTGCACGGCGTACTGGTGCAGCCCGGCCGCCGTGCTCACCTGCAGCAGACGACAACAGGTCACGTGACATGCACGCCATCTTTCTTTGTTACAGATTAGAAAAAAAGGAAACAGACGTAACCAGCGTCAGATTACATGTAATACGCAGAGCCTCTAGCTATCATATATAGTTACTGCCGCGATAATGAGTACCATCATACAGAATTGTAGTCGTTGTGATGATGATGATTTACAGCATTTTTGGAACGTAATAGTAACCATGCGCGTGCACATGTGAGGCATATACATCTTGCCACATTATACTTCTTTTTATCAACTCCCGGGGGAACACATGGCATGATACCTGCACACTTATCTGTACTATCTATCTATCTATCTGTAGTATCTATTCTGCATACTTATCTAAATTGTGGATGCAACATAGCGGACGAGGATTAAGTTGCGCAGTACCCTTCATCAAACACGATACAGACTCGAACCCGCGACCTTTTGGTGGCAGCTGTGAGGCAGACAATCAATTGGTACAACTCACCGTGTACGGCAGCAGGCAGACGACATAGGTGACCATGAGGCTGAACACAATGAGCGTCAGTCGCAGCTCCTTCTTTTGGCTGGACTTGCTCACCGTTCTTGTGCTGACTCCAGTATTTTTTATCTGTAGGCTCTGAAAATGATGTTCCAGTTAATCCAGTTCTTCTACACATTTTTGCATACGGATATTAAAATATGATTGAAAGTTCAATGGATTCATAGATTTTAGAAAATTGCAAGGGCTTATACCACCGGACTCGATAACATACACTTTTTGAGTTCCCTATACAGAATCTGCTGACAAACAACTCGTCTGTCTTGTTATGTGTGTGAAATATTAAAAATTGAAATTAATGTTCTGCCATACAGAGTTATGTAAAACGTGCTCTTGTAGACAGTTCTGGTGCAAAGTATGTGTATCACAGACTCACCCTCGGTTCTGCTTCATTGATTGTTTCGACAGATCTGGGTCTTTGGCGCTGTTCACAAGGAGTGAGCGTTGAAGGGCCCGGGACAAGGAGGCCTGCAGATTTTAGAATGGTGTGCGAGGGTCCTTGGTCCCTTGGTCCTTGGTCCCGTCTGGGTTGCAGGGGCACATTTCCAGAGATGGTGGTGATGACGGTGCTGACATTGCCGGATGTGAGTTTGGAGGAGCTACTGCTGCCACTGGCGTTCAGATTGGGCCCCGTTGTGGTCACCTGCATCGACGGTGCCCTGGCTGAATGATGATAAGAGGGTTGATGGCAGTGTGGAGGGAGGCACTAGGTGGGGCAATATTGATCCTCATAATGTCAATGAAAATCATTGTGAGTTGCAAATAATCTTTAATGAAGTTAGCATGCTAGTGTGGTGCATCGTCGGTTTCCACACGTTTTACAGATGCGGTGTTCAATACGATCCTTATGGCCAAAGGAAGTGCTGACAGTATCTGAACTGCATTCAATGTCTGCCACAATCAGTTTAATTTTCTTTACTCGACACAGACGTGAACCTCGTCTACCTTGGCTACCCGTCAATGTGTCTTGAAGGGGGATACTGGGATACGTTGATTAGCTAATTATGTATATACGGCAGGAGTGGACGGTAAAACGTGCACTTGTCCACTGTCTTTAAAAAAAATACCCCCGAGCCAGTATTATTGTCCTCTGCACAGAATATCGCGTTGCTACCGTGTGCCCCTTGCATGCACATTCGTGACACCTTTATGAGCCATTGTGTAGCTAATTGGCTAACGTTAGTCATTATGCCGACGTTGAATGATGCATTGCTTTTTCACGTTATTTCCAATGGAACTATCTTCTAAATTTAGCGTGTGTCCCCATCAATAGAGAGTGACGCGTATCATGGGTGGTATTCGGGAATATGTGCAAACTATTTTTTAATACGTACTTGAACTGTTTTCCGTAAGAGCCATAACCCGTCGGTGTTGCTGCCTAACCTTATAGAAGATGCGGCTGTATATGAAAGCTTGTATGATGACGGGCAAGGCAAAGTAGGCTGTCAAAAGAATGAAGTCAGAATGGAGAAAGTCATTTTCCTATAGTTCTTCTCAGATATGTATTAAAATCACAATGTATAAGCAATGTCACATTATTTTCGTGATCAACATGTACATGTTAATCGCATACCAAAGTATTACATTAATTAACTGTTAAAATGTAAATATCTCACTTATGATAAGGCTTTTTTCAAATCCATAGTTGTAGGCGATAAGCATTCGGCACTGCTTGTTGGCCGGCTCAAAGCCGTATTTGCCCCAGGCCTCGGTCAACGGGAGGGACATGTTTAAGATTGGGAAGAACCACTTGATTCCTATAGAGACCAGTGTACGTTTCCTGTTGCTGAAGCCCCATGCCGGATTGTTAGGTCTTACGATCTGTTAAAGACAAACATTGTATATGTACACCATGGGCCCCAGCATTATGAGAGGGGAGTGGGTATGTTCTCACGGCACGTTCACGTGCAGAAGAACCTCGTGTTCTCCATGGCCGAGTATACATTATGGATCACTCAGTATTTATGACAGGGTGGGGTAGAAGGATTTTCAAAAAATGCTGTGAAAAAATTGTGACAAAAGTTCATGGTCCGCCCTAAAATCTTCCTAACCCACCCTGTGATAAATTCTGAATTGTCCCTTAGCATTTTGACAATTAGATTCGTCATAAAAGGTCACGAGTGCAAAGGGTGTTGATAATAAGATCACCCTACCTAACCCACTGTATACTCCTCGGTGGCACCCCACCCCCCTTTTTGCCTCCCCCCGGCTTTTTTTACCCACATTTCACTTCCGTATAAATCCATCCCATGCAAGTGTATGTCTATATCGCCTCAGAAGCTAGACACATAAACAGTTTGCACTGTATACTACCCCAGAGAGTTGATAATGAATATGAATGCTCCGAGATGTATTTGGAGAAATAGCTGGAAAGTATAGATCTGCTGTGTGGCCCATGATTTACGGATTGGATCAATTTCACTTAAACCTCTCTATAAGGACACGTGGACTTGAGAAAGTATGGAAAATGCTCACCCTGAAATAACGGTAGAATGCCATAAGCAATAGGCTGAGGATGGTGCTTCCACCAGCCACGTAGAGGGTGAAGGCCCGTGCTTTACACAGACCTGGGTTGTAGTAGCGTCTGTAAGATTCAATTAGATATGAGCACCTTTGGAGCAGAATCACGCATGCAGTTGACATATTGGCATTTCGTTTTCATAGATGAGACCATGGGCGCTCCCCTCGCTCGATGTTTGCTACCATTATGAGCACGACATGTATTGAGTGGCATCTGATCTGATAGTGTGCTGGTACTTCTCCAGGGGCCAAGGGGTGGCTGAAGTCACAAAAGAAGTCACAAAAGTGCCCATTTGATTTCAGAATTGATTTCATAGGACACATCTTTAAAGCAAGGGTATCCATTTTCAAACCCTGGCGTGACAGTGTTTGATGTTGGTGAACCTCCCTGTCTTCATGCATGTTGTTCATCTCTCGGGGTTCCATTCACACCTTCGTGCAAAAGGTAAAGAGGTACAACACAAGGTAATATGAACTGTGAAGACCGTGATATCTAATCTAGAGCAACTTTCATATCTATCCTTTACGTTGTATGTTCTTTCCTTTCCACAAAACCCAATATCAACATGTTTCTGTGTTTGCCTATCAGAGGTTAAAGAGTGATTTGAGTAAGTGTGTACGTGCGTATATGTTATGTGATAACACAACTTTCAACAATGACTACTAGCTGTATATTCATAATAATGTGTGATTTACGCATGCCACATGACATAAAATGTTATCTGCAGTTCTAATTGGGCAGGTTGCGTGCGTAACACCTTTTCACACAAATGCTGCATAGACAGTGGAACCTTTCTATTAACTTGTCTCAAGTGGGGACAAGAGAGGTCGACTCTAATTATGGAGGTGTGTAGTGCTCTCTATCAGTTATTGTTTGATACGTCAATTAGTTTTAAGTAGAACTCATGGTCTTAATTTACTTGCTAGAGCCCCCTAAAATTGGCTGATATAGTATGATTTTCATATGTACCACAAATTAATAATCCTTTTATCCTGACTATAATCTTTATAGCCTTTCAACTTTATGAAGGTCTGAATTTTAGGCATAAGTCAAATTACATCATACATTTACCCTGGATGACATTAGACTTTACACAACTAAAATGAACGTCCTTTCGTATCATATTGCTGATCACATAAGATTCAATTTGGGTGCTAATAGATGGCATATATGGTTTCTTCATGAGTCTGTATCAGTTTCCATTTCCCTGCCCATATTTTCAAAACTATTTTCGTGTTAGAACAGTTCTATCACAAATGTAAATATCGCTCTTACTGCGGTGTTGAAAATGCCTCCCCCAGCTTAACATGTGTACCGTGTGGTCCTGTATGGAAACCAAATAAGTGATTTTCTGGCTCTTCTATATATGGCTGCAAACGCCCCTCGGCCACGGAATAATAGGCCCTGTAAGATGGGGGTATATAGCCTTGATGAAAACCCATTCACCAACATTCTTTTTCCTAAATCACCAGTCACCAATACATGTCATAGGCTTTCACCAATCCCCGGGAATTGGAATGGAATAGTTTGCCTCACATTTTTCATCACATGTCACACACTTAAATACAGGCAATTCACAATTCACACCCAAGATTTAGGGCAAATCACCGATCACATGGGTTTTTGTTTTGTTTTAATTATGTGTGTGAGGGTTCTTTTGACTGACCTGTACAGCGTGCGGAACACCCTGTCGGCGATCATGACGCAGAAGAGCAGGTTGCTGAGGAAGAAGTCCACCATGAGCAGGCCCTGCGTGCCCAGACGCCGCATGATGCGCAGGGACGCCAGCAGCGCCAACAGGTTGAACGTACAGCCTGCAGGTGCGCGGACGTCATGCAGTTACCAAAACGCTTAAACCACTTTGGTTTGCCGTGGGAGTGGGACTGCATATAGCATCTTAACACTCATGTGTTACAATTACTTCACGGTCGTAGCACATCTCGCGTCCCCGGGGCCCCAACCGCCAATCTCTCATTCAAGTCTATTGATGGAGCGTACAGCCAATTTACTCTTATTTCGTTTGCTTTCTTGCAATGATTAGATGAACTTTCAGGAAATCTTGTATCTGCGGGGCAGTGTGTTTAGTAGCACCAAGTACCATTTATAGTAATTCTATATGGTCCTTTGATAACACAGTGCTAGAATCATATAATCCAGTTGCCATTTTCTGAACCTAGAAATGTGCTTTCCTAAAACGTTGTTTTCCAGTAAGCGGTTCTATAACAAATTTAGCTTGGGTGCCCAAAGTGCAACTTTGAGCAATTTTCGTAATGATGGAGTAGGTATTTCTTAATTAAAGTACTATAAACGTTTGCAGTTAGTGGAGGATGATAAAAGCAATACGTCTTGTGAAAGTGCAAAGTTGAGAGAATGGACCATTTAAAATTGGCAAGGATCCAAAGTTTATCATTTGGCTGAAGAAAGTTGTAGAAATTGTAAGTTGTTTGATAAACAAATTCAATATTCTCAACTTCTTTGATGAAACAGCCCACATAAATTTGTCAAAAAGTAATAATTTTGTCAATTTTGTCATTTATTTTTGTATTTCACCTTCTGCATGGGAGCATAGACGTTTCCCCAGTGCGTAAGCTGTTATCTTGCTACAAACATGAATGACCCCTGGAATGCATGGTTATTTCTTACTGGAAACATTCCGTATTAAATATTGCAAAAGTTGTACGAAATCCCTAGCCTATCTTTTTACCTGAGAAAAGTTGGTAAATTTGAAAGTGGTTGAACGAAGAATCTCAATTTTGTTACCTTTATAGTTTGGTAGTAGGAAAGAGGTTTCCAACTATATGACCTCTCTCAAGCTTGACAATTTTGTCTATTTGATCAACTCGGTGTGTTTCACCCTACAAACATGACTGAGCCTTTGTATACATGGTTATCCCTTAGCAGAAACATACTGTGTGAAAAATTGCAAAAGCAGCTGAATCAAGAAATCCCTAGTCTATCTTTTTACCTGAGAAAAGTTGGTAAAGTTGAACGTGGTTGAATTAAGAATTTCAATTTTGTCAACTTTTTTAGTTTGATGGTAGGAAAGGTGATTCCAGCTACATGGGATATCTTGTGCTTGACAATTATGCCAATTTTGCCAACTTTTTGTGTTTCACCGTGAAATTCTCAATGAAATGGATTCTCTCTTGGAAAAGTTTTCTCAATGTACGATAGTCGGAAGTCAGGGTTGACCTTGAGGTCACTGACCACTAGCTTTTTTACAACAAATACGACTTAGGTCTGGGACACGTAATTAAGCAAACCGAAAAATCAATTTTTATATGAAGTTAAAAATTGCTATTAGCGCAGTACAGGGCAGAGACTCACAGGGAGAGATAGGGAGTGGTGAATGGCGGACAGACGGGGGTGGTTGTTGCCACTTCAGGTGGCGTCCTTGAAGTCAAAGCAAGTCAAAAATCGGTCATATTCATAATTATCAGGAATCGGGTCAAATTGTCAATTAACATAAAAAGCTCATTTAAAGTTACAATCATGGTGTCATGTGTTTTCATTCATAGTCATATTAATTGTAGTAGACTTTGTCATAGTGCATAAAACGGTGTAACGTGGCTAAAATTTCACCAAGTTATTGAATTGAAAATTGATAATTGCTAACCGGTATTTCGTGTTCGAATAAAACGCAAACACATATACACCATTAATAGCTTGAGAGAAAGAGGTCAAGTTTGCATCTACATGAAATGAAATATTATACGTTTACCATCTGCTTACATTCTACATAATTAGATACGGTGACAGATACAGGTCCTACTCAATTACAGTTGTCTCTATAATTTCATAATGTTTCATGATCAGCGATAACAAATCTTTTCCAAAACTAGTAGATATTTGTACTAAACAGATTATGATTAAATCACCATACCTGCCAAGAAGTTCACACAGTTAACTCCACTTTTGATAACATCTGCGATGGACAAAGTATTGATATCCACAAAGTACAGTGCCGTTATATCAATCATATCTGTTGTTGCACTTTCTTCTGTGAAGCTCGAAATAGAATAGCTTGCATTTGGACCAGGAGAAAAGTTCATACTATCATTAGTTTTCATCTTCGAAGTGATTTGCCTGGAAACAGAAACAGAATACATAAGGGCGCGGCAGTGCTCGGTGCATACTGAAAAACGACTTGTTCCATTAGTGGCATGCCCGGGTTTCGCAATGACAGCAAATGACGCAAAAGATTATGGGGTGTCGAAAAAACTACTTAGTACCTCAAAGAGCTTCGTGTGAATGAACATGTGAAGTATCACCACCTAAACCCTGTTATGTATACATATATATAACAGTGGCAGTTATCGCCTGTAGATCTTGTTCGTACTGTAGCGTTGCCGTGTGTAGTCCATGTAAACGTCATTGATTTACCACGGTCACACGGATGATGGTAGCTCCAGAAGCTCCAGAAGACCCCAGATTTGTCATTTTGGGTTTGGCATGGGGGTCTGGCTTCAAATTTAGAGTTAGCTCGCTGGTTCGGTAGTTCCTGGGGGAATGGCGCGCTTAAGCCTCGCCGGTTCTGGCATAAAAATGGTTTCAGTTTTCAGCCTATGGGAAGAGATTATTGATTTGCTATTCTGAGCCATCTGCTTGGTTTTTGGGTGGTTTAGAGGGTTGTCTCGGGTATTTGGAGGTCATTTGCGGTGGATCGTGGGTGCTCTTACTTTAGATGTGGAGATATCTGTATGATTGAGTTCGTGTGGGTTTTTGCCTATGGCAAATTATTATTGATCAGCTAATCCGAACTATCTGCTTTCTATTCTGAATCAGCGGGCGGGCTATATGGAACTCGTTTGGAGCATCATAAGTTGTTCTTTTCATACTACACCTGGCCTCTTCAGGGGGCGTTGAGAAGCTGTAAGATGATCTATTTAAATCTTAAGTGCCGCTACTACTATTGCGATGGGACGGGCATATATATGCAAGTGACGAAACAACTTTGCTAATCAAGATCAATCGTCTGTTTGCTTTTTCTGGATCATCGGGGGGGGGGGGTCTAGAGCATGTCTAGAGCATGTGGAGTATCTGTAGCTCTAACGGCTTGCAGCACCACAAATGTTGGGGCCTGCATCGTGCTGTTTCGTCTTCAGGCTGCTACATAAATTTCCATATGATGTGGCACATGGAAATATACTTCCGACCAACCGTGTAAGAGGCTAGGCATGGTGTCTTGCGCACATGAGCATCCACAGAGTTATGTACCGCTGAACAGCAGAGATGTATTTCAAGAACGTTGTCAAAGAACTCTGCAATAAGTGTTATCCCCTTTCCCAGACATGTGTAGTTGATGTAAGTCTGCATAATGTACACAATGTTTATCACACATACAGGCGTAGACTGTGTCACTGCTTATGTTTAACATGCAAATGAATAAATAGGGAGTTATGATTAATTTTCATATAGTGATAATAATATTACTTTATTTCAGACATAGTAAAAACACCAGTTCACATAAAGACAACAATATCAATACATATTCACATTCTAAAACATTAAAAAAAAACTGTGCAGAAATAGTTTAAGACCAACCAAGAAATTTTCACTTTTAGCCTTACAGATAAAATTGATCTTGGAAGCATAACTATTACTTTTAAATTTCATATTTTGAATGATGGCCCGCTTATACATTTGGCACTCTATCTATCAATTTAGTACTTTTTTCACTTGGAATCCCGATTGTCAAAACCTATATCCTCCCCAAGAAACCCAACAGAGTTTTCTTGCTTAAAATAGTAAATTACCCAAAATTACGTTTTTATATTGTTTTTTTTTAATAATGTCTGTGAGTTTTCACTTGCACGAAACCTATGAAATTAACTGGTTGTGCATCAACCTCGTTTTTAAACACCTGCATCAGCTAGTGAACCTTACAACTTACCTTCACTGTTCCCAATGATAATCACCTCAGAAAACCGAAGGCTTGTCAGATTGCCGCCCCATGGCTCTGTGGCAGCAGAGGTTGTACACGCACACGTCTCTTGCCGTTCTCACTAGCCGTATATGTACGCGTGGCACACACACACTCCTTGACAGCACCTCTTGTCGTCAAAGCAACTCCAATGCGCTCGCGCTCATATAGGCCTCACCGCTTGTACATACTCATTGTCACATCTATTATTTTACTTCCTGTTGCTGCTTTTAATGTATTTCTAATCGTAGAGTATTGAGCAATTTTATATATTTAGTGTATATTACGCGAATCAAACAAATAAAGTCATTCAGTTAATGTCCTATCAAGGTTATCAATGCTGCACTTACTACAGTATAAAATGAAAGCATGAGAAATACGTCAAAGGTAAATTGCGTTGTAATTTTATTCTAACCAATTATACTTCAATCTTATCATCAACACTCTTTAGTCTAATGTTCAAAGCCTTTAACTACTAATTAGAACACATTTGCAGCTCACTGTCACAAAATTGCATCGCTTCAGCCGCAGTCACCTATATATGTATTGTGGACGGGTGTAGAAAGGACGTGTAACGTTCAAGTTGGGCTGAGGTGGGGGTTGGTTTGGGGAAGGGGTGGGGTAGGGATGAGGAAATGAGGTGAAGGGGGGAGCATTTAATCTGCTCCAGATCTAATCGATTGCAACCCGAGCAGTAGCTTGGGGCAGGGGTATTAGACGGATCAATCATTGCCATATACATGTAGTGTTTATGGCTGTCACGTATGACAATGGAAGGAAGGAGATGGAGGTGTATTTAATCTGTACCAGACATGTATACTGACAGGAACTGTTGTGAGGGACACAGTGCAGAGAGATGTCTGTTCCAGCCCAGATTTGTTGAGTGGTGGTAGCAGATTATATGTTGGTGAGGAAGGGAGGGGAAGGGAGGAGCATTAAATCTGTTCAAGATTTCATGTTTCAACCCGAGCAGTAGGAAGGGGGTGATGGAGATGTACACCCGTATTTAGACTGATCTGGACCTGTTTATATGTGGATGGCGTAGAGAGTGTTGAGGAGAGAAGAGGGGGTGGCGGCCGAATGAAGGGTAGGGGAGGGTGGAACATTTAATCTGTTCTACACATGTCAATTTACCACGGGTAGCAGAAGCTGGTGTGAGGGATATTAGAGGGATCAATCAGTGCCATATACATGTAGTGTGTATATGGCTATGACTTATGCCGATGGGAGGAAGGTGATAGTGGTGTATTCTATCCGTCACAGACCTGTATTCTGACGGGAGCTGGTGGAGGAAGAGATACAGAGGGAAGGATGGGGAGGGAGGATGATTTAATGTGTTCCGGATCTCTTCTGTTTCAACCCGAACAGCGCCGGTTATACAGCTATAATTTGCTATAATTTATAAGGTACTGATACTCCTGTATCATGTATATTGATAGGCGTGGTCATCAAACTTAATAGCATATCCTCAGTGAACATTGTTTATGCAGATGGTAAAATCTTTATAAAAATATATTAGTCAATTGTTTGGCTCTAATTCTTTCTTATAGAATAAAATTGCTTTTAAGAAGCCTGAAACACCTAATGTTTGCTATTGTTAGAGAGCGTGTATTGAAGAATAGTGTGTTGCAAAGAATTTTAAGAAATACTATTTTTTACCAGAAAAAAATAGATAAAACAATTTTAAGGACCAATTTTTTAGTTTTATTGAAATGCATTTAGGATTGTTATTTCATTTATTTGTTTCTAAATATTGTTCAAAGTGTCTGCCTTTCACAGTAATATTGTTTTTATTATTTATTTTTGACTCAATAAGAATAAAAGTAATATTAATCACTATTTAGCATTTCATTTACTGGTCCTTAAGTTGTAAAAAAGTCAAAACTTAAATTTGCAAAATTTCATTTTGATGACCTTTAATAGATGGCAGCACGTGTACGAAAGCCAGGCACAACGGAAACAGGAACGACTTATAAACTAACGATGCTGTTTGCGTTATGATATCATGACCGTCAAGTTCAGTGAAGTAAATTAAATTCAATGTCTTGATTTTTAATGTTTTGTATATTCGTGTCATCTATAAATTCCATTTCCGAGAATTTTTGTTTGTCTAAATACATGTATGTGATTGTCAACGTTAAATACGGGAATTCTCTTCTTTCTCATTTAATCTGTTCCACACATGTTTACCAGGGGTAGCAGAAGCTGGTGGTATGGCTATTAGAGAAATCAATCATTGCCATATACCTGTAGTGTGTGTATGGCTATGACTTTAATATGCTGATGGGAGAAAGGTGATGCAGGTGTATTCTATCCGTCACAGACCTGTATTCTGACTGGAGCTGGTGTGAGGAAGGCGTACAGAGGGAAGGATGGGGAGGGAGGAGGATTTAATGTGTTACGGATCTCTTCTGTTTCAACCCGAGCAGCGCCGGGTAGACAGCTACCTAATATACGTATATAGATGAACCCACAAATTTTCAGGTCCAGGGGTAGACTCTTATCATTTGTACTAAATGGCCTAGTGACTCCCACCGGACTCTCAGGTCAAAATCTGTTTGCGGTTTTGTTAACCAGTAAATAATCTTTATCTCTTTATTATTTAAAAATATAAAAAAGTTCCAACTTTCGCACTATTTTTTTAAAGGGTGCTATATTTCAATCTTATCAACCAGTAGCACTTATCTTTCCTCCAAAAGCCTTTAAACTAATCCAAAGCCTTTAAACTAATCATTAAAACACATTTGCAGCTCAACTTAAAAAAAAACTTTCTTCTATAATATGACAGGCTTTAGGCTTTTACTCTTATACAACACGCAGTGGGTAAGCACAAGCCGAGCTGCTGCTGATTCTTCTGTGGTCAGAGAATACGACTTAAATGCAGGTGCATTTGCTTAATCATGATGTGATGCATGTATTTTAAATGTAATATAACGAAAGGAAATATTTTGTGCAGTGCCTGCCTGTTTGACTTGAATCTAGAACAGCTTTTTGTGCGACCATTTGAGGTGTTCCCGATCACTGAAAGGTTATGTCAAATATAGAAAACGCGAACATCTTTAAATTTCCATTTATTCACCAAGATCCATTAATACAACCAACCATCATGCATTCACTCAGGACACACACTCACCTCCCCCATAACTTTAAAATAAATATGAAAAGAGATAACAACATGAAGCCCTCAAGCTGGCTTTCCCAGCTTACAAACACTTATCTTTTTGTTATTATATATCTCTAGGTATTCTGTCTTTCTTTGAAGAAACAACATTGAAGTCAATTGCTAAAATAAAAAGGAGTACATGTACTTATTTTTCATACATTTCTTCACATTTTTCAATAAGTTCAACTATAGAGTCAAAAGAAGCAGATAAATTGTCAGTTTTGTTCATTTTCATCATGTGGATTCGTAACCTTATAAATAATGTCATTATGTCATCTAATATTGATATTATATGAAATTCGGATGAATTTTTGAGTTGAGCCAAAATTACTAGATCTGATTCGTCATCTATTTCATCAGTATCACTATGTTGATCAACTGGTAAATTCTCTAAATTGCCTTCTTCATAATGATAGCTTTCATCACTACATATATTGCTGCTTTCCAGGTGGTCTTCACTTTCACTAGAAAAATCACTACCCTCAGCTTTTTTAAAGGTGTCTATACTTTTATAAATATCACAAATACGTGTGAATTCCTCCCATTCTGAAAGGATAAGTTGAATGTACTTTGTAAAAAAGTGTAGAAAACAAGTTTCAGATGATACAAGATAATCCAGAACAACGGAGTGGTCAAATCCAATGTTAGACATGAAATGAATCATCAGAAAATGTGGATTAAGTTGAATATCCAGAACATCTGTAGAGGATAATGCACAGTATATATTCAAAACACAAAGAAACATATCAAAAAGCATTTCATCTTGGTCAAGAAAAAGCTCAATAACCCAAGCATCTTTATGATAAGATTTATCTAATTTCAAAACTTTCGTAATATTGTTTAATGTTTCGTCAATCATTTGTTCACAATCAACATCAACCAGTGTATTTTTCTTTGCCACTAATAATATAGATGCTGCTTTCAATTTCACCAAAACGGTTGCTCTGTAAATGCGCTCTGAACATTTTTTTCTCATTTCATCTGTTCCATCCATTTGATTATGACAAAATCCTATCATTATTTGAGACTCAGATAATATTGGATAAAGTTCAAATGTCATTATCTTCAAGACAATATCAGAAAAGTCTTTTAACAATGATGATGTATCATTAATACATGACAAATTATGGGACAGCATTTTACATATTTGCATATAACAAAATTGATCCTCCTTGCAGCAATTGATAAGCAAATTACAAAATATTCCGCACATAGTTAACAGATTGTTTTCAATTCGCAATTGAAAATCACCAGGAAGTTTATCCATGTCACCTCTAAAATGTCTGCTGTGAGAGAACATAACTTTCACAATATTAGCCAATCCTATGTGGATACTGTGTGATTTAGTGACTAAATTCCAACACCTATTCCTAGGAATACTTGAAATTACATCTGTAACAATAGAAATGCATTCATTAACTGCATACCTACTGTTACCACTTTCGCTTATCAAAGATTTGTATACGCAAAGAAGTATATCCAGATATACTTCAAGCTGGTTGATGTTTAATTTTTCGAGCTCAAATGCTGTGGTGATGGTTTTTAAAGTTTCTATTCTTTCATTTCTATGCAATCCTCTGATCAATTCTTTGTAGCATTGTGTTGCCATGTATGTCACAAACTTGTTTCCCTTGTAAATAAATGTTGTCAACTGGATTTGCAGTTTTTGCAAATCACATTTACCACTAAATCTAACATCCGATGTTTTGCAGCCCATCATACATTTTAACTCAGTTAATAGAATTAAATTGCGATAGTCATTGATATTAGTTAAATTGACTTGCATTGTTTTCTCTAGCAGTTCATTGCCATTTCCACTGCTGGAAGTACTAGTACTGCTATCAGCTGCAATAAAACTAGCACAGTCACCTATTTCAACCTCCATTATGGATGAGTATTAAACATTACTCTGTACAGTTTCTTTTAAAGTAAAATTAAATCTACAATACAATATGCATAATTGCACATGACAGTTAGGAATTAGATAAAAACTAGTTATTTTATTCAATCTGTCAAACATCTCTATTTCATAATGTAGGGAGCTCAACCCATCGCCTTTGTTAAACGCTAAATATTCTTGTTAGAGACTATGCGTTTTATGCCGTAAGAGGGGCACCTAAAATATATAGGGTCTCCGATATGTATGCCTACTCGTCCTCTTTCATACTTTGGCCGTAAACTTATTCAGTGTATTATAATATAGAATTAATCTCATTTGTTACCTAAGTTACTATGCAAAAAGGTGACAAAAACACTGCATGGTCGCACAAAATATTCTTAGATGATAAAGTCTTCCAAATTTCGAAGGCTGAGAAAATACAATTAAATTTTAAGGTAGAATTTTAACTCAAACACACACATATTGAAAAAAAAAATCACTTCTACACTGAAAATGTGCAAGATGCAACCATAACCATAAAGAACATAGCCAATCACCTATTGAAGTCTATAAATATTTATATCAAGAATGTATTCTCTTTCCAAGAACAATATGCAATATGGAACAGGAATATGCAGCTATAAGAGCCCAACCATTGCATTATTTTAATTTTATGTCCTAAATCCTAGACGTGGACAGGACAGTGGACAGACTATTGCAGTATTTGTTTAGTTGGTCTCAAGAACTAACCTAAAAATATTTCCAATTGTGAGTTGGTAAATCACATTGGGAAATATTTAATATCTGATCAAATTTTGTGTGTACATGAATTAATGCATATTATTATTATTCACAATGCTTATAGGTAAGATTTGTTGATGTTTTTATTATGCATGTTGTTGTTCAAGTGTTGAATTTAGTTTTTACTGTGTGTGTGAGACCAAGAGAGAAATCCTTTCAATAAACATTACAGAACAACAGAATTCTTTCTCATCCATTTATGCTTTCATTTTTTAGTATGTTCTCAATTTCTACTTACAATTTGTTTCCTATGATCCTGAACAATGTTTGGGTAGTTACATTAAATCCTTCTTAGCATTTCAACAAATCAAACAATCATTAATACACAAAATAGCCCTATGCAGTATGCATATATGATTATAAATAAATCACACAATTTTTCATTACCATATAGTAAAATTGATTTTATTGTAGACATAATGCATTAGCTAAGTTCAGCATGATTATAATTTTGGCACATACAAGTACAATTTTAGTCATTAAGATCCATAAATGCAATAGACCATATGCACAAAAATAACAAAAACGTGAAGACCATATTGATATTGTAAATAATCGTTAAATTCACCATATTGTAAAACCTTTTATAAAAACAACCTTCTTCCTGTCAAACCTGACCTGTCAAATTGAGAACATAATGGTCTGCAAACATTTATAGTAGTGAGTGTTAATTTGCAGTTTTCTTTTAGCACAATCAACCAATCATACTACCCCTGCCACTCATCCAGAGCAAGAGTAACCATAGCACAATAGAATCAGACACCATATGGAGGAATGGGTATATACTAGAACTATTTTTGAAGATGACCACAAATATTTACTACAAATGAAAAAGGCATTGCAGTAGACAACAAATAAATAATAAAAACATTTGACAAGGCCTCAAACTGAAAACACTGTGTAGTTTTTCATTCAGAATTGAGTTAATATCTAGCCACTAATTTCAACATGTTTGAACACAGTTACAATAAATACATAAGAATGCACATCTAATCTCCTTAAAATCTTCGAGTAATAGTGTAATGTCAATATCATCAAGGTGATAGTGAAACAATGAGATTTTTAATCTAATACTGCTACCTAAAATATACATGCACACATATCATTGCATCACATTCAGTATTTATTTGGTAAATTATTGTTTTTATAATTTTAAATTCACCTTGTAAGACAAATTATAACTTAATTACTACTACTGGATTCCATGAAGCATCCAGTATATAGACCCATAGGAAAATAAAGAACTCAAGTCAAATATATTGAACCAGTCAACGTAAAGGAGTGAGAATATTAGAGAAAAACTGAAAGTACATCTTTGTTATGCCTACAAATTTACTTTTATGCTTTACAAATATTTAAACATATGCAATCTTTCATTCATCAGTCCTCATCATCTTCACTCAGAAATTAGTCATTTATCAATGGTTATCATTATTTTCTTCAATATTTCAATTCAATGATAATTACTCAAATAAAAGTGTTGAGATAAAATCTAACAAAGAATCCATAAGCAGCAGAACGAAATTTTATTATCTGTCAGATTGTTACAAACTGTCCCTTTTCTTATATAGCATATTCAGGTATTCTTTGATGGATGTGGAGGTCGGGTCAAGGTCAAGGGCTGTCTTATAGGCATCCTCAGCAGAGTCAAAACGGCCCCAACGGTGATATAATATGCCTGCATAATAAAAAAGAATATATCTGTTGTATCACCCAGTGATTTTGAGCATACCATAGTTACTTATTTTACTAGTGCATGGAAATCGAAATACATACCATGATCATTTATTGGCAAATTACACTATATATATACAATTGTTTCTCATTCATCTGAGGGGGGTATAGTGAGCCACATGGATAATGTCTGAGACTAGACCAACCTTACTGGTAATCTAAATTCTATTGAATATATATGTCATAAGTTAATGTAATGCATATATGAATGTTGCCCACTCACCAAGGTTGGTATGGTATGTGGCAACATTAGGTGTAAGTTGGATGGCAGACAGGAAGTGTGTTTCACTCTCCTCATATTTCTCTGCCTTTCCAAGCGCGCTCGCGTAGTTGTAGTGTAACACAGCCTCGGACGGGTTCAGTTGCAGTGCCTCAGATGCCACTACATCCACCTCATCAAAACGACCTGCAAACCGTAACGTTGAAGAGTGAAACCTGCTAAGATCACCAATCAAAAAGGGACCCTTTCTCCTAAACGACCATTTTTCAAACTAATTCAATGTTGCCATGTATTATTTTGAGTTCTTTCTTTATAAAATATGCCTAAATTCCAAAATTAAAATCATTACAAAGAAAGAACTCAAAATGATGCATGGTTTCCAATATGCTATGAACCTTATTCAACAAATTTTAAGTTATTCAATGTTGGGGATTACGAATAAGAAAAATCTGTATAAATAAAGAAATCACGACCCAAAGTTCAAAGGGTGTTGGGAGAATGTTTTACACATTACAGTGTCCTTTCTCTTTGTTTCTACACCTTTTATACCCTTCAATAAACCTAGCCTCACATTATGTAAACAATTATGTGCTTCTCTGATTATGCATGTGAGCATCAATCAAATACTTTCCAACAATTGCACCATTTGATTACCATGATTACTTAGCAGTGTTTCATCAGGCTTTTAACAATAGATTGGTGGATCGTAAATATATCAGGTGTTTTTTAAAGTGGTCACTCAGGAATGTAGGGCTATGAAAATTTGTTCGCTATTCCTCAACCAAAAGGCATCTGCCACTGCCAGTTTTCTACGCCACACTGAATGACTACACCGCTGTGCCGCCGCCGCCACACATACCATGGGCCTCAGCATCATGGGAGGGGGAGGGGTAGGGGGTATGTAATGGTCTACTACTATGGTTTACAAACACTATACCATACAGTGTGACTAGTCATATATAGTCAGGGTCAGGATAAGCCACTTGACTGCTCGTATTATCGAATAAAAACTTGTGAAGGACGAGTAGAATGTCTTAGCAACTCGTCTTTTTGACCAGTACCAATTTTGGTCAATTTGCAATACAAGTATAGAGTTTGTGGAAGGAGGATAATAAGAACATATTTTGCAGCAGGAGTAGACATTTGAGGGTTACTCATCCTGCTGACAAGTAAACATTTTTCTACCTAATCCTGACCCTGTATAGTGTATACTGTATGGTATAGTGTTTGTAAACCATAGTAGTAGACCATTATAAACCCCCTCCCCCTCCCATGATGCTGAGACCCGTGACACGGACCGTCACGTACGCAGATTGTCGAGCAGCAGCAGCATGTTCATAGGGTTTTTAACACGTCCGCCATCGATCGCGCGTACAAAACCCATGAAATCCCTTAAGTACGCCCCCCTTATCCAAAAACCTGGATCTGCCATTGACCGTCACGTACGCAGACTGTCGAGCAGCAGCAGCATGTTGCCCCAGGCGGCCACGTGGTGCGGGTTCTGCAGCGTGGCGTTCCTCCACGCCGTCAGCGCCTCCGTGTGCCGCTCCGCAGACAGGTACTGAAACACAACAACAACACGCTGCGGTACAAACTACTTTCCATGAAAACAGAACAGATTAGACAGCGGAAATCCGTGAATGAACGTTAATTCCAATAATGTGATTTTAAACACTTTTATCATTCAAATAGCATCGAAATTTTAACATAATGTAATGTATTTGACACTAACATCAACGTAGATGTCCAATATATCTTCAGTGTATCATTGTGAATTGTTTAAAACTACATTATCGGAATAACGTTCATTCACGGTTTTCAGTTCATTTGTTTATAAAGTCAAGAAGTACAAAATTTTATAAAAATCACAAATTTTCGCATCTTGGATGCTTTCTCAAGTGAAAAATGTTATTTTTAATATTTTCATTTGAGACAGCATCAAAGATGCGAAAATTTGTGATTTTAATAAAATTTCGTACCTTTATGACTTTATAATCTGTTCTGTTTTAATATGATATGGTGCAAGCAGCTCCAAGAACTTTTTAAACTACTTTCCATGAGTTTCACTTCATTTTTGTTTTCAAATAAAGCAGCACAAATGTGAACGCAGCTCTGTTAATCCACAAAACGTTTGTATGTGTTATTAATCTATGGAACACGTCACACAAAAGGAGGACAGTTGCTTTCGTAATGGTGTTTTTTTGAATATTTCATACAAAAGCATCATAAAAGTACTAAACAAGCAGTACGAGATTTTTTGTAAATAGATTAATTGGATTTCTTTTTTTGTAGATATATTGATTGATTTTGTTAGAAAAAAAATCCATTAAAACTTGCTGTACTTAATATTCGCGGGCATTTCCAATGTCCATATTCTGAGACTTCATTTTTTGTCACCAGATGGTAGCACGTGACACAACAAACACAGACTGACTTCTATTACTGTAACGTGCTGCCATCTGGTGACAGAAAATGAAGTCTCAGAAGATGGACATTGAAAATGTCCAAAAAATATGAAGACAGTAAGTTTTGATGGATTTTTCACACAATCAAGCAATATATCTTATAGACAAAACTGGGTGAGTTTGTAACATGAATTATTTTATCAGGTGAGTTCTTGGGGCATATCATGGCAAGCCCAAAGGGCGAGCCTGATGCACCACAAGAACGAACGCTGATAAAATAATTCATGTTACACAACACACCTGGTTTTGTATTTATCATTCTTTTCTAAACAATTACAACACTGTTTTTAAAAACATGAAAAAGTAGTCCGACTGAGAACAAGCATGACAACCATGGTATCACCCCTCTTCGAAGAGGCGTGATAACCCTCTCCGGGTTATCGGATACTTCTGGATCATGATTACCAATGAAATTACATGAAAAAGAATGATAAAAAGCAGTACGAGGTTTCCTAGGTTGTAGTAGGCGTCTGGGTAGTGGTGGCGGTGCTGCAGCGCGGTGCGGTAGCTCGCCTCAGCTTCCACACGCTTGCCCAGGTCGGCCTGCACAATGGCCAGGTTCATCCAGGCAGCGGCAAAGTCAGACCTGTAACAAACAACCAACGCTCTTCATTGGTTGATTTAATGTTTCATCCCTTGAACAACCAAATATGTATGGAGAACCGTGGCAGCCTGACTGCAACCTCACAATGAGGATTAATTTTGGACAGAGTAAATAAAGTAAACTTAGATAGAAAGTTAAGTGTACTTGAGATGTTGGACTCGGGCTGCTTTCAGTCGATCTTACTTAAATCTCAACATATGATACTGATATGTTATGTCACTGCTTTAATCCTTAACTTCATATACAATTCTCAATTTGATAGAATGTTTGCAAACTGTAGTTAATTCAATAAATTTAGAAATCAGTGGCACATTATGGGGCTAAACTGGTCCTCTATTGATACTCCATCATTACCTACCTCTTCACAAATATGTCTGAAGAAAATCAACCAAAACAGTGGAAAAATTTGTACCTAATTCCAACAGCTTTTTCCAAAAGACTTTCAGCCTCTGTCAGCTTGCCTTGGTCTTTGTATATGTTTGCCAGGTTGTTCATTGCCTGGTCGTATTGAGGATTCAGCTCAATGGCTAGCTTGTACTCATCTATCCCTCTCTCTATCTCTCCACTATCGGAGTACGTTTTGCCCAAGTTATAATGGACCTAGAAACAAACGTCACGTATCAAACAATAATATCCGCCCCAACTTATATTTTCCTATGCAATTAATGTCTTAAAATATATTTCATACAATGCATGCACTCAACAGGTGAAAACAAAGCCAAAATCATAGTCCAATGCTTTACCACCCATTCTGACCCTACTTTTATACTAATGTAATGCTTTTGATGTTGGTCAATAATTCAACAATAACAATATTATGATATTCATTCGTCATTATAATCATCAAATAAAGCAAATAAAACCTTGGCATTCATTGGGCAGACTTTTGCTCCAGACTCGAATAGCGAGTGTTCGTGTTTCCACTCACGGCTCCGGTGGAACGACTTGTAGGAGTATAGGAGCAAAACCACCACATACAGAACACACACCACCTGCAAGCCAAAGTCACAGTGTTTAACTGATGTTTTCATAGGGTATCAAAAAAACTACAGATTTTTTTCTTCTTAACAATGATGTTAGAAGAATCCCTATCATGAGCCTCGATCATGGGCACGCTAGTAAACACTTAAAACAGTCACAGCTACAAACAAACGCCAATAACAATCACAACCAATAAATGTACCTGTTGAACATTCTCCGAGCGTGCTGACAACCTCGCTGCACCGACAACGAGTAGCACAATGAAGCCCGCGCTGGGTAGATAGAGAATGCGCTCAGCAATGACGAATCCGACACGGAACAGCAGGTTGGACGCGGGCAGAAAAGGCACAATGAGGAACGCCAGACCCAGTAACACAATACTGCAAATGCAATAGCTAGTATTTATACATACACAAGTGAACATTTTTCATAACTGTGTTTATAGGTACCGGGGATAAGCATTTCAAAGGTCATTCCTGACTTAATCTCTTAGCATATTTCTTTCAGAATAACCATTATTAGAGAAGGATAGGTTTACAACCCTAAGCTTCCACTATATCAACTAGAGCTGTGAATGCATAGAATAATAAGCCGTCAACATTTTGAAACAATTTAAATAGCAAAATGTTGAAATACTAATACTTAAAATCTTTTTTATATGAACAAGGACATTAAACATAATTCGACATTCGTTTTACAATATAATAGTGGCCTTTCAAGCTGCATCAAAGTACTCAGACCAAATAGTTTGGGACCAGTTCGTCTACTGTTATATTGTTTGACCCACCTGCGTATGTTGTCCACTGGCCGGCAGAAACACCACACAAACAGACTACCAAGCATTAACCAGAACGCCAACACTGTAAGCAGACGTGGGTCTGAGAATGTCGTGATGACCGGCACACAGCCCATGGACCAGTCAAAACACAGCCAATGAGGTGCAACCAGCAGCCAACCGTTTAGTGCATACAAGTACTGATAGTTGAGGCAGCGTAGCAAGAAGCTCTCCACAAATGAGTGCGGGTTGTCGACAACCTGCAGCATATGGGTTTACCGTTATACATTGTATTTTATAGAAAACATTTATATTCAGGTAGAAATTTCTAATGTTTTTAAATGAAGATAACCATCAATTTCATGTACATATGTATGTGCATGTACATAACTGACATATATGTAAGAGGATCAGATAGTATGGGCTAGTGGCTCAAAATATTGGACTAATGAAAATTAGAGGCTGTAATTTGAAAATTTGGGTTGGTCACTTGATAAGAAAGAGTAATTAGTGAACAGAACAAGTGACGGAGATACCATTGAACAGAACAACTAACCATGAAAACATTCTTCATAGTTCCTACCGAAAAACATGCAAAAGTGACAAATGTTAACTGGTCGGTGCTGTCACCTGGAAGCTGGGAGCCGCTCCTCCCTGCAGCTTCATCCTCAGGGTGATTGTCACCACGCCCGTTGCAGCCAGCACCAGATGACGTCCGATACTAGCCTTGATACACTTGCCAGCAACTGCAACCTCGGTGTGCCGGCGTCGCAAGCCGAGTAGCACCAGCAGATCGCACCGGTGATGACCAAGGATGTCATAGGCACTACACAGGCCCTGTGGAACAGCAATGCGGCCATGCCGAAGTGAGATGGGTGGGAATCTTATGGCTTCTGGATTTGTATGAATGTATTGCAGGGCATGAAACATTTGCTTTTAATAAACGTAGATAAAAATTCAAGGTAATTTTCATTTGTAAATATATAACCAATTCAATCTGAGCATTTGGGTTCAGTAATGTGATAAATTCTCATGAAAAAATAACACATACGTTTTCAAATAAGATAAAAAGGCAAAAACTAGAAAAGGGATAGTATGAACTAAAAATCATTAAGCTAAGTTCTAGATACTAGAATCAACAAATGATCAGGATGAATCTAAAATAAAGATTTTAATCTTCTAACAAAATCACTGCAGCTCACCAGCCCTGTGATGCCGATCTCTTTGCAGCCAACGGCAAGCACAGTGCAAATTGTAGAGGCAGCTAGCCACAGCCGGGATTGGGGTGCCTCATTGTCGTCTGTGGCATTGTCACCAAGAGTGCTGCACACGTAGGCGAGGAAAGCAAGGAGCACAAACAGTGCGCACAGCAGGTCAGCGCGACCCACCACGCCCGACACCTGTGAGCAAAGAGAGGGCAGAATGTTTATTCATGTTAGTTTGTATCTTTCATTTTCTTGACAAATGTTGATGTTATACATTACACAGTGTATTTGAGAAGGAGTCTGTCGACTAGAAAAATGTAATAAAGATATATAAAGCAAAGTGTTTATCATTTAGGATAGTTAACAGCAAGAAAATGAAAGATACAAACTAACATGAATCCATATATGCTGTCTGCCAAGTTTCTAGAATACTTTATAGAATGTTTATTGTTTGCGTCATGTGCAAAAAGCATTGAAAGGGGGGACAATATCGCTTTGACAGAGAATTGTTTAGAATTGTCTTACAGAGTCAGTCAAGTGTTTTTATACAGTGATATCAATGTTTACAGGGCCAGAATTAGCCACTTGTTGTGCGACGTTGGATTTCCAAATAATATTGAAGGTTTTATCTTAATCCTAAGGCCGCATTTTGAAGAGAAGTATCCAACAATATTATGATGAATCAAACTACTTAAATCATCAACTTACGCATTCTGTGTGTATTGGATGTGTAGCAAACAACAGAGCAGCAAGAAAAGATGCCCGAGGTGCCTCAAAACCCAATTTCTTATTACCACAACCACCTAAAAAATATGCAAGCATGAATAATGTACTTAACCTGAGCTAATAGAATTGTTATTAGGCATATTTTGATTATAAACATCAATGAGCATACATTTTGTATTAGTATTGAAATATATAACTTAAGTTCATTTATTTGACACTAAGAAACATCACCTTTATCTTTTCAATTTACTACTCATATCCACATATTTTACTGTAGCCTACTAATTACATATATTCTAGAGGTACATAAATGTATGTTCATTTCAAAGCATGTTCAAATGAATAAAATGAATATTAGTGAAATGCAAATAATATGAAAATCTGAAATGCCAAAAGACATGCATTATGTATACTTTTTTTTTGTGTGTGTGTATGTAATTTTTCTATGGACCGGTGTAATCTATGTATATATAGTATTATGGTTGTGTCTGAAATAAACGTAAATAAAAAAAAATTAAATAAATATTCATAGCACAATCACAAATTGAAATGTATGAGAACAAAACTTTGGTTGTAAACAAACTATAGTACATACCTAGAATGACGGAAAAGACCTGCAGAAAGAGAACACACACAATCGCGTGAAGGGCAATGTTGGGTACATGAAACCACATTGGCTCCAGGCCCCCAGAGAGCCAGTAACTCCACCTGCAGGCAAAATATAAAACTTTAGTGATATGGTTTATATTGAAGTGCCATACATTTTTCTGTAATTAATCTAGCACTTCCAGTAAAACTATAAGACCATATCACATACATGCACAGGAGCAATTCAAAAAGTGATCTATGCTTGTTTTGATTGATGCAGAGCCTACACGTGGTAAGGTGTAGAGGTTTAGGCTCCACATCAATCAAAACAAGCATAGATCACTGTCTAAATTGCTCCTGTGCAGTGTGCATACATGTAGTCTTAGTTTCTCTACTTCAATTGTTTAAAACACTTAGATTTCTTTTAAGTAAAACCTCTCTATTTGTCCTCCTAATCTTACTACCAAACTCGGCATGACTTCAATCAGTATCTAAAGCAAGATAACCCCAAACCACTGACAGTCTAATTTAGGTTATGTAATGCCCTGGGTAAGGTCTACTTTGGTTGGCTCTAACAATGAACTTTATAATGATAAAATTATAAAAGATATTTACAGCAATGCACATTATAACTATTTGATAGAGGTGTCTATTCGCCAGTGGACCAATGAGGCAGACCATAAAGTCATTTTTTTACTCACTGTGGACAGCATGTCTTGGTCTTTTAACTATGGGAATTCATATAAAGCATATAAAATCCATCCAAATCCAACACCTGATGAAGTAAAAATATTTGTAAAAATGTCTCACCTAAACGTAAGAACAGTGAGTGGTCTGTAGGATTTGTGACTCGTTTTTGATGATAGTTTACTGCCCCAAAAATCATGGATGAAAATACTGGACAAGTTAGAGTCAGGATTCACATCTTTATTGTTAATTATAGCCTCTGAATCATCGAATACAAAATCTCCATCCCAACTGTTGGCAAAGCAAGCAACAGCTACAGCTGCAAACATCAATGAAATATATCAGTAATAATTTGTTTTATATAGCATAATTTTTAGCATTTGATATAGGTCTGTCATAACTCTTTACATTAGCACATTAAATTATTTCATATCTTAATAATGAATAAAATAACTTGATATATATCATATGGTATTCTGCGTAGACTTAACCTATATTTTTTACTGTTTTAATTTGAGTTTAAATATTGGCACTTGTGATTATGCCTGTTTTAGTAAGTTGTCTGTTAAATTTGAAATTATTCTGCATGAAAGTAAAAATAGGTACGTAAGTGATATATCGATTAAGAAAAAAAAAAAGAAAATAATCACTCAAAGCTTGAACCACATAATGCAAAGATCCTCTCGGAAATTAAATTGCAATAAGAATTTCAATCCCTACAATACATTAATAAGATATTAAATGAAAATAATACTGTTTTACTTACTGAAAACAATACTCGCTGCCTCCCAAAACTCTAATTTTGGAATCATGAGATGTACATCCCATGGTAGAATTTTCTTTGGTTTCGTCTGCTTAGTAACTTCATTTTGATTTTGTGATTTTCTTTTAGATGCCCTTTGCATTGTGGTTGAAATCCAAGCAAGGAAATGTTTTCTTCTTTTATCAAGGTAGACAGATTTGCATCACTGATTTTCAGATTTTAAGTTCAATAAACCTGTGAATGGTATAATGATTTAGGAAAATAAAAAAGCTATAAATTATTCTAATGTGTGATAAGTTTTAGCAGCTGCAAGCCCGTAAATGGACAGCCTAGTAGTAGATCTACAGAGTTCAGTGCAGATGAGCGATAATCAATATTTCACCAGATTGACATAAATTTGTTGAGTTGATAAAATTTTGGCCCAAAGATGATTGTACAAAAATATGTATTACGAATAAACAAATATATCTGTGCCATAAAAATTAATTAAAGAATATAAATCAATGTAATTTACACATTTTATATTACTTTTTAGCACTTCAATAAAAATAGATAGCGTTTGCTGCAGTACGATATGAGAAACCGTTAATATTATTTTTGAGTGACCACTATTTTCCACGGTGGTCGGATGGTCGGGCAAATAAAATATAAATGTAAATGTCTGGTTTATGGCCTTCTTCCCCGCCATGTGCTTTGCCTTATCTTAAGATTTTCAATATAATGTGCATATTGAATGAAATCGGATACACTATATTATTGGCCGGCGTGTCAAGGGTTCGATTCCCAGTCGATTGAGAATCAGGTCTGGTGGTGGGTGTTGAGCAAGCTCATTCGGAAACAGTTTTACACTGCTGGTACTTATAAATTAGATAGGTACAGGTCAGACAAGTGGCCACTAATTTTGATTGATAAGCACCTCGAGCTATGTGATATGCATGTCAGGACCTGATATATGCAGCTTGGGGTATACGAGTGTAAAGGCATGAGATAATATTTATAAGGGATCGAGAGATGACTGAGTTTTGAACATAATTAAGGGGGCAGGGTTTTCCAGAGAATGCACTTGTGGCCATACATGGGTTCGGGGATATTCACAGACTTGAGAATAGCAGCAATACAAGAGATATGACAGGAGCTGTGGTAGTGTAGCAACGATAAGTGGATGTTGGAAGTTCGGTTGAGACGGCTGATGGGGAATGCTTGAGACTGGGAATGTAGCCCCATGCATCTATCAGTGGGTCATCTGTCATCTTGTGCAATAGATCTAGATTACTGATATTTTACTTGTCCCAATGGGCGAATGGTCTGCAGAAGTCTATACTTCATGTATATAATATTTGTCTTGATATCTTGGTGTTACACATGGTTAAAGACCTGTGTACTTGTCCACCATGTAGCTATAGCTACAGTTTACATGAATTGAGAAGTTATATTCTTGCTTTATTAATATGAAGATTCAAGCAATTACTCTCAGCTAATTGGTGTTCCTATTCTTGAATATAAGATGGGGATGTAATGTGAGGTTACTTTCTTTCTGTACGTGCGGAGAGAAATTCAATAAAAATCAAATCTGAATAAATTTGTGGGTTTTTTTCGATGATTTTTTTGTGATGTACATGTATATGGACACTGAATTTTCAAACTGTCTGTTTATAAGTTTGAAATTTAAAGGTTTTTACCATTTTTTATGATTTTCATAATTAGCAACCACATGCCTGTATTTCACAGCACGCTTTACTATGTATTATACAAAATCTACTCTTATTTTTGCAATCAATTCATCAATACAAATAAGCCTTCACTCACCACTTACTCTATTTCTAGAAAGTGACTTGAATCTTTTCAAATGATTGTCTTGAATCTTATTTGCGGTATGTACGAGCGCAATGAGCAGGATGACAATGAGTTCAAATGAATTGAAATAAGCAGAATTTTCAGCTCTGCAGACCGAACTTAAGACTTGTGTGTTTTTCTTGTTAAAAGTATGCTGTAATTTTACTGCCTATCGAATCAGCCTACCACATGGGCATATAGCTTATATGCATATCGGATGCATGGTAAAGTATGATGATCTGACATCTCTTGACAAGTACTAGCAGCTCCCATTGTCTCACTTGGTTGTATTGGTTATAACCAGAAGTGAATTCAAGTGGTAAGAACTGTCTCAAACTGAGTAGAGTGTAAAAGACCAAACGCACACAAGCCTAGTCCTCATTTTAATGTTGTACGTATATTTTTGTAACTATGCATATGGTGGTTGTTAGGAAAGAAAGTGCAAACGAGAGTAAAATACAACTTGTCATGCAGTGATACATATGGAAATTGTTTAAACAATAAGAAGGAAAGGAGACAGGTAAAACTAATACAGCATCAGTAATCTTTATTAGTACACTAAATAAGACAAATCATAAAAAAAAAAGTTTTAGCACCAGTATTAAATAATAACACATAAGTAAATTAGGTTTGAAATTGAAAAACATAAATAAACTAGCATATTTTGCACAAAATGTTCATTACATCATTTTTGAGTGTGAATGAGACCAATGTCTAACCAAACTTTGGTAATTTTGACATGGCACTCTCCTTTGAGAAGAAGCAGAAAGAGATGAGATTGTTCTCGTTTTTGGCTGCTTTGCCAGTGCCTGCGAAACAGTGCAGCTCTGGGTTGTACTCTAGAGGTGAAAAAGGAAAGTCAGGAGTACATTAATGATTTGCTTGCAATCATTGATAAATAAATAAGATTACAATATTCAAAATGGAACACATTAAAATCAACTGATAATATTTACAATGCATAATTTACAACGCAGTTAAAAAAAAACAATTATTACCAATTTCAATGATCATATCTCCTGTGGTACTTCTGATCTTGAACTCAATTTTCTCAGAGCTATCTTCTTTGGGAATGTCTGGTAAGTCAAACTCGATTCCAGTGAATGGAAACTTAAACGATATGTGTTTCTCGTCCACTGCGCATGAGCCTGGAATATACGATATGCAAATAAGTCTATCGTGTTATCCAAATATGCACATATGTTGGTGACGCAGGACAACCAATTTGGTTTCAAAGCATTGCATAGTACAGACTTGTGTATATTTTCTTTTAAACAAATTATTGAATTTTATAATTGTATATCTAGTCCAGTATATGTATGTTTCTTAGACCCTAGCAAAGCATTTGATCGTCTAAATCATTGGTTGCTATTTAGAAAGCTTATCGAGAGAGGATTACCTCTTATCATAGTTCGTTTATTTGCTTATTGGTACTCCCAACAACAGTATAGTATAAGATGGGGAGGAAGTTCATCCAGTAAGTTTAACATAACAAATGGTGTCAGGCAAGGCGGAATAATTGCCATATGCATATATATATATATATATATATATATATATATGGATGATCTCATTAAGGAACTTAACCATTCAGGCATTGGATGCCGCTTAACACTCCATTGTCACCGCAAAAGCTGATATGTGCCGAATTTAGGAAATCACACACTATTTTATTTAACCAAACTCAAACTAAAACTAAATGTATGTGCTTTTTACCCAGTAAACTTAAGTCGTTGTACATCCCACCATTATACTTAAATGGTGTCCAGTTGTCTGTTGTGGACTCAGTTCGATATTTAGGTGTTGACATTGATAAAAGTTTAAATGATAAAAAGATATAGCTCGTCATAAACGCTACTTGTATGCTAAAGGTAACCTTATAATTATTACAAGAAATTTCAAGGACCGTTCTTCCAACATTAAAGATAAATTGTTTAAAACTTATTGCTATAATGTATATGGTGGACATTTATATTCTTGGCTGCAGCCTATAGAGATACAACCATTAATTGTTGCCTTTAATGATATTTATAGAACTTTATTTAATGTCCAAAGGGGTGTTAGTATGTCACGTATTTATGTTTTTAATGGCATTGATCATTTTAAAATCCTGTTACGAAAAGCAATGCACAGATTTAAGTTGAGGTTAAACCCACACACCCCCATTTCACATGGCCGATCCTAGCTCCAGGACCTCCAAAAGACGCCCGATCTGTCATTTCGGGGTGGATCGGCGTAAATAGATCAATAGTTGTTACGTAATAGTCTGAAGTTGAAGCATGCCAAAGTCACCGAGTCGCACAAGCCGTCAGGGACGTTGTAGGTGAAGGTAAATTGCCGATATAGAAGAAGCATGACGAAGAGGTGTGTGATGATCGGCTGCCGAAAATAGTGGCGCCGTCCCTCTCCGTGGCTATCAAACTGTGAAATCCCACCCGCTTCGGTCTTTCAACACGTGTTTCTCTTCTAAACAGCAGCATGACTGACTCAGGGCCGTACCCAAAATCTCATCTGAGTATATGGTCGTCCAGCACCAACATGAACATCTTCAAGGTCGCCTTCTGAAGCCTCATCATCTTCATCTTCTACAGTCGCTTGTATTATTCTCTCTTCTTTCCTCTTCCTGGTGTTGTTGTTGTGCTACAGCAAGATTAAGTGCAACGGCTGCCATTGTTGCCATTATTCGTTGCCTAATCATCGTGAATACGTGTTTGAGTATAATCTTTCAGAGACAAAAACCACATCGAAATCCGCCAACATTTTCAGCCTTTTTATATTGCCTCATTGTATATTCTGTAGCTAAAGCTTACGGGATCGTCTGTAATTACGGTCTGTGGCCTTTCAGATGGACTGGATCAAACGACAAGCTAATGTCAACATTTGAACTAGCACAGTATAAAACGGGAACATCTTTATGAAAATTGGCAGCAAACCCACTGGTAGCAGAGAAACCTAACGATGAACAAGTTTGTTCTCCAGATGAAGCAGAAAACCAAAACGTTGATACAGATCAACAACTCAATAATCCAAAACGGGAGCCCACAGGCCGAAAAAAGTCAAAATCACTTCTCCGGAGAAGTCATAACACCATTTGCGCCCGAAACTGGCAGAAGTGAATCATTTTTTCCAGGTAGACAACACTAATATTGGAGCATCGTGCTGTTGAAAAAAGATGTTTCCGTTCTATGCTTCTATTGCTTCCGATTGTAACGCTAGTCGCGGCACTTACGGCTTCATCTGTCACCATACATCTTCCTAATTCAGCAGACGAGGCCACAGTTCAGCAAAAAGACCTAAGGATGTTGCAAATAGTAGAGAAAGCCCCCAGACAGCACCGAAAAAGCATGGCGATGGTGTGCTTTGGAGCACACAAGCCGAAATAAGAAAAATCCATCCAGAACCCGCCAAAAACGGCCCATTCCCTGCCGAACCAGCCAAATCACTCCACATTTGAGGCCAGATCACGCACAATCCACCCCGAAATGACAAAACGGGCGTCTTTTGGAAGATCTGGAGCTAGGATCGGCCATGTGAAATGGGGGCCTAAGTAAGTTTTATAATAGTATTGTCAGAAGTATTGTAGATTCTACTTATTTAAAGCACCATTCGTCAATAAGTAGAGTCTGGTGTAGAGAGTTGTATGTATGATAGTTTTACCTGTTATATGTACTGTGATGCGATAATTTTGTTATTAACTTTTTACGTTACTTTTTATATAATATGGACTTTTAGTCTGATACAAAAAAAATAAACAAAACAAGATAATTATCTGAGAACGTTTCAAAATTGTATGTGAATATGTGCATTCTAAAAGTTGTTATACACTAATTGTGAAGATCATTCTGCTCCCCCGTAAGATTTCGTAGATCACCAGATAGGTGGGAGATGCTCACAGAAGAAAATTGAATAAAAGTTACACTTGCAGTGATCCATTGTGGCAAATATTTCTTCAAATTAGCCTTCAAACACCATTTGACTATGCCTATGGACCCCGTTTTAAAAAAATATTATGATCATCCTATTGTACACATGCATTACAACTCCAATAATAATATCATATTAAAAAGGCTACCCTCCCTGCCATTATCTAAAAGTGAAAACATGAGCCCCACACCATAGTTAACCACCCCCACAAAAAAATCTAGGGTGACAAGGAAGTCTGGCCTATAGATGTTGGCTGATCATGTATATCGTGGATTTCGACTTCGTTCAACTCACCTTGTATTGGCAGCGCTGATTTGCTCATGGGCATAGGCATATACATTGTGGCGAAGCCCTCCATGGTTGGTAGACTACAAAATATTACAGCAAGTGAATTAACACAAGAAAAATCAAGAAAAATACAAAAGTCAAGACAAATAAAGCAAAACTAACAAATCCAATTAATCTACATCAACTGCTAATACTAGTTTATGTATGTAGGGTCAATTAATAATCCTAGGGTAGATCTATCAAGTATTCCAAGTTCGCAAAACGTTGAAGTTGTGACGGCTGGACTTTAAGGTTTTAAGCTTTTCGGCTAATCATAACAATCATTTTTCAATTGTTATGATTATAGCTCTGTAGAGCCGAAAAGCTTTAAATAAAACTTTTTTTTGAACAATTGTTTGAACAATTTTTGTAATCAGATACAATAACAGCATAGACAGAACAACATAAAATACATAAAGTTGAGGTTAATGTTCAAGTTTTTAAAACAAAGATTGCACAGTGGGTTGTATGTTTTTTTCTTCATAGTTATGTACATTTATATTTGTATTTTGAAAATGACTTCTCCAATTAATTAAAGAAAAAAGAAACTCACGTTTCTGTCAGTGAATGTATAAACTAAAGTTTCAAGAATGTACCACGTTGTTAGGCAAACACGTATAACGTGAACGGATATTACGTGCAGCGTAGATTATTACGTACGTTATTTTTAGCCTCGCCCAACCAGCCTATCATGCATGCACTAATTGGTCTGTTAGTGCTACATTAATTGCTTTAAGGCTACATTAATTCTGTCTAGATTTATCATGAGGTATACATACAGGTGGTTCAGTTGTTAATTGAGGCTAGTTTTCAGATTCCGGTGTTCGTAAATCTTTAAGGCGCTGATGCAGTATTTGCTACCGAACATAGATCAACATAATACATTTAGGTGATATATTTGTATGATGTATATTTTCAGTGGCAATGATGCAAGCTTTTAATAAGCAGGTACAGGTTAGCATGATTATTTCAGTAATTATATCTAGTCAACCAACCAATATATTTCCAGCCTTTCTAAGGGACGGTGCAATATTTACCAGACAGGGGAACCGGTGCATGTAAAAAAAACTTGTCTGAAAAATGATCTTGTCCCATGTTGATGTGAAGGGAAAAAAACTGATGCCCCATGACCTCTATACATAAAAAAGTCTGTGTCCACACCCATGAATATTCGCGCAATTAATTTGTACCGATTCGCTCACGTCAAAGTGGGATTTCAGCAGCTGAAAAAAAGTACATGTCCCATGCCCAACGAGAATAAAAAATCATCAGGTCCCCCTACTTGGCACCTTGAAAAAAGTACCTGTCCCCCTACCAAATGAACCGGTTCACCCTGCCTGGTAAATATTGCACCGTCCCTAAGAGTTCGTCTACATTCACTTCGTGTAGTGTAGAGACATTGCATATGAATATGATAAAAACAAACAAACAAAAACAAACTAACAACTTCATTTCCCCCAAATGATTTTAGGAGTCTTGGTCAATTGGAAGATATTCTGACTGTCTCAATTGATCCATGCTATGAATTAGACTATAAATGCGTTCAGTGAATATCCGTCACTCGATAGAGATTCCTGTATTCCTGTTGTCAGTAGAAGTAGATCTAGGTCTGTGAATCTACCCCAAGTAACTCTATACAGTCTACACCAGACGATAACCTCAGTCAGGGGACCTCATATCATAATACATGAATATGTTCATTTTGAGCATATATGTATTAGAATTTGAAAATGGTGACCTGTACGCATTGATGTGTGGGCGCGTATGAATGTTTTGTCTAATATGTCTTTGAAACAACTAATGCACTGTGATAATCAGAGAAGTAGTAACCATTGTTTGGCCAGAGCCAGGCAAAAGAATGTCATCTCCTCCACGAAGACCGCATTAACCATGGAGCATAGAAAACAATCGAACAGTTGGAACAGATTATTCTGTTTCACGCTTCCATTGCTTCTAATTGTAATGGTAGTGGCGGTATTTACGGTTTCATCTGTCGACCATACCTTCTCCTAAAGGAGCAGACGAGACCACAGTGAAGCAGAAAGTCCTGGCAGAACTAGGCAGAAGTGCGCCATTCCCTACGAAACCAGCCAGATCACTCTAAATGAGTAAGACTAAATATCGAAACCACATACAAATGGTCATTTATCGGTTATGACATGGAGAAAGTTACAAAATACACGGTAACGACTCAAAGGTATAAATAAACGATTGAGCCTCGAATACTTTACAAACAAAGGTCAAGGAGCGTCATCAACGCACGTGAATATAAATAAATGATTAAGCCTAGAATACTTTACAAACAAAAATCATTTTAATTACACCTGAGCTGTCGAGTGAAATCATTTAATACGTAAGCTTTACCGCCCACTATCATGTGTCATGATCTACAGAGAAATCGGCATTCTTCTTCCACATTGGATCTTCTCAATTTCGGAATATAGAGGAGACCAATAATAGCTGAGGCATGCATGTAGTGCATTTGCGGTGAAGGCTTCGTGTGTTTTTGTCCAAAATTGATATAGTTGATAAACCCGTTATTGCGAAGTAAAGGTATGTTATTATATTTTGTGGATTCTAAATTGATACATTTGATTTCTGTAAAAGTTATAATGATATTGAAGATATTTAAGATATAGTCTATTTGATAATTATAATCATCGTATTTTGAGTGAGCACGCTTAGACCGGAACCATTAATCAGTGAAGATACTCACTTCTATCAATGACCAACCACCACTTTTACATTCAATACAATTCTTTAAAAAAAATCTGAACTTGACCGACCGTATACATATGTACACTAGTTACCTATTGACTACTTGTGTAACGAATATATCAATTTTGTTTTTCTCCTAATTGTATCTAGCTTGGAGATTGTTTTAGAAATTGAGCTATTTGACAAAATATAGAATTTAAATTAAATTTATAATATTCATTTACGATGTTTCGACACCTAGTGTTATTCCCAGGAAACATAGAATTTGGTTTATTAAGATTGAATTGAACCAAAATTGAGCCGAAAAATAACAATGTAAGTTATTTTACAACAGGATATGTCCAATATCCAAAAATCAAAGAACTTTGCTATTGAATAGAATCTCTTTAGCTAGATGTGTGCCATAATTTGCTAGCAAGTTCCCTAGATCTATTCAAGACTTCTTGAACCGGGCGGGTATCAGCCTTGGGCTCAACACACTTAATTGAGTTCAATATTTTTAGAAGTGAACAGAAAAAATGTGCCGTGATCACACCTGTAGAGCTGCCCGTGACTATAACACTCATTAGACCTTCCTGTCCAAAGTGCGCTGAGCTATGTATGTAGTTTAATCATGCATGCTATGAAAAAGGATGCAACATTACTATTAATTGAAATTTGCAGATGAGCTGTGACGTAGGCATGAGGCTGTGTGTCCTAGTGTGCGTGGTGTGTGTGCGTGTGATGGGCACGTACGCGACGTGCCCTGCTGTCCCGCCGTGCACGTGCGTGTGGCACACGCACCACAACACCCTGCAGTGTAGTGGCCTCGGCATCACCAGGTGATAACGTGACTGGGTGGTTGGTCCCAGTAGGGGGTCATAAGGAAGTGGGATAAGGGGAAAAAGGCTGAAAAAGAGGGGGAAAAGGGATCTCCAATTAGTGGGATAAGGGAAATAGAGCCAAAAAGAGGGATACGGGGAAAAAGGTCACAGGTTCAGTTGTTCACCCGCGCACTGTTTCCGAAAACACTCTCCAGCAGGTCACTAGCACTATCAAAGAATGCTGCAAGGTGGTTTCTAGCACAACACTAGGCTTGCACAGAGTAACTCATAATAACAGGGACATTTACCAATATTGTGCAATTTTGAAACTTAATTTAAGCGCTGCTTCATGTTTTCTAACCATAGTACGTAAGGTTTATAATGTAACTCCATGACGCGAAGTTAAGAAATAAACTGTGTTCCTTTAATCAATGTTGTATTTATGTGGGCCCTACTAAAAATTGGTGGTCTCTGGCTGAGCGAAGATTAGCCAGGTGCATGGCATGCTATATGTTATATTTCATCCATCTACAATAACCATAGACCATTTTCATATTTTATATGTGAACCGATAAAGTCTTGTATGAAATAATGTAAACCACTGCAACGCTATTAATTTTGGTGATTTCGCTGGGGATATCAGTGGTGATAGTGGTTGTTGTGGGTTTGAAGAACCCACGCTCGATTTTATCCCCAATTTCACATAGCCAATACTAGCTCCAGATGCTTCAAACGACGCCAGAGTTTCGGGATGGATCAACATCTATTATGTAACAGTCTGAAGACGAAGCAGGCCAAAGCCATCTGGTCCTGCAAGACGTCAGAGACGATGAAGCAGGTCCTAGCAATACAACAGTAACAGTGCCGTAGCCTCCCGGAAAAATGTAGTAGGTGATGGGAAATGACCGGAGACAGACGAAGCATGACATAGCTACATGCCAATACACCAGTTTTCTAACCGCTGTCTCAATGAAATATTTATGTACGATCGTAGTGGTGTCTCAAAATAGTTACTACAATTTTTACCCGCACGTAGTGCAGTCTCAATCAACCAAAGCGCTGTGATATGCTACGACATGTCAGAAAGAAATGATTAAGACTGACTATTATGTCTATTTTTTCCCCAGAATGCAAGTGTTTGTAGCACCTGCTGGTTTTAGACAGGAAATACGATTAGAAAAGAAATGTATGGTCGGCTAATACTGATCGAGGGCCCACTGAAGCATAACCATCGCCATCTTCTTCAGCCTCCTGTAGTCTTCTTTCTCTTCTTTCCTCCATCTTTTCAGATGGAAAAGGCAGGCTCATGGGACCATTAGGAAATAGCACATCATAACACGGAAGCATCTTTATGAAATTTCACGACAAATTAGCCTTCCAGACAAACCAGAAAAAACGTTTATCACTTCAAGAACTCAATAATCCATAACGGGAGCCCACAGGCCAAAAAACCTTTCTGGCCAGAACCTCGCAGAAGTGTGTCATTTTCTCCATGCTGACAGCATTAATATTGGAGCAACGTGCTGTTGGAAATGATGCTTCTGTTTCGTGCTTCCATTGCTTCAGATTGTAACGGCTGTGGTGGCACTTACGGTCTCGTCTGTCGACCATACATCTTCCCAAAGCAGAAGACGAAGCCAGAGTTAAGGTGAAAAACCTGGCCATGGGATGCTGCAAATGCAGGAGAAACCACCAGACAGCCCGGAAAGGCATGTAGATGGCGTGGTTTTGTGCCACATTAGCCGAAAAATTCCCTGCCGAACCAGCCAAAGCACTTCACTTTTTGAGGCCAGATCACTCACGATCCACATCATAATGACCAATCTGGCGTCTTTTGGAAGATCATGAGCTAGCATCGGCCTTGTAAAATGGGGACGTTACAAGAAAATGTTGCATATAGATAAACACAGCGAATGGATTCGTGTATCTACTATGTCCTTAAAGCTCACGTCCATTTGTTTGCGGGGCCAATCCTACAAAACACAAGTTAAACAAAGTTATATTTACTGAAAGAAAGCACATGTGTATTGTGCAGCCGTTTCCCGCTGGATGTTATCATCCCATATTGTAATAACGGTTTTATGAAGTTGATACAATAAAAAGCACCTATGTTCATTGAAGTACTAGGAAACAACGCTCTTCACTTTATAGTTAAGCCATAGAGTAACATGATCCCGTAAACTAGTCTCGGGAAAGTACCAGTTCAAGAAAGATCTATACCGGTGCCTCGATTTCATAATTGGCAATGGGTACATCATTTTCAATAAAACATCCCTAGTGATTAGAGTATTGATAGAAAATTTAAATTATCTAAAAAAACATCATCTTCTGATTCTATGGATTGACTGTTTTCTATTTGTCAATTAGCCAGACAAAAGCAAAACAATCATATTTTGATCATATAGACCTTTTTATAACTTAAAATTTTGTTTGTCAAAATTTGATCTTTATTTTCATAACCTTTGCTAATTTGATAGGCCATTCGACTGAACCGTGATCATGACCTTACAACGGAACCATTATTTCATATAAAAACCGATTGCAAAAGGGTAAGAAAATGGGCGCGGACGTTTCATGGACAAGTTGATATATACCAATATCTGACAAAAATGTGACATAAATGTAATAAAAATGTGACAAAGACACCCAGAAATATACCAAAAATTGTGAAAAAAGACACCCAGTTTCGGAGTACGTCCGTACTCACAGCGATAATGTGAGAACCCTCCAAGAGTTTAATGCTACCCTCAATATTCTCCTTTCAGCCAAAACGTCCTTAAGTTACCCCCATCGGGAGCCCACGTGAGCATCCACGAAGCAAACTTCTCGCACAATGCGCTACGCGAGGTTTACGGACGTCGACTCTCGAGCCAACTGCCGGGACTTGCGGTTCTCGATCTGACCGCTAACAGGTAGCAGGTCACCAGCAGACGTCACAGCACAGCAATACATGACACACTTACCATTTTCAAATAATGCACTTGCTATAGCTTGTACATTAGTGTACGTATTTTACATGTGTACTTCAGTCCAAGTCTAAGTGCATTGAGTGTATTTGCTTGAATCCAAGTTCTATAGTATGTACACTAATATAAGTAACCATTGCGCCGTAAATAAAAGTGACTAATTGTTACGTCACACAGCCTAACATGCCAAACAGCATTCTTAAGAAAGTTACAGGCAGAGGAAACATGTAAATAGAGATAGCTTGATACATGTACGTAACTTACATCAAATAGGTGGGGCTCAAGCACGTCGGTTGATCATAACTAACGTTAGTCAGCCACGAATACGGAGCATGCAAGTAGGCTGGAATTAATAGATTTGGCGTTAATCCAGTCTGGCGTAAGGGGCGCTTTTAATTGTCAAATTACCCATATAAACGTGTACCTGGTAGCAGAGCCAGAGGGTACATATGTGGGAAGGGAGGCAAGTGCCTCCTACATTTTTGTTGGGAGTGCTTTCAGGTCAAGCTCTAAATGAAAGCGAGCTTTAATACTTTTGTTGTAAGGTTACTTTTCTGTTTAAATAGTCGTAGATGCTTTGAAAATAGGTCAAAATTCAATTCCTTTTTCTTGTTGTAGTCGTTTACATGCGTATACTTGCCCAACAATATGTGCCTCCCATCTTTTGCAATCCTGGCAACGACCATGCCTGGAAGCTACCATATATAGTGCTAGTGCAACGTCTGTTTAAATTTGTCGTTACTAACCATAGCAAACAAAGTATGTGAAAGTGTATCTGTTACTCTGTCTAGGTTTCAGAACGTGCAGGACACAGGTGCGAATGACATACCGTCACTCACCGAGCTGCACTTGACCTTCAACGACGTTATGGCCTTGGTTGGCAGTCCATTTTCCCGCCTCGAAAACCTCATATACCTTAACATCTCAGGTACATGTGTGTGTGCGTGCGTACGCGTACGTACGTGCGAGCGTGCGTGCGTGTGTGTGTTGGGGGTGGTGGGGCTGTGGGGGTGTCGGATGACTATTAAATGAATAATTTGATACATTTTAGATACATTTTAAGTAAGTAACACTGGCTTTTTAACAGTTCCAAATTCTTCAATCACATGACCAAAGAGGGCTAAACTTGAAGAATGTGTGAGGATGAACCTTTTCTTTTCTTTTTGAAGTGAATTTGTGTCGAAGTACACCATTGCACGGCCTTATTTTATACATATACGGTATGCAGGGAGCTAGTCTGGGTTTTACTATAGGGCTAAATGCACTGTATAGGAAACTATAGTAAATACTTGCCAAATTTCATCGAAGTACATGCAATGAATATGGAGATAACTCACTAGTTTGGATTACTTTCATTTTTTCGAGCACACATGAACACCTGAATTATCTGAATACGTGTACAGAAAACAAACTCCTCTACCTGGACAACTCCAGCTTCACGGGGCTGAGCAGTCTACTCTACCTGGACTTGTCTTACAACACACTGACCCAGCTGGATGCGGGAACGTTCTCCCCATGCGCAGGCTCTCTCCAGGTAGTGTCACGGCCCTTAAAACCCGCTTTACATTTGAGCGATCGTGGACGAACCCGTGCAACGCATCTGAACGTATTATGTCACGTCGTCAACTTGGGCGTATTGTGGCGGCATTGAACGTAGTAAAAATGCATGGTACGACAAGTTGCTGAGGCAAACGAAGTGTTACTTATATGTGCGAATGTTCTGCGATCCGTACACGCAGCATAACTATTTGAAGCAAACTTTAACCAAACTGAATGTTTGTTCATAATTTTTGAACATGTTCAAAATTTCCTGACGAATTTTCCAGTTCGCCATTGCACGTAGAGCTACGTAGGTGGAATTCGCTATAGTGTAAAGCGGGTTTTAAACTTGCTTTAGCCCGGCTTTACTCATTAGCGAATTCCACCTACATGTTGTTGACGAATATACTGATAAGTTTAGGTTTGTTACAAATGGCTATGCTACGTCTATGGATTGTAGAACATTTGCACATATAATTAATAGTTCGTTTGGCTCTGCAACTAAACGCTCCATGCATTTTAAACTACGTTCAATGCCGACTCAATTCGCCCAAGCTGACGACTTGACGCAATGCACATATGTGCATTGGACGGGTTCGTCTACAATCGCTCATGTGTAAAACCCGCTTTACACTTGAGCGATCATGAGCGAACCCATGCAACGCATCTGCACGTATTATGTCACGTCGTCAACTTGGGTGTATTGTGGCGGCATTGAACGTAGTAAAAATGCATGGTACCACAAGTTGCTGAGGCAAACGAAGTGTTACTTGTATGTGCAATGTTCTGCGATCCGTAGACGCAGCATAACTATTTGAAGCAAACTTTAACCGAACTGAATGTTCGTTCAAAATTGTTGAACATGTTCAAAATTTCCTGACGAATTTGCCAGTTCGCCAGTGCACGTAGAGCTACGTAGGTGGAATTCGCTATCGTGTAAAGCGGGTTTTAAGCGGGTTTTAATTTTACACACAAATCATCATAGGCGTATGTCAAGTTCTCAACTTGGGGGTATTGTGGTGCCATTGAACGTAGTAAACTGCACGTTGCAACGAGTTGCTGAGCCAAACGAAGTGTAACTACTATATGCGAATGTTGTAGGAATTGACCACGACATTGGAGTGTCAATCGCAAAATTGAGCATGCTGACGTCTGATTTACCCGAACGAAGGGTTATTGGCGGTGATTTTTGCACGGAATGATAGAATGTATAATTGTCAACGAATTTTGAATAAGTTCATGTTCACTGAACAATTTGCGAGTGAATATGTTGAAAATAAACAATGCATGCAATGAAACACAATAGCTAGAATCGATCAGAGTAATCAGACTAGACTTCACAATTATATACGACGAAAAATGCGATATAATAAAACAGTGCTAGTAACCCTGTACAAAGAAGCAATTTCTTCCACGTTTTCAGCATCTTGACCTGTCTCACAATTTCCTGGGCGTAATAGAGGCTGGAGTTTTCACAGCTGACATGACCAACCTGACTACGCTCCGCATCGCCACCAATTTCCTCAAGACGCTGCAGCCAGACTCGTTCATCCTGCCTGCTCTTTACGAGCTGGACCTCAGGTGTGGTGGACTGGACTTGGGAAAGCCTAGCCCAGATATGGCACACTGATCTGTGATTAATCTTCTAATTGCACATACTAGATAAGTGATCAGTATATGTTGGATTATATGTAATTTACGTGTATTGATTTTGTATGGAATCGTTCAATCAATCTATCAATCAATCGATCGATTGGTTGGATGGTTGGTTGTTTCGCTGTCTAGTTAACTGGTTGGTTGGCTGGTTGAATTATGCATTTTGATAGAATAACTGTATAGTATATTGGTTGATAGCGAATCAAGCGCCTGTGTGTATTTCTTTGAATGGTGTATTTAATCATGTATTACGTTAAAACAGTGCCAACCGCATACTCAAGCTGGAGCCAAGTCTGTTCAACCATGTCGGTGCGAGTCTCAGCGTCTTGAACCTGAAACGCAACTCAATCAGCAAACTGCACCAGGATACATTCAGTAACCTCACTGCGCTGACTATACTCATTCTCGAACAGAACAAGCTAAAGGTAAGGCCCCAACCACCACGTACAATGTACAGGTAAACCTAGCTCCAGTGCAGAACGTGCTTGGATATTAAACTTGTTAGAATATATAACAACAACCCGCCGCTTGGGATGATAGTATGATTCTGGTCTCACAGCCACTGGAGTCTACAGCTATGCCAACATACTAATGGAAACTTGCCGTCAGACGGCGTTTATAGAACACAGTGTTATGAGTTCTTCTCGTTTTTATTGATAACCAAGGACTGCCATTGTAGATGCTACCGACTGGCCTACTCAATGATAGCTCCCGGCTCAAAAACCTACATCTTGGCTCCAACGACCTCGACGATGATGCATTTCCAAGAGACTTCTTCGCTCAGTTTCCTGATCTTGAACAGCTTGATCTCGGTGGGTGAATACAAGCACATTAGGCCACATTGGGTGGTGTACTTCCTACTGACATCAATATCAATGTCCATTCTAAATTGCATTCATTATGCGTGGTATTGTACATAAATAAACCAAATAATGATAAAAAATAAGTATGCGTGTGCTGCAGGTGTGAACCCGCTCACGTCGATGCCTGACGTCTCGCGGGCAAGTGCGCTGTACTTCCTGAACATGATGAACACTGGCGTGACCACCCTCTACCCATGCACATTTCCCGAACAACACCACGTCTCAAACACCAGGTACTAGTATCCGCATTGTGTCATTGAGACAGTCACATATTTTGCTGTAGTTATAAGGATCTATATGTGGATTACAACTGTCAGATCCCTGATTTATCACGCGTAGTGATGTGCTGCTTTCAGTCAGTCGTTCGCCCTGATGCTATATAAAACGCCACTTCGCTGTGACTGTCAACTGAGCTGGATCAATCAATGGATCCAGGAAGGTCTGCTCACTGAAGCAACTATACTGCGTGAGTACTCACCGGCAGACACAAGACATTTTGCGCTATCCAATAACAATGATTGTGTGTTAAAACAAACTGTCAGGGACTTCTCGATCGAGTAGTTATACCCATCAATGTTTGCTTATAACCACTGGCACTATACTATTCACACACACACACACACACACACACACACACACACACACACACACACACACACACACACACACACACACACACACACACACACACACACACACACACACACACACACACACACACACACACACACACACACACACACACACACACACACACACACACACACACACACACACACACACACACACACACACACACACACACACACACACACACACACACACACACACACACACACACACACACACACACACACACACACACACACACACACACACACACACACACACACACACACACACACACACACACACACACACACACACACACACACACACACACACACACACACACACACACACACACACACACACACACAGCATATTTCTATTCTACATAGATCTTTTACATGTAGTTTGTTGATAGCCTCAAGTTCACCACAAGGTGACCAGGTTTATGTTTGCGTGTAGATTCCTTCCCCTCGTTCTATTGGGTTTGCGCCTCTCCGGCTCGCCTGCGTGGCCGCGCTTTCCACAAAGTGAGCATCGATGAGCTGGTGTGTGAGGAGGAGGCAAATGACGGGCTGCCGCGACCGCTGTTCTGCTCGCCCGACATCACAGACAAGTCCCACTTGTTTAAGGTGAGCACTTGTTTGGAACGCTTGTGTAGGATGATCAACATATAGCGCACACAGAAGAGCTTCACATTGTCATTTGTGATAGGACCGCCTTCCTGAAGAGATCACCTCTTTAATACGATCCATGGCTTCAAGGAGAGACCGCCCCCAAAAGAGGCCATGCTCTTCTTCATTGGGAGATAAGGCAGTCATTGGGTGGTTTTAATACAGAATATATCTTGTGTATGATTTTGGGACCATTAGAATTAATATTTGTCACACACTAATGTTTAGACTCAGTATTAGTATTTCTAGACACTAGTAAGACTGCTTTTGCTTATAGGCTGGGATGCACACCGTCAATTATGGGGTGGTGAGGAGTCGATCTCCCATATTTTGTTAACCCTAATCATTATGTTCAAATCCTTATAGCTATAAGTAGAGTGCTACACTGCTACTGTTGCATGAGCTAACTTGACCACAATGAATGACTGATGATTCACTTTCACCTTCAAATCAGAATGTCCCTCTACTGGGGCTTTATTCTAATCTGCATAAGAACAATGGCTAGGTCGACAGTAAAATGTTTAAATGTTTTCAGGTGCTGGAGTACAAAGCCACAAGCATCACACTGAAGTGGACGCTCCGAGACGCTAGCATGGTTACCAATGTAAACAATATATTTGCTTATCTTACCACAACAATCTACCATCTATCGTTCGCTTACTTCTGACCAGATGAATATAATAACCCCTGGTCGCGGAAAGATATTCTTTTTTGTTGTTGTTGAGAAAAAGCTTTCCTTTCCTGTAACAGTTAAAATAATCAATTTACAATCAGAAACACCACCTGTTTCGTGCATAATTCGTTTAGAAAATCAGTGCCCATTGGGCTATTGCGTACGTGCCTCAGGTGGAGGTGAGCTGGCAGTGCAGTAGTGACCCCTGTGACGACGCCGGCGGCAAGGTCACGGCGACTATGCGACGGCGGGCAGACGACACTTTCCGCTACACCGTCCAGCCGCTCCTGCCCGAGCGCGAGTACACCGTCTGCCTGTACGCCTACGGAGTGGTCAGTAAAACTTGTCTTTCATAAAAAAAATCGCGTGTAGTCAAATTTTAGATGTATTTATGTAACAGACGGTGCTAATTGTGAAAGACAGAATGTTCAGAAAATGCTGCACTGACTTCGTAAAATACGGTATGATTGGGCATGCAACACTTACGACAAAGACCTGGGTATAAAAACAATACTATGAATGATGACATAAAACTAGTTTTATCCTTTTTTAACATTACGAAAATCACAGAAATCATAGAATTTATACATACTATTTACTAAACAACTTATGCCATTGCCCATGTGGTGAGTAGGTGAAGGGATTTACGCACCTGTACGCAAGCGCGTGTGAGCGCAACTTGCGGACCCGCAGCCCGTCCCTGGACGATGGCACCGACGACATGGGGGTGATCTCAGCTCTCCACGGGACAGACCATACCGAGGATAACAGCAGGTCTCTCTACAGCATAGATAAAATACACGAGAGAACGTGACTTATTGTATTAGTGAATTGTCGGAATATATCCGTTAGTGTGTTTGCACCTTCTACGTGCAACATGCAATTGCCAGTACACTTTTACTAGTGAACTGTAAGAATCGGCAAATGTTGTTTTTCATGTGATTAGTGATACGGTGTGTGCCATTGCCTGCACCTGTGCTATCAGTGTGCAGTGTGTTATACTTATGCCTACTTTTGCATTTTGTTCCGTCCTCAGCCTTCTGCCCATCATCATCGGCTCCGCTGTGGTTCTCACGGCCCTGCTGTGCGTCCTCATTGGCCTGGTGATATACGCCGTCTCCCTCAGCAAGAGGTACCACTTATCTATCATTGCAAAACCCGTTTTAATCTTTACACTACAAAATGTTGAACTATGTTTTGAATATATGTGCTTTATAATATAAAGTTTATATAACAATTGGGGCGATTAGTTTAAATAATTAGCAATTTTACGGCATATATTATATCTATTAAATGTATTAATGTTCTCTGGTCTCCACTTCATAAAGTATGACAAGTGATACTCTTTCTGACACTGCATTTCCTTTCTTTTTTGTTTACCAGATGTGATACAAACCCTAGCAACAGCGTCAGTGGATTCCAAAATCCAGTGTATGAATTACAAGACACTGTGCCACACCCGATTTCGGATATCACAAGCAATCCACTTCCGAAGGACACCGATACCACCACTTGCACCAGTCAAGCGGAAGTCTGCCCACCCCACTCACGCCATGATGATGATGTTGACCAGAAGATGGACTTTGGCTATCGGCAACTCACGGAACTAGAAAGTACCGCCTAAGACGAGGGCTTTAGCTGATAGATGCATATGAAGGAAGAGTTTTGTGCCGTGACTACGTAATTTTACAAACAAGTATGACAAATGGGGAAAAAATCATATTCAAATGGACATGTTTGTAGAGGGAACTTTTGAAAAACGATTTGAGTAAAACTTTCTGCTGAGCTGAGTCGGTGTTTCGTTTTAAACGCGTGTTTCAGACAACATTGTATCTTCTTCAGACCCAATGACGTCACACGCATATAGCAGGATGTTACTTCAATACGAAGTATTGGGCGGTGTATGAGTGGGATGGTAGTGGGGCCAAGGTATCACGGGTGCCATAATGGTTAGAGTTGGCACGCATCTTCATGTTATGTCGATTCAGTAGTGATGTGCATTATCTGTTTTTTTTTTTTTTTTTTTTTTTTTTAAGAGAGGCTATTAGGTAAAAACATTACAATAGAAACAAAATTTTGCACTCTATATTTATGATATGGTAAATGGGGCATTTCGATGGTATTAATATTGGTCAAAAATAGAAATGATGTATGCATACATGTATTTTGAGCATATTATAAATGGTGCCTGTGTTTATATGCATGTTCTTAACAGTACACAGTGTTGTAGTGATTCCTTTTGTTGTGTTGAATTTTATTGAGTAGCTATGTTTCCTGACATCAATCACCCCATCTTGAGCTTCTCTGCTCATTCTTTTCCATTGATCAGTCTCTATAAATAAAATCAATGAAACAGAAGAATTGGCATGACTGGTGACTGTACTGCGATTTACTGTTGCAACTATTCATGGTGTCAATAATGAAAAGAATTCATAGATAGCACACACAGTATATAGCACGCTCAATGCAAAGACTTTGGTCAGATATGTTGAAGGATAGTAATATGTGGTTGAACATTTGAATAAAACATGTTAGAAATATTTCATATGGCACATGTGTGTTGTCCCTTCATAAAGGTAGTCAAGGATACTTGATAAAATTATAATGAAGGAAGCCAGCAACATATTATCAGAAAAGTAGAATGAGTGCAGACACTGGGCAAGACGAAATATGCAATTGCACGTGTCCCACAAATTTCCTGGTGTTCGTCGTAAATTAAGGCTCCAATGAACAATCTATGGATATCAGTGAACATAAATGTTGTATGTGCTATATAAAGTCTCTAGAGTTAATGATGGTCAGGTCCAGTACCTATTTGCAATAAGCCTTCCAGTGTCTGGAAATGAATTCAAGATAGTGTAGAAATTGTGGCCAAATACGAAACGAATCTATATGTAAACAGAATACACTGGTCACTTCTACTGTAAATAAACAAACAACTCGTTTATGGCCTATTTCGTATTGCAAGAAAATTTATAGCCGATATAAGCAGTTCTTCCGTGCACAACTGACATGTAAAATTATACACGTTAGTAAGTTTGATGTCTGTCGCATACCTGTACCCTAATAATAGTGGCCATCTTGCACGAAATCCACATTACACAATACCTGTACCACGAACGGCTATCTTCTAGTATAGCAGCAACAAAAAAAATATACCAGGATTAGAATCTAGGAAAATGATCCTATTCAGTAACCTCTAAAGTTGCAAGATCACAACATTCATCATAAGATCCTCCATCTACACACTCTCTCCCTGCCCGATGGCGCCGGCGGCTGCCCCGCGCCCCCCTCAGACCCGCCAGCTGTTCACGTGCGTCCTCGCGCTCGGCGTCTACATCCTCGTGTGGTGCGTGCGCACAACTGACCAGCCCCTGAACACCTTGCCCCTTGGCGCTGACCAGACCATCCAGGGCGTGGTGATGGACGATGACTTTGTTTTGAACGCAAATGCAGAGGGGTATCTGGGGGACGCCCGGGTGGGGGCAGTGAACACCGCCGAGCAGCTGATGAGTTTAACGAGAACAACCCACACGATGGTGTTGATCATCATCATCCTGGTGCTGAGCTGGCCTTTCAAAATGACGATGTCTTACTTGATGGCGATTTTGACATGGAATCAAGCAAAGGTGAACTGAATAACTCGCTCCCTCCGTCATTTACAGACTAACGCATCTGAGTAAATATAAATATATTCTAGGCTTTATTCTAACCTGCAGCAGTACCCATCAATGACTAAGATTTAACCCCCACCTCCTCCCCTTGCCCGCAGCGCTGGCCACCCACCGGTCCGCACTGTCTCGTGGGTTGGACGTAATGGCCAAGGCTGACGCGACCTCGCCGTGGCGCGGCCGCTTCTCCCCGCCGCCCGTGTTCCTCGGCTACGCCGCGCTGCTGGACGACCGAGGCGTGTGGAGCCCCGGCCCCGTGGTCATCGTGCTCGGGCGCTATGAGGACAAGTACAAGGTCACTTCTTCTATCCACAGCGTAGATCACAGCTATAAACTTGTTTATATTTGATATAGTTGTAAGGGTCACACATTATATTATATGTTTTATGTAAAAACATGTAAGTACGAATACGTCTAACTGTGATCTAATAAATTACAAGGTTAGTCCACAATTCATTTACTGTCCGTGACGCCTGACAAAGTGAACTGCGGACTAACCTTGTAATTTATTAGATCACCACTCTATCTACACTTGAACTAGCTTACTGATGTGTTCACATATTTTTGCACTAAGAATTAGACCGGCTACAGCAGGGATATCGAATGAAGAGAAATGATTCCCGCTTCAAATAATATATTCCGCGCAACATTCCATAATCAAATACATAAAAACATGTACATGTACGTAAATAACTGACAAGTGATGACCATCCTGCCGACAGTTCCGAGGCAACCTTACGTGGGCGGCATGGTTCCCGGGCGCGGCGGGCCCAGAGAATGTGACAGCGCGCGTCCTGGAGCAGCCCAGGTTCTTCCTCGTGCGACTCACGGACGGTGAGTGGCCACGTGATTGCAGAACCGCCCCCTTAACACAAGTTACGTGAATGAACATTTCTATCATTCTTGTCTGTCATCTGCCGTGTGAACTGAACCCCAAAAATGGTGAAACTGGCTTTATTAACGTTTTCGGTGCTACGCTCCCTCCTCAGGTATATTGACAACCCTGAACATTTAGTTCTATGATAATAGATACGTGTATAGGATAGGTTTTTAATGATATATTGTCAATACGTCTGTGCTGCTTTCCTTGGCACCACTAAACCTTGATTTGCTGACAATGTACTCACCCCCAGCTTCCAATGTACGTCAAGTCTCATTGAAAGAAGACATTGTGACTCCAGCTTGAACGTTATGCTCATCATTTCATTACCTTGAACCCAAAACACACGCAGCCGACACTTGGTATCTGCAGGTCGTGTGCCGGACCACGTGGGCGTGTCCCTTGACAACCTGGCGTCGCTGCTGTTTACGCTGCCCGTGGAGCGGCCGCCGCGTCCCGCCGTCATGCGCGACCTCAACATCTGCCAGAAGATCACCTACTCCTCGTCGATGACGGACGCCAGGAGCAGGGTATGGGGTTTTAACGTGTACATTATGACGACAGCACAGTCAGCAAAACTATGCGCTTTATATATGATGCTCGTTTAGAAACAAAATCAAAACTGTGAAATGGGCAAATGTAACAGCGTGAGTCTGTGTAAATATACAGACTTAACGACATTGGCGTACACTGTATGGATGTGCTTCACCAGAAACATTCTGGGCATCATTTAGATTGCCGATTTGATCTCTGTTAATCATTCAGCTCATAGTTATCTTTACACGACTTGCATCTATTATAGGTTCTTTTTCATGGATGTGCAAACCACTCATAAAATCAATATTTTAAATCGTATATGTGCGTATCTAGTTGATACCAAATCTATCAACTGTTAATCATAAGTCTCACGACTGGCTGAGCATTGTCTTTCATAATCATAGCACGCACCTTCCACTCGACTTTACGCAAGAAACCAGACATTCCACGTACATTTGATAACACTATTCTAGTCCAACATCATTCAAAATTAGCGGCAACTCAATAAACTACACGTACCTCATTCCCCAACCGCTGAATACAACATGTATAGAGTGAAAAAAACCGAGTCTCACCCCATTTACTAATACAGTAAAACCTCCAATTAAGACCACCTCTATATAGAAACCACCTCTATAACAGGACCATTTTTTCATGCTCCAAAATGTCAATAAATTGACCACCTCTCTCAATATCGATACCACTTGAGGTACGCCCAACGGGTGGTCTGAAAAGAGAGGTTCTACCGTACATGGATACCTCAAGTTGTTACCCACCACGGCAGGACGACTCCCGCTTCGTGTCGTGGGTGGAGCTACAGCGGCTGCTGGGCGTGCAGCACGTGTCCATGTACAACTCGTCCATGCCGCCCGCCTGGCGCCGTGCCGCAGCCTACTACGTGGGCCTCGGCGTGCTCGACGTGACGTACTCGCCGCCGGCGCACCCCCGGGACCCGTACTACCACCAGGAGCTCATCAACGTGCACCACTGTCTGCACAGGTCGGGTGCTTGGGGATGGGGTGTGTGTGTGGGGGGGGGATGTGCGTGTGTGCGTGCGTGTGCGCGTGAGTGTGTGCTTGCGTGCGTGACTGTGTGTAACTGTGTGTACATGTGTCAAAGGCGAATGTTTATTTCTTTGTGTGTTGTGTTTTTGTTCGCTTGTGTGTGTGTGTGTGTGTGTGTGTGTGTGTGTGTGTGTGTGTGTGTGTGTGTGCGTGTGTGTGTGTGTGTGTGTGTGTGTGTGTGTGTGTGTCATTATTTTCTTCCTGTGTGTGTCATGTGTGTGTGTGTAAGTGTGTGTGTGTGTGTGTGTGTGTGTTGCATTGTTGTGTGTGTGTGTGTGTGTGTGTGTGTGTGTGTGTGTGTGTGTGTGTGTACCGATTGATCATTATTCTCTTCCTTTCATATGGGATATATAAGTATTGCATTGATATTTTTTTTTTTTTTAGGGTTATGTATTCTGTTATTTCGTCTAATGGTTTACTCGATTCCTTTTACACATGTGTGATGTGAAGTAAATGCAATCTATTTTGAACCCATTCATATTTTAGCGTTTTCTGTATATATCATGATCGTGTATGTTCATTGTGTGAATTCGTGCGTTTTTCTTTTTTGTTTGTTTGTTTGTTTAGGTTTTTGCTGAATCATGTTCTTCATTTATTTCTCGCAGGACAATGTTTTCCTACAAAAACACGATGATCGTCGACCTTGACGAGGTGATTCTACCAACTCACGCTGACAACTACACACAACTATTGGACATCATTGCCCGAGAATACAGCGCTGATATCACACGGGCATGTATCATTTCTAATAATCACCAATTATACAATAAAAACATTCATAATTTTATCACTGACGAATGACAGGAATCGACCATGATTGTAGTGAATTTACGATGGTAGTAGCATCAAAGTAGCATCAAACCCGCTTTACCCATAGGCGATCATAATCGAATCTGCACATGTGGAACGCATGAAGACGATTTTGTCCAGATTGTCTATTGTGGCGGCATTGAACATAGTAAAAATGCTTGTTGCAACGAGTTGCTGAGCCAAACGAAGTGGTACTTATATGTGCGAATTTTCTGCGATTCCTAGACGCAACAAAACTATTTGTAACGGACCTTAACTAAACAGGATATTCGTCAACAAATTTTGAACATGTTCAAAATTTACTGACGAATTTGGCAGTTCGCCATTACACGTAATGCTACATAGGTGGAATTCGCTATAGTGTAAAGCAGGTTTTATCAAGAATAAGCAAATAACACAATCATAAAGTCCCCAAACAAGTAGCACAATCGTCTGTTGAAAACAAAACAATCGGGCAACACTACGTTAACCAAAAATCCCAACTAAGTTACACATCATCATTTCCAGGCACACATGCGCTTTCCCAACGTGTACTTCTTCCTGGACAACCCCACCAATGACAGCTCGCGTGCGGACGTGATGCTGCGCACGCGGTGGCGGCGTGACCTTGAGGCCGAGACCTGGACAGCCTTCCCCAAGTCCATCATCAACCCGCGGCTGTGCAAGGTGGCCACGGAGCACTTCTGCAACAGGTGAAATCGCTACATGAATGCATTATGATTCACCATAGATCTATCAGTTGGACAATCAAGCCAGTATGAGATTTGTAAGGCAATTTAATTTTGCTGTATTGGTGGTGAGGTTCATCTATGCTGTCCAAGTTCCTACGTGTGAGTTACTGACAATCATAGATCTGGGTGCTTTGAGTAACCTCACATGCGTTGCAGGATGGGTACGTGCATATGTCAGTTACGTGTAGAATCGGGCAGAAAGAGACATAGACATTGAGCATGCAAGCTCAGACTTAACAGACGCGTTATGTATTCCACGTAACACGTCACTTCCTCTTCTACATCCAGGAAGGCTGACGGTGCGTTTGACATCCACGTGGACCCTCGGCTCGCCAAAGTGCACCACTATCGCAACTGCCAGCAGTGGAATCGCGGGCGCGACACATGCCTCGAGTACTTCGCGAGTGCCACGGTGCGGGACGACACCATCCTCAGGTTTGAGGAGCGCCTGCTAAGGAACGTGCGCTTTGTGAGGGAGGTGCTGGATGGTGGTTAGTGTGTGTGGGGGACACGATGGGGGCAGAACTTGTTACTCAGTAGAACTTGTTATGGATAAAGTTACTGCAGCTAATGACCAAAAATGAATGGCAATAAAACATAGAGGATTTTATATTGCTATTGAATTCACTTGATGTAATCAAAACCATCATATGTTTGAGAAACTGTGCTGAAAGTTTTTAACTGTACGATGTAATGGTTTTATCATGCTTGTTCATTGGCAGAATCATTGAACGTGTCACATTAGTTTTGAAATTAAGTGATTGTAACTAGATTGAACAATTTTGTAATATTAAATGTTACTTGCATTCAACACAAATTGTTCTGCTCTAGAAACTTTACATCTACGCCAGGTCATCGGCATCCTTGTCACTATATCTTTTGCCAACTCCCTGTGGATATTACATCATATATCGCTACCGAAACCATCATATGTTTAAGCAACTCGTGCCTGAACCTATTCAACTGTACCAATATGGTAAAATGTAATTTTATACATTTGGTTTAATAGTCATCCACACCATTGGCTTGCTCTTGTTACAAGACGCTTACTGTAATTGAACCGTCATGTCTGTCTGGTTTCACTATTAATCAGTTGTCAACATATACATTGTATCATATTTTTCCCCCAAATATATTAATAGTTCAAATATATTTATAGTTGACACATGCAGGGTTTAACCATAAATTTCACAATACACTGGGTTGGGTTTAGTTCCGACCGCTATGTGACCATGACAATTAATAAAGAAGCAAAATATAATCAGGAATGTGAAAGTACAAAAGTGAAAAGGCAAGGCCACCAGGAACGGTTTGCACTTGGCCGGATGTATTTAGATGGTCATCACAATGGTCAGTAGAGCCTCGGGCCAGCGGATGAAAGTTGACCAGAATGACCTAATAACGACAATCACACCATGTGCTTCAGTGAACGATAGTCACCATGATGGACATTGCCAAGTGCACTTTACATGTTTATGTTCATATATACACCATGGAGACATTTTTACAGGAATTCCTAATTACACGCGTAATAATAAATACCGGAATAAATGTCATATTCGTCGTCATGTAAACAATTTTGAAATAGTTGAGCAAATGCGCTAGTTATTCATTTTACAATATTCTTATTTAAAACACAACTTACAGCTTATTTGTGTAGCAACTGGCATATTGATCAAGAAGAGAGGATAAATACATTGTTTTTGCGTTAGATTTACTTTCACGTGAAAACTCCTAATTTGCCGATTCGTTCAAAAGTATGGAATGTGATTTGGTGCTGTTTTGTTTGTGCACTTTTCAAATCATCGAGAAATGATGGTTGGTCTGATATGACTCAATGAAGTTATAAAAACTACGTAGAAAAAGGCAGATTGAATGAACACGCAAAATCACTTGCATTGGCTTTCTCTTCGGGTGTCAAATCCAGGGGGCCGGTCATCATTCTGGCCAGCGCCTGGACTCATTTGACTTAGAACTGCACTAGTTTTGCACACAATTGGACGTGAGGGCTTTCGTCCATTTACTTCTGCAATATCCTGGATCTGCGACTGTGATGTTTGTTTGACCAATAATTAGCAGTATCTTTGAAATGAAATGTAAAAAATAGCGCTGGTCTAAAATCATGTGGTAAAGTATATACAAAAGTATGTACTTGCAAAACTGCATCAAATTACATTCTACACTGTTGAACTGAATCTGGTAGTAGCTACATCAAATAAACCTTACTGTGTGTACTATCATGAAATGGATAGCTACTTCAGTGACTGTACATTTATTAGATTAATGTGTCGTTTCGTCTGCAGCGAAAGTCTCACGATTCGTTTGCGTTTTGTTTGAAGGTATCTAATCCATGTGTGTCTCTGGACAACTAGAGCGTTTACTGATGAACCAATTTTGTTCAAACTTTACATAACTAAATCTACACGTGTGTGGGACGATCCTGATGTAACACCAATGATTCGATTTTTAGCACTTTTCCAATTAAAGTGTGCTGTCCACATGGATATTTTGTCAATTCTTAACATTTTCTGCAATACATTTGATAGTACTTGAAAAAAACTTCAAACTTGAAACAGTGCTTACATTGCTAGTCACTATCAGATGGGTTCAATTTCGTCACTTTTCAAAATGCTGAGAATCCCATGTGTGTGCTAAATGTATGGTGGTTCTGGTAATATTAATTACGAAGTAACATATACTTGAAAAGGGCTTTATACGAATCTAGAATCTACATCTCATTTATGGGGTAGTTTTATGGTTTACATGAACTGGTCTATAATGAAATATGATGCTTGCAGGTTTGTAAGAGACATACTTGTAGATTGGAACAGTCCGTTCTCCACCTCCCCCGCAGCTCTCTCAACAATAGTGTGCTAGTATGGCAGTGTAATAAATGACACTGGAAAATATTGCTGTGGATCATTTATATGTGATGATAGAGTGAGGGTTTAAACTGTGCTTTCACGAAGAAAAATACATTGTATGTGTGTTACAAATTTGATTAAGTGAGAATTATTGCTTGTGCTTGTTATTCTGAATCAATGATTGGCCAATGATTGTCGTTGATAGTATGATTTTATACTTTGATATTTTGGCATGATTCTGTTTGTTTTTTTCGTAAGGCGCATGCATCGAAATATTTGATAGAAATACAAACATAACAATGGAAAATGTATATTTTATAATTTTATTTGTTTTAACACTGTTTACAGAGATCTAGTGGTAGTCACGACGACCGTAACCATAGTCACGACGGCCATATCCGTAGTCACGGCGACCGTATCCGTAGTCACGGGCCTGGTAGCCATAACCGTTGTTGTGTCCGTAGCTGGGGGCAGCATAGCTATCCTCATACTTGGGCTCTTCGTACTTGGGGGCCTCGTACTTGGGAGCCTCATACTTGGGGGCTTCATATTTGGGCTCCTCGTACTTAGGGGCCTCGTATTTGGGAGCTTCGTACTTGGGGGCAGCATGGGCATAACCGTTGGCAACCAGGTTCACATCACAGAAGTCTCTGCAATGTTAAAATCAGTCACAGATTAGTAAATGACTATAGTGGACATGAAATGAGGTGTCATACTATGGTGTATTCGACAAATTGTATAATGTGCTAAAATATGTAACTTGCAGCATTGATCAGCATTGTAAGTTAAAGCTGGGTAAATTTATATAATGTTGAACCCATCTAACTCTTAGTAGAAGGAGTAAATTTGAGTTGAGCGATTTGTCGAGTTATCAGTGATAATGATTGTCAGTTTTCATTACCAAATATTCAAAGATTTATCAGAGCTTGATTAAGACGACCTAACTAGTCCTGTATTTCTATACAAAAAAGTGTGATGAGTAAAACTGAGCGCTCCTCACCTGTAGCCGTAGTTTCCGCCGTACTTGTATTTGCCGTAGTCGGAGTTCTTGGTGCCGGGAGCGCAGGGCTGCACGTAGCTGTTGCCGTTGGAGCAGAACACGAATGACGTGTAGTCGCGGTAGTAAAGGCCGTCGTAGGCGCACTTGCCTGTAAAAAAAGTTCAACATGATAATTAGCTACCTGCTGGGTTTGATCAATGCTAAGCCGTACTTTGTCGAACATAGATCACGGTATAGCACGCCCCACCCCTCCCAACACACACATGGTGTAGTGTGTCGAGACAAACGACCCTTCCGCTTGCACGTACATCCCAGTCTGCTACAATGCTACGATTGGATTCAATTATTCTGAGAATAATGTTTATAAAATGGTGTTCGTCTTACCATCAAATTTGGTTATAATAATACAAGTGGGTCTATTAGTGTTGATATGTACACTTTCACAATTTTATTAAAAGGCTATATACATTGTCCACTGTGGGTAAAGTTATCGGAACAATGCAAGCTATCTAAGACATCTAATGTACAAGTGCATAAAAATTGAGAATAGCATGGGTATGTCCTACTTAGTATACGCGGTGTAGCTACAGTGAGCTAATTTTGCTGTTTTGCGAGGTTAATCCCACCTATACCTTTTCTACGTCTATAACAAACAAGAACTCTCACAAACCACAGGTTCAAAACACTAGAAAAAAATTAAAACAAAAGAATGCATCTATTCACCTGGGTACATGCCGTGGTAGGT